>CAESWR010001134.1:267887-302629 GCA_903171835.1 Mullus surmuletus | reverse complement strand
TGTCAGCTGGGAGCTGGGAGCTGAGAGCTGGGAGCTGAGAGCTGAGAGCTGTCAGCTGGGAGCTGGGAGCTGAGAGCTGGGAACTGTCAGCTGAGAGCTGGGAGCTGGGAGCTGAGAGCTGAGAGCTGGGAGCTGAGAGCTGGGAGCTGGGAGCTGGGAGCTGGGAGCTGAGAGCTGAGAGCTGTCAGCTGGGAGCTGGGAGCTGAGAGCTGGGAACTGTCAGCTGAGAGCTGGGAGCTGGGAGCTGAGAGCTGGGAGCTGGGAGCTGGGAGCTGGGAGCTGAGAGCTGAGAGCTGGGAGCTGAGAGCTGAGAGCTGGGAGCTGGGAGCTCCGAATGTCAAACGGCTGCAGCTCAAAGTGAGCTACGGTCGGTTCTGTTTGCACAGCCGTTATCCAATGACTGATATGCAATGAAAAAGTATGTGCCCGACATTAAGGGTATTTTATAATACTGTTTTGTGTAATGTAAATGAGAAGAACATTTTATCTGAACATTTCGGCTGAGAGTTTTTGGTAAGTGATTCCGTTTTAGGTGTAACGTAACCCCGCTGCACAACCCTGACACACACACACACACACACACACACACACACTGAAATGTCACGACATGACTTTTGAATATGGGGAAAAGAAGCAATGGCAGTTTTGAGAAGTTGACACCGATGTTTTGTGTGACACCACACTTCGCAGACCTCAATATCACGTCACTTCCTTTCATTGAAAAAACAAAACAAACAAACATGATCTTAATGGCACTTGGCACTAGTAGTCAGACAGCACTGCCTTAAATAATGTGCTGTACATATTTAGTATTCTATTCTTCTAAATAATATAAAGTTTGACGTCACTATTCAAATCTGAACTCTTGCTGTTTTCTTCCTTCATTAAAAAGTCAATTGGAGATAAGACATTTCCTCTATCTTGATTTGGACAAGAAGGAAATAGAAAAGATTGATTTGATTGTATATCTCAAAGTTGAGTGATGATGGAATAACTCTTTACTGACCCACCTCATTTCCTTTTCTCTGCAGTGTACCAATCAGAGCCTTTCCCAACTCATGTTTAAACATATTTAGGAATTTCAACACTGTTCTGCATAAATATAATTTTGTAACTCAATATTGTGGACATTGTTTAAGATTATATTATTTTTTTGTTCAGTGTTACGGGAGATTCTGTCACTCACAATCCTTGGTAATTCCTGTCTCTCTCCAGAAGAACTACAGGAGAGTACCTCTGACCAATCTGCAACATTGCCGACACTACACAGGAGGAGAGACTGGGTAATCTGGAACACAACCAGCTCCTGTACAGAAATTTGTAAAACAAAATTGGATGAATGTTGTGCAGAGCATATACTCTTAGCACAAAAAGTAAGGACATTTGTGTTTGATGTAATAATGCTTCTTGGCAACATATCTTGTATACCGTTGAAAAGCCTGTTTATTTCCCTTTTAAATGATGCCTTGTTTGTAAGGAACATGCATTTGTGGGATGAGCAGCAGAGCTGAGCATGTGGGTTGCGCCCATAAAAAATTTGACAAAATCTTCTCTGCCAGTGCCAAACAGCTTACTCTGCTTTTGACTCTTGTCTGGTGTTGTTTGGTGGATTGAATGCTGATTGAAGTCTGAAGAAACAAAGCATATTGGACATTTAATAATTCATCCATTTAACAGCAGAAGCCTCAGTAGCTTGTGGAAGAACCATACACAGCCAAAACAGCCTGGTATCTCCTCCTCATGCTGGTCACCAGCCTGGTCACACACTGCTGTGGGATGGCATCCCATTCTTCAACCAGCATTTGTCCCAAATCATCCAACGTGGTTGTGTTGGTCACTCTGGCACGAACAGCACACCAATGCTGATCCCACAAGTGTACAATGGTGTTAAGGTCAGGACTGTTGGCAGACCACTTCATCCTCTCTACTCTCAAATTCTGGAGGAAGTCTCTGATAAACCCTGCTCTGTGAGGGCAAGTGTTGTCATCTTGGAGGATAGAGTTTGGTCTCAGACTGCGGAGATATGGGATAACCACTGGATGCAGAATCTCATCTTGATATCTCTCTGCACTGAGATTGCCTTCAATGATAACAAGCCTCGTTTTCAGGCACCTGATTGTCAGCACCTGGGTGTACCAGAACCTCAGAACATGAGTCAATAGCAACAGCAGAATAAGGTGTTTGGCACTGGCAGAGAAGATTTGTCAAGTTTTTCATGGGCGCAACCCACATACTCAGCTCTGTTGCTCATCCCACAAATGCATGTTCCTTACAACTGTGACACCATTTACAAGGGAAATAAACATTGTTTCCAAGGGTATAAGATTTATTGCCAAGAAGCATTGTTATAACAAAGAAATAATCTACCAAACACAAATTTTCGTACTCTTTGTGCAAAGTTTATATGACATACATGCCTCTTATGATAATCTGTCTTCTTTTGCCACAGTGGTGCTGGTAAAGTGGTTGCTGCTGGCTTGCTGACAGTAGGAGGAGGCATCGGTGGCACAGTTCTCTACGCCAAGTGGGACCACAAGTTCAGAGCAGCTGTAGAGAAAAATGTTCCATATTCAGACTGGCTGTTGGGTCTGGCTCTGGGACCAGCGCCCCAGGACGGCGGCCTCCCAGTCAGGAAACAGGTTAGCAGACTTTGACAGTGTATCTAGTTAATGCACACTCTAACATGAATTGCATAAAATACCATAATCAACTACACAACGGCACAAATGATCTTTTTAGTTTCCTACTTAGTGTGTTTTCGATATCTGACATCAACGAATCAGCAGATTTACATTACAGAAGGAATAGCTGGACTGTTGTGTGAGCCTTACTAAAACTGGAGAACAGCTTTGCCAGACAAATTCTAACATTTGTTCTCCTATCAGTTCTTCTAGTTCTCCTATCAGACAACTGTAAAAAGCTCTTTGGCCTCAAGAGGGAGCTTGATGTTATGTTACACATTTATAGTGTTATCACCACAGATGTCTCAGAAAGATTCAGTTTGTGCAAAATGTTGTGGCTTTTCAACAATTTTTATGATTCCTCAAATATTATATTTGTAAAGATTTTCGTCGGTAGTCAAATATGTTGGCAAGTAGTGAGTGACCAAAGCACAATATACCGATACCTTTAGATAAACTGCTGTTTTCCTTGTTGCTAGAAGCTGATACAGCAAGAATGTTGGTGGTGTTAAAATCCAACACTAAATTCCGGTTCCAGCTCTTTGAGTACTTTACAGCTAGAGCAGTGCTACATAAATAAAGCCCATTACTAGCACACTTAGATCATGCAATGGAAAGCTGAGATCATAAAAACATCTTAGTCGGACCAGAATTAATTTTACCAGACTTTCTCCAGACGCAGGTATACTGGGACAAGGACTGTAGTCCAGTCAAATGGTACTAACCCCAGCATGTAAGCGTTAAGAGGGCTACCTGTGATATCACAGAGCTGACTGTGATATCGTTCCTGCTCTGTAGATTGAGTTGGTCCAGCCTCCCTCCATGATGGAAAAACAGGTAAAGGCACCCAAAGCAAAGCCAGAAAAAAGAACAAAGGAGGCAGCTGAGAGTCCAGCCAAAGAGTCAAGCCCTTTACAGCCAGCACAGAGCCTAGAGGGTAAGTCTTGCCCTCTTTGGACACAAGAAGCACTACATGATGTACAACAACTTATTTAAGACAGTGTTATAGTGTAGTAGTGTATTTTGTAGTATGAATACCAAACTATTCTTGTCAGAATTTAACATTTGGAAAAGATTAAATGATGCTTTTAGATACTGGCTGTAATGTATGAAAACCCTGCTCACCCACTCATACAATGTGCCAGACAAGTGTAGTTACACCTGCATAAAAGTTAGCAGAGATACGTGTTATTGAGGATTTGTATGCAAGTATGATTGACTACAAGTCACAAGTATGCACATGGTCACATGTACCACCATCATGTCATGCAGAAGCAATAATAGACAACAACCCAAAACACGAAATTCAAGATGATATCCTGGAAAGGTAGTATTGGCAATAATATAATTTGGCAAGATGGTAACAGATAATATTCTAGAGTATAATAAACTGCAGGGTTTATTGTGCATTCTGTCATTTCCACGTGCCCACAGAGGTCCCCAAGGGTAAGCTCTGTTAACCAGACTTTAAATGTTCATAGATAAATCCAACTGTCGGATGAATCAATAATGACTAGATGAACCCTATTAGATTGCTTTGCATTTGAATTGGCAGTAGTCTGTAGTGCATAGTTTAGAATAGGGGGCCATCACAGTTGTTACCCTTCATTACTCTACCTTCATTTCTCACGTTGAGGGCCTCACAGTTGCCAAATTGTGTCATAGCTGCATCTTGTCAAATTGCATGTACATTTGTGTAACTCTTTCTGCACCATCTAGAGGCTTCAGCAGAGGCCACTCACATCATCTCAGCAATTGGTGAGGTACCATCAGTTCCCGCTCCGTGTGACACAGAGGGAGCAGCAGTCAAAGGTAAAGTCATCAGTCGGAGCTTTGTCATTTGATGAGCTACCTAACCATCCCGCTGAACAACAGATTACTCTGGAATGGTGCAACATTACCTGGTGTGTATTTTTAGAGGAGTGCAAAGACTGCCATGCTCATCAGGATACTCCAGTGGCAGCAGTAGTTCCCCCTGGAAGCACGCTGTCCATAACAGAACAACCCCTCAAAGAGCGTCCAGTTGAAGAAGTGACAGCTAGACTGGCTCAGCAGGACCAGGAGGAGCAGAACACGCTGGCATGTATGCAAGAAGCAACACACCACACTACACTAATTTCCGCCTGTGTCTCACATTTCCTCATCTAGACTCATCCATCATTTTCTCCATCATTTTCTCCGTTTTTTTTTTGTACGTGTTTATTTCTACTTCTTTTGTGTTCTTTTTTCAGCTGTATCAGCCAATTTGGAGGAGTTACTGGCCAGTTCGGCTAAAGCAACTCTTCAGGCCATTGGAGCTCAGGAAGCAGCCCTGCAGGCCATCACACGGCACACACACAAGCTAAAGGAAGCTATGGAAGCAGAGGTATGGAATCCTACATGTGGGCAGATCGCTGTCACAATGGTGCAAGTGTTGCTTTTTGGCTGGTGGCCTCAGGAGGGAGGCGGGACTCTTGATGTTATGTTACACATTTGTAGTGTTATCACCACAGATGTCTCAGAAAGATTCAGTTTGTGCAAAATGTTGTGGCTTTTCAACAATTTTTATGATTCCTCAAATATTATATTTGTAGAATTTTTTGTCGGTAGTCAAATATGTTGGCAAGTAGTGAGTGGCCAAAGCACAGTATACTGATACCTTTATATAAACTGCTGTTTTCCTTGTTGCTAGAAGCTGATACAGCAAGAATGATGGTGGTGTTAAATCCCTCAGACCAGGCAAAATAAATTAAATGATTTTGTTCTCACTAAATTCAGGTTCCAGCTGATGAGAAGTCGGGCCAGTGGAAAGAGTTGGAAGCTTCTCTTGCTGACAGAAACTCTGCGGTCAATGATGCCGGAGCTGCTCTGGTGAAAGCCAAGTAAGACACATAAACACATATTGGATTTAACTTGTAGCTTTTTGTTACTGCTCTAAAGCTGAACTAAATGAAGATATGAATCACATGGCTGGTCAGTTTTTCTCCAAGCTAAAGAATTGTGTCCTTGTAAGTGCTGACCTCAGTTCTTCCATCCCTGTGTCACTGTAGTGAAGCCTTGGACAATCTCAAGTCGGTGATTGATGAATCCAAAGGCCTCAGTGTTAGTGCTGTTCGCCCAGTGGTTTTGGCAGCCGAGGAGAATCTTCATAACATGGTGGTGGACTTGGACAAAGTGGTCACGAAGGTACGGACCCACACGGAGGTTTATAAGGGATAATTCTGCACGCAAGGGAAATTTGGGCTTTTGCCTGAATCACAAATTCACAATGTCCTGATAATGTGTTATTTTAGTTTTTTAGAAATTAAAGGTGCACACTATAATATTTTCTACCTTAATGTAGCATCAAACAACTATCTTTATAAAGGTGTGGCGTCTTCAGCACTGTCTGTGGTCACACTCTTTTTGGTAATATCTGAGTTTAAGAGAGACAGAAGCCGAGAGTCAACATTGATTTGGCATAAAGAGCCCCATGAGCTGCTGAGGCTAAAGTAAAAGTGAGGTCCGCCTCTATGTTTTGGTCTGAAATGCTGGTGCGCACAGTGACATCTAGTGGTAAAGCATTTTAAGTGAAAACCAGCAGTTTTTTAGGTCTGCCCTGAGGTCTCCAAATACTCTAACGTGCCCTGAAGTAAAGTAAACGGATGCTCAGAGGAATTTGTGGGGATGCTCCAAAGCAATTGAATCTAACCTCATTCTTTCAGTTCCCAACCGAAGCAGGCCGATAAACTGAAACATTTGTCTCAAAGCTCCACTCCTTCACTTTGGAACCCTATACAACAAGACTCACATTACTACTGATGGTGTACTGGCTTCCCTGACCTGCTGAAATTCAGCTCTTCTGTTCTGTTACTGTGTGTGTTTGCGTGTTTGCGTGCTTGCCGGCGATAATGTAGGTGCAGTATGCAGAATCGGAGGCTAAGATTGTCTCCCAGTACAGTGACCTTGTGAATGAAGCTAAACTGCAGTTCCAAAGGGAGGTCAGCAGCCTCACTCCAGAGATCCAGGCCAACTGGAAGGGACTGAGTAAGACTACACCTGTGCATGCACAATTATTCTACATGACAGTTTTTGAGCCTTTTCTCTCTTTCATTAACTATATTTGACCTTTGATTGAGTTTTAGATTGTAAAAATGTTGCAATGTGTCTGAGCAGCAGCTCACCTGCATCTTGTTTACTTGTTTTAATTCCACCAAATATAAATTATTGTCAGCAAGAGCCATCGAGAATCAACACTAATTCAGATATTTAGCAACAGTTGTAAAGGATCATAAGCCTCTTTTGATTAGTGAATCGTTACTTTCCTCCTCTTGCTATAGATAGAAATATGAATTGGAGTTCAAAAACAAAAAACAAAATAGAGGCACAAGTGCAACATTTTTTGTTTCATTGTTTGTCTATTTGTGTGCAAGCTGGTAAACTGTCACCGGATGACCTGAATGCCCTGATCGCTCATGCACACCGTCGCATTGACCAGCTGAATCGAGAGCTGGCCGAGCAGAGAGTCAGAGAGCAGATCCATATTGATGCAGCTCTGGAGCAGCAGAAGCTGGAGCACCACAAGGCCCTGGACAAAGCTGTCACAACCTCCACTCAGCACATCAAGGAGGAGGCGCGTCTGGAGCAGGAGCGGAAGGTACTTCGAGCATTTCAGAATTGTTCTTCAAGATGAGAGAGCTAGGGCCTGTTCCTCAGTTTTTATCAATGCTATTGAGCAGCATCAGTAACTGAATGTTTGCGTGTAGCTGTCCGAGGTGAGGGACGTGATGGAGGCAGAGATGAGGACTCAACTACGGCGTCAGGCGGCTGCTCACACTGACCACGTTCAAGACGTTCTTAAAGTCCAGGAGCAGGAGCTGAAAGCAGAGTCTGAGCAGGTGAGACAGCCTTACATTACGCGCACACACGCATACACATACACATGTACACAAATGCACACACCTAACTCATAAGCAGTTATATTGCGAGAACAATTATGTTTTATCACTTATTTGCCATACAAATTATAATGAGAACTACTTTCATATTAATTGCAATCATTAAAAAAATACGAAAAGTCAGTTGCATCAAAATTTTGTTCCTTATTATAGTTTGTTGAAATCTTCAGTCAGTGATATAATCAGTCTCAATGTCTTCGAAAGTTCTTCGAAACAACAACCTCCCCTCATGTGATCCTAGGGTGTACTGCATGTATAAATAAAACTGTGACAGTCATTGCCCCGTCTTTGGGAAGATTTTTCTTCGTCACATTCATTACATCTGTATATCAAGTCAGTAATCAGCTGAACAAGCTTCCAAAGAGCCTTCTGTCTCTGATGCCCTCTTGTGGCAGGCGTGCATGTCTTTGTCAGCTCACACAGCAGCACTCCTCTCAGTTCCTCTGCTGGTTGTGTTCAGGTGCTGAGCAGCAAGTTGCTGGAACAGGACACACGCTACCGTCAGCTGAGCCAGGAGCAGCTGGACAACTTCACTCTGGATATGAACACCGCCTATGCAAGACTTAAAGGGATGGAGGAGGCCATAGACAGTAAGATCACACACTCGGCACACCTCGTAAAACCCAAATACAATTGCAGTGAAGAGTATTTCAAAACAAAGGGATTTTATTTTGTGCTCCACTTTTAATTGTGTGATCCTCTGAATGGTGGGTACTCATCTGTGATCCATTTGGACATGGAGCTGTCATGAAGCTGCAGCAATTCTGATATAATTCTACATTATTTGTGGAAAGAACAAAAGTATTTTAAAAAGACACATCGGTAATAGCATTTATGGCTTGGCTATAATTAATCACTTATTTTATTGTGTTTATTTCAGTTTATTTCTTCATTTTTCTTATTGTTAACATTGATTGCGTTTACATGTAGTCAATAATATGGGTTACTTCTTTTCTTAGCCAATTATTTGATTGTGTATACGGCTATCGGGATCCCCCCATCAAAAGAAACATGAATTTGTGTTCTGCGCATGTTCTATTGGAAAGGAATCTTGGTCTTTTGAGTACAGCACAGGCTTCGGCTCTGGCACAGCTCCGCCTCTAGTTGCCATTTCTTCACGTTGGGGCCTTCCATTATTAAAGAACGCGACAAGGAATCGTGTCAAGTACTGGTGGTGGGTCAGTACCAGCCCCTAAGTGCAAAAAAGGCGACTGCTAACTGGGCTGTTCATTATCCAGTGTGCTGATGATGCTGTTTTGAATACAGGAAGAAGAACCGAAATTATGCACATTGTGTCATGACGTTCTCTGTGCATCGAGACGTTCTGCATGTATTGCTGGATTAATCAGAATATCCCAATTGATTATAATTACCATGTAAATGGCTTATTCCCAATGTTTCAATGACCGCAATATGTACTTTAACCTGACTATTGACTGCATGTAAACGTAGTCATTATCTTGCGGTTACAGGCCACGTGATAGCAGAGGAGGAGGCTCGTAAAGCTCACCAGCTCTGGCTCTCTGTGGAGGCTCTCAACTACACCTTAAAGACTGCGGATGCCGAATCTACCAGCCAGCCTCTGGAGACGGCTGCTCAGGCTGTGCGAGAAAGCTGTGGTGACAACGAATTCGCCCTGGCCCTGACATCGGCTCTCCCAGAGGAATCTCTGCAGCGTGGCGTCTACAGCGAGGCCTCTCTCCGTGCACGATTCTATGCTCTGCGCTCGCTGGTTCGCAGGGTCGCCCTCATCAATGAATCTCACAACTCCCTGTACCAGTATTTCTTGTCGTACCTGCAAGCCATACTGCTGTTTGAGGAGAAACAGCGAGCACCGCCCTCCAAGCTGAGCAGTGAGGATTTAGACCCCTTCAAGGTCCTGTCATACGCCAGCTATTGCTTAGAGCATGGAGATCTGGAGTTAGCAGCTAAACTGGTGAACCAGTTGACAGGAGAGGGCAGGAGAATAGTGGAGGACTGGCTGACTGAAGCCAGACTCACACTGGAAACCAGACAGGTGATCAGTTTGCTCTCTGCCTATGCAAATGCAGTCGGATTAGGAACCACCCAGACCCCGTAGGCTAAGCTTCCCATTTAACCTGAGAGCCATTAAAGGAACACACCAGTGAAAATCTCTTGGCTATTGATTTAGTAGATGCCATCGCAGAAGTGGAGGGATGTTTATGGATGTTCAGTTCATGGCTTTGGAGTTTTCAGTGGTGTTGACTGAATTGGCCCAGTGATGGATGTAGAGATGCAACACATGTATTTGTTTAAAGCACTATTTCACTGTGGATGATGACCTGTAAATTATAACTGATTCTTTATCTCAATCGTATCTTGTCAGTTCGGGCCCACTTTATCCAAGTATTTATTTTTGCCAAATTCTCCCTTTTTCCTGCCTCGGTGTAACACAAAATGTAAGTAATCCTGAGATTGATTAAAGAATACATTATGCTGATTTTATTTTGTCAATTCTGCACATTACAATAAATCACAAATGAGAAGGCTGTTGAGTTTCATCGTTCTTTCCTTACTATAATTTAAATGTAATTTCTGCATCCAGCCTGTGCTCCACTCACTCTTCAATCACAATACAGCTTTCAATTATTGGCATGAATTCACTTGTTTTGCTTGGCATATTTGCTATTTGTGGCATACAAAATATGAAATGTTATTTTATACAGTGGTTTTCTAATAGAATACCTGCTTGGCACCTAATTCACCCATTCTCACAGACACATTAACATGTGGAGCTGCAGGGTTTTGCTCAAGGACGCTTACGCACACCATTCTGAATCCCCGTCTAAAACTACATCTTGCGGTCTGTACAACCATTGTTGCTGCATTGAAAAGACTGAAAAAAGAAAAAAAAAAGGTACAAATGATGTCTACCTACCTGCCCATTGCCAGTGTAACGATGGGGGCCACCAGTGAGTAGTACAACTCTTAATCCAGATTAAAACTGTTGTGATTTTAAGTGATTTGTAATTGGCACAGCAAAGTTGTTCAAAGTAAACTGCCTAGTGCTGCACTTGTTGGACTGATTAGGCCAAGCCTGAAAAAGGAGACCATCAGCCCTGTTGATACGTTCTTGATCCTTTAATGTCAGAATCGTCACTGCAGGCACAACATGTTAAGGTTTTGATGTACACTTGTTTATTAACAGACTTAATGCAGGCGTGGAATTCACACAAAGGAATATCACAGTGAGTGAAAGAATTTGCTAAATAATTAGTGTACACCAAAATGTCATGTAAGGATAACCAAGTATCATCTACTTTACTTCCTTTAAATAGCAGCCCACTGAAATAGTCACTAATCAGTTATAAAGACATTTATTTCACATTAATTTCTATATTCATAATTTCAGGGGAATGGGGTGCTTGTTTGCAGTTTGACATGGTTCACACAGTACTGTATACAGACATGACATGTATTAGTAAGATTCCACACACTTTAGTTTTGGAAATGTGTGACACAAATATCCAGATACTGTAATAAATACGAAAACCCAAATGATTAATAACATAATATTTTAGAGTTGGTCTGTGGTGGTTTTACTGTGGTAAGTTTAGGTCTGCTCTCACATTAAATGTGGGCAAAATAAGATACCTCGCAAGTATCTTGCTGTAGTTCTGTTACTCCAACTGATTTTATAGCTGATTAACTCAAAGCAAATGCAAGCAGTGACAACATTTTGTCGACACATCATTTGTACATCATTTCTGTTACCACCTATTTTGTGAAAACCTGCAGATAAATTATCTGGAGTGAAAATGTCATTCATTCTCCATTGATGTCTTTCCGATCACACGTTGCATCTCCGTATCAAGGGCATTTTGGTGGGTGCATTCCTGCTGAAAGTAGTCCTTTGTGTCAGTTGTGGAGCGAGGCAGGTCCAACAGGAAAACCAGACCAACCTGTGATGGTGGCCATGACTTTCGTCTATGCTGTTGAGTTTTTTAATATTAAGATTCATACTCTGGGAAGGAAATGTGTCATGGCCATTGTGGGCGTGACCCGGTTGCCTTTCTTGGTTTTGCCAGCCTTGCTGAGACCGATGTACATGCCAGGGTGGGCTGCTGATTCATAGGCATTGTAATTGTTGGCCAAGAGGCTCTCCTTGAACTTGCAGTCATCGCTGTAGTGACCCTGTGGAAGGTGAGAGGACGGCAGAGAGTTGAGGAAGAATAAACACACTGTGGGTGGAAAAGGTTCAAGAAATACATTTTTTTGGCAGGATTATTATTTCCGACCCTGAGCTCTTGTTCTGGTCTAACAATTCTCCACTTACAGGTAGTTTTTCCATGCCCATCCATGTTCTGGGGGGGGGTCTATGTGAAGGTCCTGGGAGGTAACCGTTGTTATGAGTTGTTGCTGTATAAGTGAAATTGAGTTGATTTTGAACGCCTCTGCCTCCTCTGACTCCTTACTTGCGTACCAACCATGTGTTCCAGTGAAAGGATATATAGACTTTGTGAAGACTTTTCGCCTCTCATCCAGGAAGCTTCTTCAGTTCTTCTCAGAAATGTAAAAACATCTTCAAGAAGCTTGAAGACATTTCACCTCTCATGCAAGAAGCTTCTTCAGTTTTCTTCTTCTTCTTCTAGAAGCTTCTTGAATGAGAGGCGAAACGTCTTCATGAAGCTTCTTTAGTTCCTCTAAAGAGCTTCTTCAGCTCAGAATTAAAGAAGCTTCTTGGATGAGAGGCGAAACGCCTTCACTTACATGAGGTGAGTCCAGTCGTCTACCTTATAAATACTTGAGATACCAATAAAAGGATGTTTATTTGGCTGTGTCTGTGCTCCTAAATCCTGCCTGGATTCCCCTCTGGGTATAGTTTAGTCTAGATTAAAGCATCTCATTGCAATCTCAACGCATCCCAGCTTCAAAATGATGTGGTCTGGTGATCCATGTCTGTAAACGCCTCTGTGAAGTTATTTCTTACCGAGCCATAGAGCTTCCCTTTGTCATTCATGGCGACGAAAAGGCCGCTTCTCACCCCGAACAGAGTCACGACTCCTCTCTCCACTGGCGATATTTCTAAAAGGGCTGCAATGAAATATTAAATTGATGAGCAGCAAGTTTGTGAAGCATGATCCCATTTCGAAACATTAACCTTGAGGACGCTTTAAAGAACAAATAATGTTTGACCACAGATCGTGGGAAAGCAGTTAGATAACGTCCACACGTGAACTTAATGTGTGACTTTAACTCCGTGGCTTCATTGGATGCAGTGAGAGACCACTGGCTTCACAATTTTCAGTTATATCCTAACCCGTAATCTCATAACTGGAAGCCAAGATGTTTTAAGAGCCGATAAAAAGCATGTTAGACAGTTAGGCTGGCCACAAATTGGAAGATTTTATAATCGTAGATGCTTTTTAAAATGTGGGAGCCCACAGACATAAAGGACTATTTTGCTGGATTCTCAGTCTTTAAGTGTGAGACCAATTGGGACATGCCACTCCAATCATTATGATCAAACTGGGCACAGAATTGCGCCTTCAAACCTCTAGTGTGGCCATGCCCACTCCCAATTTTATTTCATTTTTGACCAAAATAAACAGCATGAAGAAATGTTAGTGGAATAAATTATAATCTGGATTCTACGTTTAAAGGGAAGCAGTAAAAGTGGGGTGGCAGTGGCTCAGGTGGTACAGCGTGTCGTTCAATGAGCATAGGGTTGGAGGTTCAAATCCTGCTGTTTGCACACATTGGCAGCCACGCTTCCGTAAGTCTGCCCCAGGGCAGCTGTGGCTACGCATGCAGCTTACCACCACTGGTGAGTGTATGAATGAATAATGGTTTCTTTGGGTGCCTTGAAATTCATTATTAAAATCTTTTCCAAAACAGATTTTGATTTGGATGATAGTATCAATTTGGGTTCATAGGCAAATTTAGAACCCATGTAAAGCTTGAATAAAGGCAACCTAAATTATAAATATTTGCAATGTCTCTCCAAAAACAACATAGAAAATTGTGCCGAAATCAGTTTAGAAGAAGATGCCATTAACACATTAACCTCCTGTTACCAGCTCACTTTTATTTATTTGCTTCAGTGCATCATTGTGGGAGTGTTTGCTCTGAAAAGGAGAGATAGAGTAGGATGAAAGGCAACAAACAGCCTGTGGATGGAGCATCAAAATGTTGCCAGCAGTTACACAGCTTTTGATTTTTCTCATTTTGGAGAAAAAGTCCTTAACTGTTTCAACTGGAATTTGATTCATCAAATGAAGTCCAAGTTCTTTTAGGCTCCTTTTATGCAGCATATCTGCATTTGATTGAAAAAAGTCATCTAATATACACACTTCCCCGTCCACAATCCCCGTCCCACTCACAGAAAAATTTGAGCGCGAGTTCTGCCACAAAGTGCTGTGCTTAAGAAAATATATATGGGTCAAAACTGACTCATCACACCATAGATGTTACTATAATGCATAATATCAAAATAATAATAATAATAATAATGCAAAAAATATTTGAGAGATGTGTTCTCATACCCTTCCGTACCAGTCAGATTACATAACAACTGTTTATTTATATACTTCTGTTGATGTTCATTTTACTTTTTATTATTATTATTATTGTTATCAATTATTTATTCATTTTTACTTAAAACAAGCACTATGCTGTCAAAAAAAGGCCCATTGAAAGACTCATAACAAAAATGTAAAGACCAAATTTTACATGGATAAGGAAGCCTAACAAGATGACAAAGAGGTCAGAAACAAAGTGCATTTTATGGCTGATTAACCACACGGGTCAAAACATAGCTGCTAACATCAGAGATAGTAACAGAAAGCCATCACAAGAGGAAGGCTAAAGGAGAAATGACTTACTGTATCTGTTTTCATTGTGCACGCCTGTGATCTTGCCATCAGGTAAGACCTGGATATGGAAGCCGATGCCAACGTTACAGTAGAGCCTCCTGAGTCTCTTGATCCCCTGCAGGTACTCTCCATCGCGAGCCATCACCTCCCTCTTGTCCCAGGAGCTGCTGCTGGCCCACATTGCTGGGCGAGCACTCTGCGGGCTCCGTCTGTGTCTGCTTGTGACAGGCAGAGGAGCGCAGGAGCTGCACAGGAGGATCCCGTACAGGAGCAGAGTCAGCCTGGACCTTAATGACAACATCGTCTGCTCTCCAGTCCCGGGAGTCATAAAGTTAAACAGCAATTTCTTTTTCTAAAGAAGGTGGAATGTCCTCTCAGGATGCATCAATTCTCTCCAGCTTCAGCGTCTCAGAGTGTTAACACGAAGCCAATGCCTCATCTTCTTTTTCACGCTGCCACCTACACTCTTCAAAGCCAAGAGAAAAGTTTCACTCTGCATTATCCTGACATTTCTTTCTATAATTTGTCTACTGCTCTCCAATTTTGCTTCCTCAGGTAGGCCCTGCAGATAGACGGCAGATTTATACATGCTCCATATTACATCACACACCACCCGCTGTCTTGTTTGTCTGAGTCACAGCTGCAGATGCTCCCCAGAAACGGGGAAATACGTAAAACACAGTGGCAGGAAACAGAGAGGAACCCACACGTACACGTTAATACAGAATAATAAATAAATGGCATTTGATGGGTGGGTGCATTCTCTGAGTGCTCTTCATCGCCCTGCTCATGGTGGGAATAAACAGAGATGTTTCACCATGTATGTGTCCACTGTAAGTGCGGCATGCCTCGCCATGTGATGACGTGTTTCCACAGAGTCCTCATAGCGGGGGGCGACTCTGCTGTGTCCCCTCCCGTGGTGCTGCTTGATGGCAGGGCGAGCGACGGCCAACCTGTGTCACCCGAGTTACCGGCACCAAACCACATAAATTGGCACTGACCGGAAACACATAACCCGTCACCGGAACCACATAAACGGACCCAAACAGAACCATCGTACTTAACTCAATGTCTCTGCACAAAGAGCAATGGTGGGATGAGCAAATATTTTCAATTTTCTCCATTTTCCAGGTGCAAATAATAAACTTCTTAAAGCTAAATGTATCAGTTCTTTCAAAGTTTAAGGGCCAAACTCCCAGTATGGATAACACCCCCCCCCCAAAAAAAAAAAAATCAGACTTGTTTTTCCTTTCACCCATTACTTTGAGCAGACTCACATTTTTCTCATAACAGTGGAATCCTAATTGCTTTATTGTCCTTGTAGATACTATATACTGTATATATAGCGGTTTTGATATAGGCAGATACAGATACAGATACTGTACATATTCACAAACACTCTCTCAGAGTCTCTCTCCCACCTGGATAGAACTGCGCAGTGAGGATCATGTTCTTTGATTGATTCTTTGGCGTGGCTCTGAACCTTGTAGCGTGGGCACGGACCAACAGACCCCAGTATGTCCGGCTGGAGGGCTACACGTCGGAGACTGTGGTCAGCAGCACTGGAGCTCTGCAGGGGACTGTGCTCTCTGCTGTTCTGTTCAGGAGGCCCCCCACCAGCCTGTGACCATCAATGGTGCCCAGGTGGAGTTCACCAGGACCTACAAATACCTGGGACTGCATCTGGACGAGAGGTTGGACTGGTCACCAAACACAGACTTTCTGTACAGGAAGGGGCAGAGCCGACTGTGCTTTCTAAGGAAGCTCCGTTCCTTTAACATCTGTAACAAACTGCTGCTGATGTTCTACCAGGCAGTCGCAGCCAGTGCCCTCATTATGCTGTGGTGTGCTGGGAAGGAAGCATCAAGAAGAGGGATTCCTCGCGGTTGGACAGACTGCGTAGTTGGTTCAGAACTGGACTCCCTGACATCTGTGGCAGAACGGAGAACTCTGACCAGATTCTTGTCCATCCTGGACAACCCACATCACTCTCTGCACAGCACCATCTCCAGGCAGAGGAGCTCCTTCAGTGACAGGCTGTTGTCACTGTCGTCCCACACCGACAGGCTGAGGAAGTCATTTGTCCCTCGGGCCATTCAGTTCTTCAACTGCTCCCTCTGAAGAGCCTGGACTGAGCTGTGCCCCCCCTCGATATAATATAGCCCACCCATGGACAATACATCTGTATTTTTGCACTACTGCATCCATTTGCACTGTTAATATGTTTACTTTAACGTCAACATTGCACTACTGCCTTCATCTGTATTTGTATATAATGTTTATAGACTTCTTTATTTCTTTGTTTATTATTATTTTATTTAGTTTAAATATTGCCACAGTGTTTGTGGTGTGTGTGCTGTGTTTTATTTGGTGCTGCCACTGGCTTTGAATTTCCCTCTGGGATCAATAAAGTATATATCTATCTATCTATCAATCACAGGTGACTTGCCCATAGCTGATCTTGTACATTTGAGTCACGCTGAGATGGAAAAAAGTAATATAAAATAAATGGCACAAAGATTCAGTTCAGCTGCTGTTGTTGGTCTCAGTAAACCTGTGATTGAAAATCCAATTTGGGGTATGTACATTATTAAACCCGCCCTCAAAATAAGCAGTTCCAGTCTGAAATGGACAAGAGGTGCAAAACACAGATGTATGTAAGGACCATTTATCATTTATCAAATTTGACTTTGTACACCAAGTTTTTGCTGCTTTGATTTCCTTGTAAGACTGTTTCCGAGTGACCGTTTACTTGTGAGCGACTGAGAGGAGAGACGCTCATCTCCTCCCTGCCAATTTTAGTGGTAATCTTAGATGAAAATTTGATGGTTTTGTTTTACTGGAATATCACCGTGCTTTTTGTAGTGAGGGCGTTGTTTATTCGGTCACAATACAGTGATTCGTACAATTATTTCAAAGGGGCACAACATTTAACATCAGTGTTATATCAATGACACAGTCCGCGCTTTCAGCAGGACACTGGTTCTGTTGCTGTTGGTCAGCATACAAATAGCTCGACAACTGCAAACAACAATATGATTCATACCAACAAATATTAGTTTATCTTGTCGGCACACACACACACACATAAGAAAGCAGCAAGGGGAGCCTGATATCATGTGACATGTGGTGCGTCAGAGCGCTCACTCCACATGTGGGGCTCATTGCTGGATCTAGGATAAAATAGAAAGACCAAAACAATGACGGGATATGTGTTTACACATGTGAGGAACCAGTCACCCCACTGCGAAAAGGACCCATAGAAGCTATGACGTGGGAAGCCATTTACAAACACTGGCCCCTGACATCAAACATGGCCAACCCAATGGAAGCCCCCCCCCCCACCCCCACCATTAACAGGTTGAGATGTTCCATATTCTGTGGGTTCACATATAATTGTCTATTAGACATCAGTTAAAGATTTCAAATAAGGTTTTATTCCACAAATTCCTAGCAAAGATTAGGTGTGTGTGTGTGCATGTGTGAAAGCAGAGACTCACAATTCTAATCTTCCTCTCTAGGGACACTTTATTACATATTATTACTTTATTTTATGCGCATTGTTATTAAGATGAACAGTGTAACATTTTTCAGGATTAAGTCAACAGTACAAAGGCAAGTTAAATTTCAGCATCTTCTGGCAGAGTATGTGCCACAAATGTAATACTAAATTCATGAAAGGTTTGTGTCAGATTGACCCTGATAAAAAAGTTGATCCCTTACATGCACCATTTTTATATTTAGGGGTGTAAAGGAATTTTTGTTTATGAAAGCTGTACATATTGATGACACAAAATTGCATTTTGATGCACATGCCAGAGCAGTAAAGTCAGAGACAGCGACTGAATTTGTGAATTAATTAATTTTGTGCCATAAATAAACCAATGACTCACTTGTATGTCTCAATCACTCGGGATTGTTAGCTGAAGCAGCGATAATTCTTGGTGGCAGACAACAACAATGAAATAAACCGCTGTGATTTATTTATTTATAAATACACAATGTAGATCATGCAGATAAAGTCATATAAAACAGTGGCTGAGAATCTTGAGGCAGTTGCAGCAGCTCCAATAGTCAAATAGAAAATAGTAAAGTCAAGAACACAGTTATCTCCAGTTAACTAGTGCACAAAATTGTATGTTACAACTAGTTAACTAGTAGAAGCCAAAATGCTCACTGGTTAACCTGGGCTGTGTCCCAATTCATGGTCTGCATACTGGGCAGTGTGCATTTTGCAGTGTGCGTGACGCCACGGCGTGATAAGACGGTTCACCATTTTGCTTGCAACTTGGAGGGCTCTTGAAATTCGACACAAAAACCCCCCTGCCTCCGCTCCATTCAGAGGTGGTCCCAAAATCCCCCAAATTCTGTGCGTGCCATTCCACAGGTGTGCATCTCGGGTGAGATGTCATACTCGCCCATAAAAGAGCGCACCTCCGCTTAAAAAATGTACGCATCATGGCAGGACAGACACCAGCCGATTTGACATTTAAATGTAAGCACTGGAATTCAACTCAGATAAACAAGTGAAGCCGACCTGAAGAAAGCACATTGAGAATGTCTCCAGGCAACACGTGCTGACTGTGGGAAATTGTAGGTTTAATATTTGACATCCAATTCAATTCACAGAATGTAATGTTTTCCCAGGGGTTGATTTGTATGTGTGTGGGGCGAATATGCAGCGAAGTAAGATGGTGCAAGTCACGTGCAGAAGGATTAGCAATCCAAAGTGTAAATGTTTTGGGCCCAAGAGTGATTCTGATATGCATGTTTGTATGTACATCCATGTAGAGCACTTTGTAACCATGTTTGGATAAGTGCTTTACAAGTACATGTTGTTGTCATTACCATTAGTAGTATTTAGATATAGAAATATTACAGTTTCAATGGGGCTCGGCACTCCGCTTGGGCCATAACAAAGGAGTAAAGGTCAAACCACTCTTCATGACCATGCATCAGCTGGACCATTGATCCGACATGCATTGGTGGACCCAAAATCCAAATGTTGGCATTGGGTCTGCTTGCCCTGCATTGTTATCAGTGTAGTTACATGCTTGAAATAAAAAAATGAGCACTAGTTAATAATGGAGCACGAGTGTTAACTAGTTAAGCAGTGAGACAGCTTATGAGGAAACGTGTGTGCCACCACACACATGAACATGAGACAGTGAGGGATGAACCTCCAGGAACTCCTTACTGCAGTAAATCAGAAGTATTCCTGAGTGCCGTTCATGTCTTAGTACAGTTGTTCCGCACACCAGGGCACTCAGGACTATTTTCGAATAGGCTACTGCACAACTGAGGCCGGGTGCATGCTGGTGCATCCTGATTTGCGTGCCACTGCAAGGCTTACTGCGCGTATATATATATATGCCTTTTTGGTAGACCGGAATGCACACAGATGGGGTGTCGGCGGAGATGCGGCTGGCGGAGTGACAATTTGGTGCCGCAAAGCCACTCTTCGATTACGCTTGACCACGGGCTCTATTTTCCTAGATGGGTGTGAGTGCTACTGGGTACTGGATAGATCAGGTGCAAGCCCCACGCAAGCGAGGCGTAGCTGCGCCAGAGGTGGGGTTAGATCGTTTTTTTGTAATTTGGTGGACCAGCGCAGCATAGCAGATCTGAGAGAGGCTGAGCTGCGCCGCTGTGGTTGGGATGGCAGCTGACTTCAATCATGGCCAATCGAAGCTGCTCCTCTCATTCCCTTTAAATGTGGCGCATTGACACTTGATTGTCAGCGTCCGGTCGAGACCCGAGTAGGTCAGAACAGCAGGTGGAGGAAGAGTCACGGGGGGGCTTCTGAAATAACATCACCAAAACACGACGTCTCACATCTAAGTTGGTGATACCGAGCCTTGGATGCAAACCCATGTTTGTTCCTCACACATGTGGCTGTTCTTAATCATCCAGTCTTCATTAAGCCTTTTGCTTCTGCCTTTTTCATGATGGGAGGGTGTGTAGGATATTTCAATGGCTGCAATTATAGAATTTTCAGGCCAGCTCCTAGTTATATGGCTGAATTTCTGATCCCTTACCAGCCAGAGCGCTGCCTCATATCTTCAGACACACCCATCCTTTGCTATTCCAAAGTCTTGGCTCAAGATAAAAAAATATCTAAGATCTGGAACTCCCTGCTCGAAGATGTGAGGCTTCAGAATCACCGATTAGTGATGTTTCAGAAATAATAGCTACAGAGACAACGTTTCATTTCACTGATTGATTGCTTGAACAAGTTGCTAATGTGTTGTATGCAGAGTTGGGCCTTTTTCCAAAAGTACAAAATTTGAACTAAAACTGTTTTCAAACTCGGCCGTTTGATATTGAAGAAGAAAATGTTTTAAAAATACATATTGGAGAGCCCATATGTGGTGAAATATGCTGCCCCGACACCCCCCTTTGGGAAACACAGCCCCATTGTGATCCCACACTTCCCCTTACCTGTTCCCAGAAGGAACAGAGCCCCCACTCCCCTCTGAACTCTGCAGGGAACCTTCCAAGGTTCACACCTCGGACCATCAGGATGTCCCTCAGTGTGCCCCACCTTTTGTCCCCATCTGAATCCACATCTTACTCGTCTCCGACCAGCGAGACTCTCGGTGTCTCCACCTTCATCTACGTTGTCTGAATTTGCATCTCACTGTCCTGCCTATTCCTGCATGTTGATTGGTCACTCTGTCTGCCTCCTGTCTCACATTCGGTCCTGCCCTGATCTCCTTGATGTGTCTGTATAAGAAAGATGTCACCACCTGCATTCGGGGTCAGCCCACTGACGTGCATGTCGATGTTAGTGGGTTCACCAGCCTGCCGGCCCACCGGCCGGCTTAACAAACTCACATCCTCACAGCAAACTTTGACCCTTGGATTTATGCTGCGAATTTCCACAACATTATAGAACAGCAGAGGATACCATCGACTGTCAGCGATGGTGACCAGTCCATCACATGCTAACAGAACAGAACATTTTTTACCGCCAAAAAATGATGTGTGGTGTGATTCCAAATTATAAAGCAAACATTCTCTACTCTTCTGGCCAGATTTGTTTCAAAAACGTCTTCGTTCCTTGTAGTGAGTTTTGCCTTTCCTCATGTTTCACTCCACATTTCTTGGGATTCAACACAACTAGGATCATAGAGGACAGACCGTGAGACCTGGCTCTCCCCCTCCCGTTTAGAATACCCCTGTCACACTGAAATTCGCGGGTTTTTCTCACCAGGATCGACCCGCCTTTGCTCGGCATTAGGGCGCTTTCAAGCTTCCAGCAGTCGCGGGTCTGACCTCTGACCTCCCGCTGTGAGGGCCATGTGCCTGTGTTTGTCTCTCTCGTACGTCATCACGCTGAAGCGTCGAACGCGGAAGTAAACAAAGACCGTGGCTATCAACATGAGTCTGCTAAACACGAACAAGGAGGCAGCGTTTCTCCATGCAGACCCTCTGACATGTGACCAAACGCCTGGATGTCCGTCACATCATCCTCCGTGGTGATGCGGCGGCACCTGGATGTCTGACGGAGCCTCCGGACACTCACAGCCCGGGGAAACACCGCCACTTTGCCGGGCGGTCGCTTAAAGCGTCGCTTTCTGCCGACACGGAACAGAGACGAGCAGGTGATCGGTGCCGGTGTTGTGCCGAAAAGAGATTGCATGCCTAAAATCAACTACCCTCGTCGGGAACGCGCATAAGCGCTCATGCGCGCATTAGCTCGCCAGCAGTCATAGAAGTGAGCGTCTGCAGTGGACCGAGATGATGTTTTCGATATTTTAAAACATCCCTTTGATTCAACAATTGCGAGATTATTATTTTTAATGTCGTGTGTCCGGGTTGGTGAAGCGCCTATGTTCGAACCTCCTCAAATATAGGCTATTCGTGTTTTTTTTGTTAAATAAAATTTATTGTTCTCTGTTTTTTGTATGACTCAAGTGCCTCTGATATCTTTACACATCAATCAATCAATCAATCGAGAGGGCCTGCCGCAAAGTGACTCCCCCTGAAACTGTATTCCCAGGGGAGACATTCTCTGTGCTACCAGTGTGAATATTAGAGGAAACCAGATGCATGTAGAATATAACTCTCATTAATCCAGACTTGCAGGGTGCAGTCAGTTTTCAGCAGGCACACACACACGTATATGTATAAAGGATTGCTTGTCGAAAATCGACTGCCCCCGATGTATACGTATATATAAGGGGGGGGGTGTGGGTCAGAGTGATTCATTCTGTGAGGTGCATCCAATTCCTCGGTGTGAGCTCTCCTGAGTTATCTTCGCAACGAATTTACCTTGTTTTAGGATTTGATAAACCAGGTAATGTCGAGTTCTACTGTTCTGAAGTCTGGGAACTTGTTTTTGGCTACTGGGAAGAATAGCTTTCAGCTCAGCCACACAAGCTGTAACTGTGTTTCAGCGGTTGTATCTGCAGTCTTATCCTTCTGTCACATCTCACAGCTCTGGAACGACGGGGAGGGCTGGAACGTACGATGACTGCTAAACATCAGCATCACCTTCCAGCTCTGCTCTCGTTTCACTGAAACATTCAGGTGTGATACGGATAATCTTGAATTGGATGGGCTTATTGATCATTTGGACATAAGAGCCCAGCAGTGTTGAACTGTATTCAAAGGCAATCAAAGAGGAACAGAGCAGTCCAACATTGACATTTTAGGATTAGGATTAGGATTCAAATTTATGTCATTACACATGCACAAGTACAGGGTAATGAAAAGTTGTTTGGCATCCAATCATGCAACACATTGTAAAGAATGGGCTTGATTATATACAGAATTTATATGTGTATATTTAAATATGTATCATATATGTGTGTGTGTGTGTATGAATATAGACTAATACACAGATGGATACATCTTATATGGATAGTTATGATTATACAGATTAAATGTACATATATACTACACAAAACATAAAAATGGGTGCACATGTGTAGGGGTAAGGGTCAGCACGAGGAGGAAGAGTGGGGTCTCCAGGGGCAAGAATAGAATAGAATAGAATAGAAGTACTTTATTGATCCCAAACTGGGGAATTACAGTTTAAAGTAAGAGTTTAAAAGGAAGACATCTTTGGCAAAAAAGCTCTCCTGGTTTCGGTCCTGAGGCACCTGAAGCGCCTGCCTGAGGGCAAAAGGGTAAGCAGTCCATGAGCCAGGTGTGAGGAGTCCTTAAGGAGGCGGTGAGCATGACGCCGGCAACTTTTTCTCTAAAAATCCCCAACGGCTGGCAGTGGAGTCTAGAATCCTTTGGGCAGTTTTCACCACCCGCTGTAGAGCCTTGCAGTCTGCCACAGTGCAGTGCCAATACCAGGCTGTGACACAGCTCGTCAGGATGCTCTCTCTAACACAGTGGGAGGCTGGACAATGGACTATTTTCTCCTTAAATAGAATAGGATGTTTTTTTGAATTTAGTTTTCTGACAAGACTTTTCTTGCCCTTAAGATAAGACGATTGAAAACATGTACAATATTAAAACCAAATTCTGACGTTCCTAAAACAAGACAAGATGAAGTATTATTTGATGGGAAATATATATATATATATATATATATATATATGTATATTTCTACAAAAAGAGGAGAAAATCTTTCTTAACATTCTTCAACAATATTGATTGACTCTCCTTATACCCACCGCCATTCTTTTCTTATCTTTTCTTTCTCCCTTTTGTCTTTTGTTTTTGTGTGTTTTTTTGTTTTCTCTCAGTTAGATTGAATGATGTATTTAATAGTATACTCACCGCCACAAAGAGTAACATGTACTTAGATTTTTGGTCCACTGTATTTTGGTGCATGACCTAACTGTCAGTGTTAGCAGCTGTGTGCTGGTACATATTATGCATACACTGTTGCAAATCACAATGTAAGAAAAGTCAATATCTACTCCACATTTTCATGGTGACTGAATGTGTCACGTACATGAATTTAGCCAGAATGTTTCATACGTGACTTTGGTGTCTATACCTGCGAGAGTCAAACTGTTTTGTCTGTTTCTTGTTATTTAAAAAAAATTTAATAAGATGAAATAAAAATACTACGAACCCCCCCACCTAAATTCCACAGTAAAGGAGCCTCATGGAGACAGGCATGTCTCTTCCCAAGGTCTCTGGAGGACCCAGCCACCGCACACAGCTGTCTCCATCTATCCACGATGCCACTGGAAGCAAAGGAAACGAGTAAAATGAATGACACATGGACAGGCAAAACTTTACAATTCTCCTGAGTCCTTTCTGATGTGGCGGCGGTGACCTCAGCCAGGATCTTTGGGATAAAATGTAACACTATATTTAACAAATACCTCCTCCACAGTCATGTTAAATGAAATTTAGGATGGCATTGTCAGAAGAAATGCATATGGTTTAGTCAGCCATGATGTTTGCCATAAAGTGCGGCTGCATCCACACCGATTGCTGGAAATTCGGAGTTCTTCATGAATCTAAAAAACTCATCAAAATCATAAAAATGTACATTTTATTTTCATGACGTGCTTTACATTGATCTTAGCGACGATGTCCATATTCTGGCATTTATATTTGTCATGTCATCAGGTGCTGAGGATGGTGAAGGTGTCTCAGTACAGCATAAGATTCAAAGCTTGAAGTGTCATGAATCTCAGATGTTGCTTGTAAACTGAACAAAAGGAGCAGGGAACGGGAGTTTCACATTTCACAACTCAACTGATGGTTGATGTTGGCTTTCAAATACATTCTTAACATTACAACAGATGCAGGATTGCACTGAGTTTTAATTCAAAGAAGTAGAATTAGAGGTCAGTAAAATGTATGTAATGCATACCACAACAATTTATATTTCACATTGACATGCTTGTCAATGTGAATGACATGAATGAATGTTTGTAGAATTTTAATCTTACTTACAAATATTAATGTTGATATTACTATGTTATTCAATTCAAAATCCATTTTATTTGTATAGTGCCAATTCATAACAAAGAGTCATCTGTAGGCAGGTTTTGACTGCGCACTGATAACAGATGTTAATATTACAAGTTGATGGATGAAGAATTTTTCTTTCTCTTCACCAAAAAGCTTCAAAGTTGATTGAGTTGGACAAAATATGGCACATAAAGAAATAAATGATCAAGTGCTCCCCCTCAGCTCCTCCTGCCACACACTCATGCCACCATATAGTGCAAATGTATGTCTTACCTGCAGGGGGCAGTATAACTCTGTTAAAAGCCCTGCGTGGCAGTGAAAGAGAAAATAAACATTCACGTTCCTGGTGGCGACACTCGCCATTGTTGTGATTAAAAGCAGAGCAAACGCCCAAGAAACGGTCGAGTGGATGTAGATTTGTGGTCAGCAGTGTCTGAAGAAAACGAGGATGGCAGCGGAGATATTGTCACATCCCGCTTTGTCCAACCAATCCTGTTCGATCCCACAATCATGCTCACAGTCCACATCAGGTGTGCAGGACCAGTGTCGATGTCCCTGGTCTCCTGATCGTGATCTTCATTTGTGCAGGTTCTCACTTGTTCATATGAGGATTAGGCACAATGTAAGTTTATTTATTGAGTCAAATACATAAACACAGAATGCTGATATCAAACCATCATAAAGCTGTCATGTGTAGAAGCCAAAACAGACTGTAGTATCGCGCCTGTTTGGACATAACAAGCTGGTTTGATCTTCTATAGAACCGGAACTCATTGATAGAAACCCACCAACGTAAAATCAAGAGGACTGTTCAATTTACATCAGTGTTAATGTTATTTTCAAGATCCTCAAAGGGTCTTTGAAACATCTGCATGAAATGTACCCATAAACATCGAGTTTTCTGATGTCCTGCCTCTGATTTCTAAATGAAACAAAGAAGAAACATAAGCTGGGACTGCACTTTGATTGGTAACAGGCACATCAGGAGCAACAAGTCAGGACTTCATTTCCTTGCAGGGACACTTTGACACGAACTCTCCAGGCTGGGGGATTGAACTGGTTACCATCCAATTAAAACCTGGCCACTCCACCTAGTGAGCCATGCTAGTCCCTCCAATCCCTGTCTTTGCTTTATTTATACAACAGACAGCAGAGATTTAGCAGCATTTATCATTAGACATTAAAGCAATGCATTTTGTGCGTTAAAGAATCAAGGTCTATGGTTCAACAACAACACTTCCTGGCTCCGGTATATGAGTCCTAGCTTTGGTGCAAACCACAGAGAGTTTTTTTTCCAATATGATTTGGGAGCTTTCAGGGAAAAAAGCAAAACGCTAAATTAAAAGGCAGGCTCTGAGGTGCGACAGGCAACCCAATTTGTTTCAATCACCAAGGAGGAACAGCAAGATTATAGCAGAAAAGAAGAAAAAGTGGTACGACTGAGCATGTGGGCACATTTTTATGGTTAAGGATTCTATCCTGGAAATTGCACATTTTGCTTAATAGACTCTTCCCATGAACTGACTCTATATTCAATATATTCACAATCCTTGTTTGGATCCTGAGACTCTGATCTAAACAGTCGCGTGTAGATCCTGATCAAATGAAAAAGCGTAAAATATGTTGACCTTATAATGAGGAGGACGTGACACAATGACCCAGAGCAATATATAAGCAGATGGTTGGAGATATGAGCAGATAGACTGGCTCAGTGAATGAGGGAGCTATGGATGCTTCATTGGCTCTCAGCCTGTCTCTGTCGCTGAGTTGTTAACCTCTCTGCTCCACTGCTGATATGGCCAAAAAGCCAGTGAGTACACACAGTGCCAAGATGCTAATAATTCAGTTTCATGCTTGAAAGTTTCAGCATCCAGCCCTAGCATGCTTCAGTGCTCTGATCAGTGGCTCTGTGAGGCATGAGAAGGTTCCTGAGCCAGGGGAAGGAAGCACATGGGGCTGATCTTTGCTTTCTGCCCCACTCGAGTGATCTGCTTATCTGATGTGCAGTCTTTCCTTTGCATCCCGTGAAGCTCTGACCTGAAAAGATTGTACGTGGTCTAAACTAAACTACTACACTGATGAGTACTTTGTCTTCCAGGTACATCTTGCTTCAACATTGACCAGGTGCCCCATTCCGTTGGATGGAACACATAGCAGGACGCACGTCACAGTAATCTTTATGTCCAGTGAAATGAAATGCCAATGTGGATGGTGGAAGATCAAAAGTCATGGGAATCACCAAAGTCAGTAGGTGTCACCCTCTGATAACTCTGACTATCTGTGGAAATGTCATGGTAGGATTACAGTTCTTGAAGTATTTATTTTAATAGCTCTCTAAAAAAACACAAAGATAGTTGATGCGAACTCTGAAACTGACCTTTGTTTGACTGACAGATGCCACATAGTAGCAATAACAGTGGCCATAATTATGACCAAAGGAAAGGAGTCATTTGATGTGATGGTGTCATTTTACAGCAAGAAGGAAGCAGATGAGGCAATTGGATGGATCACATTAGCATTTTGGTGTTGTTTGGAATTCATGCTTTTCTTATTGCTACTTTGGGGTCAAGATGGTGTTTTAAGATTGTGTTCCTCTTGGGTTGCATTTTCAAAAACAATGAAGTATTATTCTTAATCTATTGTTTTGCTAGTGTCATGTAATGCTGCCCCATGAATCTGGGCAATGGTTTGCAGACAATTTTCCGGAAGAGCGCGATCACCAAATACACCTATTTTGACACACTTAATCAGTGACTAAGTTTTGACTATTATGCAGTACTCAATTTCTCTGACCAATTTATCAACCTCAATTTGGGCCCATTTGTTGAAAAAGCAGGCTAAAGTTTCCTCTTGAGATGCAAAAACGTATTTTTAAGTGCCTTCTGGCTTGAAAAACACACCAAAATGGCCCTCTTGGATGCTGATCCTAACTACAAACTAACTGAGTAGTCTAGTTAGTCTGTTTTAAGGCTATACTGTGATGTGCCATTTGTAGAACATGTCTAAAGTACCCTCGAAAAACAAGCTGAGCTTCCCTCTTAAAGGGGTAACTCGAAGTCCTTCGGAAGATATTTAGATCCAGCGAGCGCCGCGTATATCCATATAATGGGAGTGAACGAGGCACCGAGAGCGCAGCCTCTAATGCTGCATTCTGTTGCCAAACTCATTCACTTCACCAATATTTTGTTATGATTGGCCGGTGTTGTTCCCCTTCTGAGTCCGGGGATGCGTGTTGTCATCATCCTGCGTCTGAGCTTGACTCACTAACCTTTGAACCGGAAGTCATCTCAGGTTAACGAGGTTGTGGACGAGAACTCTGAATATGATGGGTGTCTTTACTGTTTTGAGCCAGAGTACAGATGAGGAGCTCATTGAAAGGAGGATGCAGAGGCAAAGAGAGGAACAGCTGGCCAGAGAACAACAAATAGATGGTAAATGGTGGTGTTCTTGTGGACAATGCTGGACTTTCAACTTGATTTGAAAACAGCCTGACTACATTTTGTTTGTAAATAACAAGACTTTGCCTACAGAGGAGGAGCTTTTGCTGCTCCGAGTAGGATTTGAGGCCAGGAGATTCACGTCTGGATGTCTCCAGAAATTACCGTCTCACAACTCGAGGATTTCCCTTCTATAATCAACCGGGCTTTGTTTGCTTATTTGCTGGCAGCACGCGGCACTTGAGATGATATCTGCGGCTCTCGCTGGATCTAAATATCCTCTGAAGGACTTCGAGTTACATGAAAATTTTATTGGTGAGTAAATGATCGTATTTTGTGCCATAAATAATATGACAACTATAAAAAGAGTACTTCCCCTTTCGGTGGCGAGAACGTGCTTTAGGTGCCCTTTTTTTCTTTTCACCCTTGCCCTTCAAAAAGTCTATTCACGCCACTGCAGAAGCCTGACAGTTGTTAACAAGAGAGAGCAAGAGAGAAAAGAGCTGACTCTATATTCTCTTCTCTGCTATCAGCTTAAACTACTGCTGCATCCAATGCCATCGCTCCAGTTTCTCCACTGCCCCCGTTCAGAGGAGAGGCTCTTCAGATGTGTCCAGAGAACAGTAGGGGGATCTAGGCGACGAACAAACAATACAGAAACCCATTTGCTAAGGTATTGTTATGATTGAAAGTGAAAGTGAGTGTTGTTTTAAAAAAAAAGTGTGTGAGAAAAAGAAATGCAACGGTGTAACAAGCCTCTAAATAAGTTGTCTGCAGTTTGGAAAACAAGCTTTGTTGCTGCTGTGCTTCGAACGAACACATTGTGGAAAGAATTTTTTTCCCACTGACTGATTTTTCTTGTAAGGCAGCCACAAACATTCTGATGAAGATGGTTTTATGTAGTTTTACTGACAAACACAAAAAGACCAAGATGTCATTAACTGTGTTGAATATGCTGTAAAACCACATCAAATGGAAAATGTGTCCAAAAAAAAGGAGAAAAAAAAAGGCAGCAACGTTCAAATGGACCATCGATGATTTTCCTGGAAGGGGCTTCCATTTTATCCTGCTGATAGGCAGAGGCAGAGCTTTAAGCACTAGATATTTTTGTTTCAGGCATGCGCAGGTCGAACACTGATTCCAAAAATGACCCTTGCAGGATCCCAGCAAGGCTACATCTTTCCCTGTTGTATGAAGTTCTTTTCCTTTTCATTAGACCATAGCTCCGACTCAAGATTGTGAAAGCATTTGCACTAAGTCATGTGACCACAGTGTGGATTGGTCACCGCCCAAGGGCTGTGACGGTAGAACGTTGTTCCAAGGTGCAGGGGCCTCATGTATCAACGCCGTTTACGCAAGAAAAAGGTGCGTTCGCAAGGATCGGAGCTCACGATGGGATGTATCAGTCCTGAAAAGTTCGTCCATTCTTGCGCCTGTCACGGCAGCTCCGGAGGTGCCGTAGAAGTTTGCGTGAAGCCAGATTCTTGCGTGAGCTGCACGTTGGTCCGTTGGCGACACTGTGTGGCGATGTTTGGTGACCAATGCTGGACTGGGACAAGGAAGTGGCTCGGGAAATTTATGATGGGGGGGGGTGTGCTTTCAACATGGGGGGTCACATCGCATTACAGCAGAACACACGATGATGAACGTAGGGGAAACATAGCTGCGTTGGATGCAACACGAGCAACTGTACCGCAAGTGTTTTTTCTCCTGCGCCCACTGACCCACCGGCCCACCGGGACAATGTTTGCCCGATGGCCAGTCCAGCCTGTTCGTGACTGTCACGACAACCGTGCACACATCGGGCACAAATCAGCCATCAACACAAACACAATCGCCTACTGGAATCACCTACGTGGCTGTTAAAGAGCCTTCACTATTGTGCAGAATGTGCAACTGTCAACAATAGCAACAATTGCCCTTTCAGAGGATGTGGCAAACCGCGCAATTAGACGGGAGCAACATTTCATGGAGCGGGAGGAGTTGCTCCACAATACAGATGTGGCTGACGAGCCGGTTCCGGCTCCCGCCGCCTGTCCTGCTGCAGATGTGCGCGGAGCTGCGACCAGCACTCGAGCTCAGAACCGCCAGAAGCCGAGCAGTGCCAGTGCCAACACTGGATCCTTCCAGCGGGACATGGTGGAGCGTTCCTGGGTGAGCCAGTCCACCTTCAACCGGCATCTGCATCATCATCATCATCTGCGATGCACAGATGGATCTGCTCAACATGGTTGCGAGGTGACCTGGTTCAACGCACAACTCGCACATTCTTTACAGCAGCACTGTGTGTGAGAGGCTGCAGGCAGGTGGTGACGGACGGCTGCTGCACGTCTTAACGTCTTAAGTCACAAAAGCTTTTGGTTATTATCTTTCAAAAAATTAACTTGCATCAGTGACTTCAACCAAATGTGTGCAACACTGTGCTTCTACTGCAGGTGACAGTGGCTCCGCCCTCAGGACCGGGCTGATGACCCCCCTCCTCAACCCCCCACTGACCCAGAGCGGAGCTACAACCACCTCCACTCCCACTCGCTCAGTGGTGGAAAGTTGGGAGTTGAAGGGGCATTGTGATGGCATGTGGCGTCCTTCACAATGTGGCCAACCTGCATGGCATCCCTCTGGCCGAGAAGCATTTCCCCCTGCCACCCACCCAGATGCCGGAGGGATGGACGTCGATCCCCGGCCGGGCAGCCGTCATAACCGCCAGAATTTCATGGCCACAATGTGAATGAGGAAGAAGCGCACGATTACAAGATTCATGAAGCCATATCATGAATTTATTTTGTTCAACTAAACGCTCAAGGACGTTAATCATGCGGTCGATCCGAACAAAACCCTTTGTTTCTCCTCCACCTCCCCAACCAGCACCTCCAGCGCACACGCCCTCAACTTCTTTTTCTTCCACATTTTTTTCCGAGCGTGGACAGGAGAGACCCTATGTAGATAAAATTGCATATGTCTAGGTGGGCGTAACGAGGGTGGCCCCGGCCACGCGCTCAATTCCACGCTGAGTGGGATGTATGAAGGAAAGGTGCGCGGATCCCGGCGCTCGCACTTATTGATACATCCAGATTTTTTCCCCCGGGATTCTTGCGAACGCTGGAGTTTAGTGTGAAATCCACGTAGTTGTTGGTACATGAGGCCCATGGTCTGTTGTTGTATTCCAAGACGAGAACTGCAAGACTGGAAGAGAGGGTTGTTGCACAATGTGTGTATGTGTGTGTGTACGTATGTGCGTGACTGATTACATTTTGTTTGTAAATAAATATATTTTGTGAGAAATAATTAATTTTAAGAGATTTTATTTGTATGTTTTGTATGCTAAATGTGGGAGGTAGGGGTGGCGGCAGGCACAGACACATTTCTTTTTCTAGCTGCTATAAGTGCGTGAGAGTAGGGGGTACATGGCTGGAGGTCAAATGTCTGAAGGGGTACGGGCTGTGAAAAGTTTGGGAACCACTGATGTATTGGATTTGCTTGAATGTCTGAACTGCCAGGTTTCATTGGACCGGACTCTGACGTCATTCTCCCGCCGCGAGAATGTTTAGTTAGATCATTATATTGTCATAATGTGCATTCACTCACTCCTGAAGAGCTGGCCTATTCTAATTATATAATTAGTAAATATCAAAATACTATTATATACATCTGTACAAGAGTCATGCAAGTGTAGTTCATTGTTGTGTAGTTTTGTATTGTTGTGTACACTGTGTACAACAGTTACAACAACAAAAAATTCAATAACAAATCTATTCATATTTAGTTATTTGTATTCGTTCATCTCCTGCCTGTTGTGGGATGTATATATTTTAAATGTAAACAATCACTTAGTGCATGTGCTTTACATTTAATACTTACACTTTGAATACCAGCATAGCCTGAAAACATGTCGTACTCTGTATTGTCATAGTCGGAATGAGGAGAAAAGCGTTGAGGTCGACTCTGGAGGTCTTCCTTCGGTTTGCATACAACTGCATCTCTTGCATCATTTCTGTTGCAGCTGATGAGGATGGCTACAGAAAATAGTAAAAGGGAGGAGAGAGGGAAATGCCTCGATCATCATTTCAGAGGAGTCCATTTTTTTACTAATTTTAATACTAAGCCTATGTAACCGGATGGCTGTTTATATATATATATATATATATATATTGAGATGCGTCCGTTTCCTTCCGTGCCCCCCCCATTCTGTGTGTATGATCTCTGCCGGTGTGCGACACACCCCTCACCGGCACCTGTAGGGCAGCCGCACCTTCGGCCGCTGATGCGCACTGCCTCAACACATATACGGCCGCTCGCTCAGTGCGCTCTCCCCAAGTCTCCCCTCTGCTGAAGCGAGTGCTGGCGGTGCACAGCCCGCCGATCTGGCGCATCCCGGCGCGGTGTGTGTGTGCAGTGTGTTCTGTGTGCGGTGCGCAGGTACGTAGCGCAGTTTGACGGGTGGAGGAAGCTGCGGAGTTGACAGTCCTATTTCCTTACGTTCGGTGCTGTTATTTCTGTTGGTGTTTGTTTGTCAATAACAGCTGGTTTTGTTTCTGTTAAAGTGTGCCGGGCATTCGGTTGCCGTTGTGCTTTGCCTTGTCTCTACCTTTCTTTTCTTCTTTTTTTCTTGTTTTGGTTGTTTAATCAGTCGTAAGGAAGCGCCGCTCTGCCGCTCTGCTCTAAGTTGCATAGAACATTTTAATATCTTCTCCTAGCTCCATTGTGGTCAGCCCCAAATCCGAGCCGTTGGTGAGAGGGTTTGGTGTAGTAGAGGACCTGCCAAATTTTGCATGTTTTCTGTTGTTTTCCTTTTGTGTTGATTTGAGTTTGCAGTTGATTTGTATACACATATATTATTTGGTTTCGTTTTGATGATTTGGGTTTGCAGGGACCTCTGCTTGACGTTGCCTCTTGTCCAATTATTATTATTGTTATGGGTTGTTGCGTGGCTGAAGCCCGATGAGCTTTGATAGTGATAGAGTTAGTTATATAAATGTTTGTTTTAAAAAAAGAGAATTAACTTAAATAAAGAGATGGTTTTTACTGTGGGTTATGAATAAAATTGTTAACTTACACACCATGCCTGTATTCATTTGTATACCGACCTGTGCATGGGTGTTCTGGGAAACCCTCTGAGGAAAATTAAAGTTAAAAAAAAGGAGTGAAGTCTTTAGGTGCAAGGCCTAAGGTGGCGTTGTTGGCGTTCCATTCTTTAGATCTGCCACTTGGAGTTCGTAGCGTACTGCCACATTCATTTGGCGTCGTCGGCAGGATATTCACAATCAGGCACGTGTGTGGTTTTATTGTTGCAACTGTAGTTTAGCGAAGCAGAGCTGTGCGTATTGCGGAGTAAGGCTTAACGGTTTACGTCTTAGGACTTGTCTGATCTAGTAGTAGGCAAAGCTTTTTTTTTCTTTATTTGGTGGCAAGGCAGTGGCTTGGCCTACGGACTGCCCTCTTCTGGCTGCCCACTAAGATGACAGCGGAGGTTCTCCAGGATGACGGAGGAACTGCAGGGCCTCCAGGGTCGGCTGGAAAAGCTCCAGGCTGAAAATGATCGCCTGCGGCGGGATCGGGATACAGCCCAGACGGGCCCAAGTTCAGGAGGACTGTTCGTGAACTCTGCCGCACCAGAGCGTGTGGTGTATCTTCACCGTGAGAGACGTTGTCCTGTTTTCCGGGGCAGTCACGGCATCAGAATTGATGAGTGGATCGAAGAAGTTCGAATCAGCATGAGGGCTAGACATTTGGGACCCAATGACCAAGCATGTTTTATATATGATCATTTAGAGGGTGAGGCTCGAGATGAAATAAAATACCAACCCCGTGCTGAACGAGAAGCTCCCGAGCGCGTGCTTGCAATATTGAAAGAATTGTATGGGTGCCCCAAGTCTTATATATCATTGCAACAAGACTTTTTCTCCAGGAAACAATTGGGAGGTGAATCACTCCAAGAATTTTCTCATGCACTGAACTGTTTAATGGAAAAGGTTGTTG
>CAESWR010001134.1:248074-261250 GCA_903171835.1 Mullus surmuletus | reverse complement strand
TATATATATATATATATATATATATATATATGAATAAATAAATAAATAAATAAATACTGGGCAGAGATTTAATCGTTTTCTTGGGGGCTTGTTCTCTTACACTTCTTCTCCGATAGCCTCCCACTAGCTCTTTTTGTTAAAGGCACATAATTGAATGGTGTGGTCGTTTTGGGAGGAGTTCTGCGCATGCTGCGTGGGAGAACGGGGGGTCCCAAACAGAACCTTGCGCGCGCTCCCTGCTATCGCCTTTTCATGACGGCTCATGTTGGGCAGGAACGGGCTCTTCCTGCCTCTGGCTTCCACGCAAGCGTGTGGAAGGGCAGGGGCCCAGAACAGAACCATACCGCCAAATTTAATTTTGCAACAATAAAGCTGATTTTTGACAAAGTGATCCTGACTGAAATGCAGACATCAATCTTAAAAGTGGTTCATATTTCTAGTGCTCAATTTGTCTGACCAAATAAGAGAGATATTAGAAAAACCTGAGATAACTGTAATACGTAAACCAGTGTCATCCTCAGAGATTATGAGCGACATTAATTGGCGCAGAGTACCACAAAAAAGTGGTAAATCACAGGGAATCACTCTGCTTTGGAATTGTGACAGAATTCGAGCCTTGAGATCAACACATTCAAAATATGATTCATTCAGTGTCAGGTAATTGAGCTAAATCCAAAAGATCGTCAAAGAAACATATCTGTCCCGTGCTTGTGGTTTGGTCACTTTGACTGCCTTTGTGAATCAACTCAAAACACTAGAAGACAAAGGCATAACATGGAGAGATCGAAATAATGTGGAGCATATTTCTAAAGTACATGCCATAGTATCTTCAGCATCTCTGTTGCACGACCCATGCTCAGGAACACCAAACAGTTCAATGGAACCTATGGCTGCGACTTCTGTTAACATGTTGATGGTGGCAATTATTCTAGTACAACCCCTGAACCACAGCTCAAGACGGAGGCAGAACACTTCCAGCATGCTATGGTTGGAACAGCCATATCAAAGGCCCCTCACCACTCATGAAACTATAACATTTTAAGATGATAAATGGTTTTGTGCCTGAATACCTACATAGTGTTTGCCTTGGAACCACCCAGCAGCTAGTCAACCCACCATACCAAAGACTGGTACTTGGGCCCCCCCAAAAAAGCCATCGACAAAACACTCCCTTCAATCAGACCTCCTGTAGAAGTGACACGGACACCGAGGTCGTTGGACGATCGCAAGTATTGGAAAGCATCAGACTGGAGATCCTTTCTTCTCTGTCATTCACTGCCTATTCTCAGAGGTGTATTGAAGAAGTATTGGAACCATCTTTTTCTCCTCGTCTTTGCTGTGTACACTCTTCTTCAGGAGAACATTAAAACATGTTGATCTGGCAGAGCGAGCACTGAAGAATTTCACAGTGGACTTTGAAAGGTTGTATGGCGCTTGCAATACGATGTTCAATGTGCATTTGATGAAGCATCTGGCAGCGAGTGTCCGCAGCTGGGGACCTTTGTGGGCTACATCAACATTCCCCTTTGAGTCCTACAATGGTACCCTGTTAACGTTCTTCAATGGCACCACTCATGTGCCCATTCAAGTGGCCAAAAGATTCCGTAGGTGGAAAAGCCTCAACGGAAAAGCAAACAAGATCCTGAAGGAAGCCAATCGTGGTGTCAAGGAATTGTTTTGGAGACTTCAAAACAGCAACTCGTAACCATCAAATTCCTACCGGCTTGAAGAGCAAGTAGAGTTTTTGGAAAAGCTACAAAGGTTCAGGTGAATGTACAGCAAAAGCTTGCCATTCATAATCTGCTTGGTGTCACTGTAGGCAGTTGTCTGTTTTACCACCGTTTCATTAGCACCCTTTTCCACTCATCTGAAAACAAGAGGCTTAAGAAGAAAAACAACTCCACTGTAGAGCTGGATGATGGAACTTAATGCCAAATTGTAGTAATGGCAGTCATTCCATCAGAAAATGAAGAAATGTCTTGTGTGTTGGTGAAAGAGTTGCAAAAAGGCACAAATCAACTACATAGACACAGGTCTGCCACGCCGATGGGGCGTTTCCAGGCGCACTTTGCAAAGTTGGTGCATGGAGCATGCCGGTCTCAGTCACTTCCCATTTCAGTCCCTCCCAGCGGCCCAAGTAGGAAAGGGGGAGGGGAGAAGGCGTGGAGTGGGTTTAACACGGCCGAGTCCAATTTTCACCAGTCACACCAGCTCCTCTCCTCACCTTTAAATATGCTGCAGGAGAGGCCACAAGTCCACAAGATGACTGAGGAGAGCGACACCAAACGGCCAAACTTCTCCAGGAGGAGACTGAAGTTCTGGTTCAGGAGCTCCAAGCTCAACAAGTAACGCACTCAATGCTGTGGAGGACGTCGCCTCCGTCACACTCTCTCCAAAGCAGGGAAGGGAAGACAAACATCCTTTTCCACATATGAAGACGAGTGCCTTTATGATCAAGTTGCATAGAATTTTAAAGGGGGGGGGTTAAATATCTTGTTAACACCATCATGTGTGACTATTTATGGGATATTTAATGCGGATAGTTACTGATCGCCAAATGTGTATAAACGGATGTAGACGCAAATACTCGCATTTAAGGACAGAGCTGTGCAGCGAGGCGCTCCCTCCTCTCCCGTGCACTCTGCTCCCTGCTGATACGGCACATGCAGGTCTGCCTTTCTCCGTCTGAACTCACGGAGGACACATTACGGGACGTAATGTGTCCTCCGTGAGTTCATTGTGGCATCCACGGCCCTTGTGTAAAATGCAACATGGCACCGAGAATACCCCAAAACTCTGAGGGCCGTATGTTAATGAACCACCTGAACGGTCCAGACAGCTTCCGTGTGCGTCTCTCTGTCGATTTTTTTCTGAGTGTTCTGAGATGGGACATGCCGAATACATGCTCTCAATGTGATGCTCAAGCTGTTTGTGGTTGGCAGAGATATGTGAAGTACTTTACTTTAGTTTACATCAGCTGTGTTAATTTGGTCAGGTTGAGTTACCACAGTGCTTCATCAGATAAGACATAGATTAAAAAATATATCAATATAGATCTAAATGTATGTGCTGACTCATATAGTTGCACTGAATGGTTGTTGTTGATTATTTATTGTACTGAAATGTACCACTTGACCAGCTGCGCTCCGCCTGCGCCCACAGCTGACCAGGTTGGAATAAGCGAGCTCTCAGTGCACCTCTATGCGCTGCTGGCGGGCAAGAATTTGTCAATATGCCAGTTTATTCTGTCGACATCTCCCCCTACTTCGCATCTTGGCGCACCTCGGTGTGCCTTGGGTCACCAATTTTCCAACCTGGCCGCACTCGGGGCTGCGCTACACGAATTTGCCACTGCGCAGGGTTTGCCACCATCTGCCGTGCTGGAGGCGGGCACGATTTTAGAGCCCCAAGTGATTGACTTCAATTGACTAGTAAACTCCAACAATCCCCCACATTGTTCATTGTGGCTGCTCTGATGTTTACATGTGTCCCGTCAGGGCTTCCTACATTTTGATGACTTTCACTTCGGTTAAATCTCTGAGGCAGCTTGCTATTGTTCACTGTGGCTACTGTCATGTTTACAGCCTAGTTTATACGTTGCTGATTGGAGCTTCCTGAGCAGTTTCGGAGCTTCCAAGTCGCCAAATATCCATCGTTATCGTGCATTCGACCCTGACGCACAAGTATAGTGGGGTATGGTAGACGCTAAACATCACGTTGGTTGGTTGTGGATAAATGTTTGTTTAAGAGACATAACGTTGTTTCAAGTTACAGAATGAAATGTACAGAAGCAGATTGCATTCACTGGATAAAAAACTCCTAAGACACCTTACCTCGTAATTACTATCTAGGAAAGGATCCCGGATTTGTAACAGGTGCCGCACAGTTCTCTGCTGTGTTCTTTGCCGTGATAAATTCTTTTTTATTTTGTTCGCCATCCCTCTCAAAATGCTCTGACTGAGTGATTGGCAGTGCCAGTGATGCGCCACCGCCACGTGTGTCGCATGGTCTCGTGCTGCGGCGGCACAAAATACAGTGCTACTGAATGATGTGTGGGGGTCAAATTTGTACATGATAATATTGCACATATTTCCGTGCATATTTTTTTGCGAGCTATAATACTGGTTGCATTCATCTACTACCCGCCCGTACATAATTAATTACCCACCTGTATATTTGCCTGTGAAATTCCAGAGCAATTACAAAACGCCCATTTCAGCAATAATGTCGAGCTACCTGTGGGTACCTGCGGGTACTAGAACTGGTGCAGGACCCTGGTTCCCATCAAGACCAGCATCAGAGGGGCTGCTCTGTGTTAGTGGATATTGCTGTGCCTCTAACATGCAAAAATGCTCTCTTATGATTATATGTTCTATTAATGATTAAATGATGAAAGTGGTCAGCTGTGTAAAACAAATAAAATATTGCTTTTATTGTCATGGCCGAAGATTTTCCACAGCCACTAACATACCACCCAAAAACACTGAGTTGTTTGTTTATATTTAAAAGTAAGCGGATGTTGTATTTTGTTGCTGTGTTTTACTTCCTCTCCTGCATGATCTTAGCTGTGCTGAATTGTTGCGTTGTGCTCTGGCGTCTGGCAACAACAGAAACCCAACTCTGTTGCAGCTAGGGAACGGAGACGCATCTGGTGGAATGAGGGGTTAGAGGCTCGACTTGGACTTGAGAAAAAAAATTGAGATTTGACAACAAAAACAATGCTGTTGGTGAAAAAAATTGTGCAAAACCAAGCACATTCCTTCTCCTCCGTGTTCTTTTTCATCTCAAATTAAGCCAGGACTCATTCTTCAACATTCAGTGTCACCGTTCTCCTTTTATTAAGCAGCGATACATAAACTGGTCACAAGTCCAACCTGGAGGAGGGAGAGAGAGTGCACAGCTAGTACAGCAACATGGTCTGCATACTTCTCTCTCTCACTCAGCCGCCCTGCGCTAACATTTATACTCTATCTGGTGGATTGTGCGTTTGTCCAGGTGCAGGGAAAAGACGGTCTTGTCTGTAGGCTTCTTCTGTTCCCGTCTGTTATCCTCCTGCAGTCGTCCTTTCTCGGATGGCCATAAACATCCTCCTTCGACTCACACACACACATTCATGCCCTCCTACCACTACTAATATATATTTAATTTATCCTGTTTCCATCATTGAGAGGTAATTTTAGGTTTTATTGCTGCTAAGGAAAATAACTGCATCTGTTTTCTCCCTCATCTATTCTCCCTCCTTGGCCATCAATTCATTAACATTCTTAACTTTAAACACTATTCAATGTTACTTTAATTTTTTACTCTTTCCATTCAATTCAATTATCACTGTATAGCTAAATTGATGTAACTCAATAAAGATTCCTCACTGAATAAAGCTTTTTATTGTGCACAGGTTTAAACATGCACAGGAAATGTTTAAATTCTGAATTAACCACAATTAAATATACAAATTCAAGACAAATAATCCATTCTTATTATTAAGTGATTATAATTTAATTATTTTTTAGTAGAAAATTATTTTATCAATGTATATTGCGGTTGATGGCCACTATCTGCTATAAGCCCACATGTCAAAAAAACAAGCACATTTCTTTCTCTCTCTGCCTCCCTTCAAAAGTTGTAACCTCATTATGTGCTGCTTAATGCTGCAGGTAATTAGTGGAGACACTTGATGGCTGGAAAGTAAAGTGAGAGGCAGTGTACCAAGAGAGGAGCACTGACACTGCCTTCGACACTTTAATATATGCTAATAGAAAAGACATTTATCTGCATAGTTTTACATAAGAAAGGGGCCATCTGTCTAGGGTTTTTAATAATTTTCTCTAAAAAAGATGGCACAGAAAGTCATAACTTAGCTGTTACACAGAATAACATTTGCACTCTTATCTTCCGTCGCCATGATCTATTTTAGAAAATGATTAATTGAAGAAAAAATGTGGAGGAAGGGAGCTGGGGTGAGTACAGAGCAGTGGTGTGATGGGAAACAGCCGAGGGCCATCAGAATAATCTCATGCTGCAGTGAAAGGGTTATTAATTAAAGGTACCGTACACTGCGATGCTGCCATCAATACATCATCGTCAAATGAACCATGATTTATCTTTGTACTCATGTAAACAATAGCACGATGCGAGTGGTAGCTTCATTTTTAATTCATACGTATGACCTTTATCTTCAGTTATAATTAGACACTGACTTTATTTAATATTGTACAAATAAACGCAGGGTCACTTTAAGAGGCTATAAGAGGCCCTCATGAGGCCGTATCATTAGCCTATTTCAAAAATTGTAAATGGTCATCAGTGATCACAAATTCCTTGGTAAACAAACAATAAAAGCGGTGAAGGTATGCCTTGTGCCTGTCTGTCCTCACCGTGAGCACATCCAGCCTGCTGCCCCCTGACCCTGACCCTCTGAGGGCAGCAGGGTGATAATGCAGTCTGACAGCCTGATAATTAAATACGTTTTCACTTCATTAAAAGCAATTTTTTGGTCAGACTGAGAATCTCCATGGTTTTGGCACCGTGCTTGTATCAGGGAGTATGTGTAGAAATAGGTGTATTTGGCAACAGCGTCGGGAGAAATTTCTGAAGCTGCAGTGGCTTTTGATAACAAAAAGGAGAAGCATGCAGACAATTGCTCAGGTTCATAACACAGCACTACACCAAGTGGGCAGGGACTACATGAACGCCATAGGTGCCAATTATGGACTGTAAATAAACGTGCACGGAGCATGCATGATGTCACCCATTGGTGTGCTTTATTTTTCGTTTTTAGTTTAAAAGTACCTTGGTCATAGTATAGGTGCCATATATATATAATTTCTATTATTTGATTTAATTTCAGGTTGTAGTCGCAGTTCTAGTAATTTTAGTCATTTCATGTCGTAATCGGATATTGAGGTGCCAAATACTGTTCCATGGGTGAGAGCCTGTACCTTTAAGAAAGCGTATTTTTTGCAGTGGATAGCGAGCACTGTGTGGTTTTTCTGACCGTGGAAAGGATTGTGTCTGAAGATTTTGCACTCATTTATTTTTGTTGGGATTTACGTGGTCTCTTCTATTTTTGTATGTTTAATACATTTTTAAAAAGACGAGCTTCGGATGAGGACACTTTTTTCATGGAAGAACACACGTCAGCCATGAGCAAAACCCGGAGGTTTTATTTGAAAACTTACACACAGTATTTTTATTTTTTCAAAACTGACAACTGACTTGAACCTGTTTAAAGTGCACAGTGCACATGGGGCTGCTCCTCTCTTGCAGGAAGTGGTTCACATAAAACACCAGGAAATTAGTGCAGAATGTGTGTCTGTCATCTTTGCAACTTTTTAGAAATAACGGCCTCTTTTGTCCACTCTGGATTGAATGATGTTTCGACATAGCTCCGTACTTGACGATATGACATCGCTAGCACATGAAGGCTTGTTTACGTTTTCAACCAGTGATATTATTAGATATTAATTTTCACCGCATTCAGGCAATCTGTGCTTTTGCTAGACTGAGCATCTTAAAGGATTGGGCGATATGCTGCATTGCGTTTATGTGCATTTCCCAAAAGTAAGAGAAACGACCATCGAGCGCAGTTTTGCATTGAAGTGCATTTCCAAAAAGGATGACAAACAAGCATCCGGCTTGGGACTGCGGACAGGGCTTTCAAATGTCCTAATGCCGGACGGATGGCCGCCCTCGTGTGATGTTAGAGTAAACTGTGTCTGTGTGTTTCATAGGACTGTAGGGAAAGGTGTAAATGTCAACTTCTTGACTTATTGTGATGTGTACATTCACCCCAATGACAGAGAGAAATATGATGGGCCAGTTTTTAGTGTGTTTTACTGAGTGCCCCGTGCCGTGTCCGTAGTGACGAGCCTTTGTCACATTAACACCCCCTTCCACTGTCATAAGATACTTTTGCCCATCTACCTCAACTGTAAATTCTAGCTCTGGCTTACAATCACTGTGTACACACAAGACCTCTGTTTGCTGACTGTAATCAATGACACATGGCACACAATCTCTCCTGATGAATGACATGGAGCTTCCAGAATCCAGAAGAGCAGTGAGAGGTTTATCATTAACCCTTACTGGAACAGATCTAGACTCTCCCTCCCCATCCTGGTGTTCGCTCTGCTCCCCTAACATAACACAGTCCAGTCAATTTTGGCCTCTTCACAGGGCAAACAGATGCCTTATGCCCCTGCTGCTGACAATGATAACATACCAGAGTCCTAGCAAATGGCTGAGCAGCGTCTCCCTTTTCATTCGCCCCCCAATTACCTTCAACGGTCTTTGGAAAGCTGTCTCTATTGTAGTCCCTGGTCTCCAGCTGTGTTGGCTGGGATGGAGCTCCCTTCCTGGTGTTCAGATACTGCATAGCCAACCTCGCTGCCGTGAGTCAATCCTCAGGTTCATGTTCCCTCACCCATGTCCTGATGTCTGGAGGAAACACCTGCAGCAGCTGCTCCAGGATGATGGTCTCCCCCAACTGCTTCTTGGTCCTCTGCTCTGTCTGCATCCACCAACGATAGAGGCCCCTCAGCCAGTGGTACGTCTCCGTCGGTGTCTCCCCGGATGGTGTGGCACAGAATCGTTGACGATAGGTCGAGATGATGAGACGTCAAACTTGGCAAACAGCGCCTCCCTCAGGTTTGGGTAACTGTTGGACTTGTCTTCATCCATGGCCGTGTAGGGCTCCAAGTCTCCAAGGCTTTCCCTGTCAGCAGGAGAATCAGATGGTAGGGCCACTGCCATGTTTTAGCGTTTAAAACGTAAAAGGTCATTTTTAATGTCCTCACCTTCACTGTAAACCCAGATTTTGTTTCTAATTAAATTTATGTTTTTTCCATTACTTAAACTTTTATGTTTTGTAAAAACCTGCTATCATTACTAAACAACATTAGTTGATTGTACTATTTAGCTGAAAAATGAATTGCACCAATCGGGTTTAGTAGAGATAACTTGGTATGTTAAGTTTTATAAGAAAGGGGAGGAGCCTAATTCAAAAAACGTCCCGTCAGTAACAGTGCTTGCACGGAAGTCAACATTGACTCGGCGGGACGAGCACAGGAAGCTACAGAATCAGACAGTCTGTCGTCATCCTCGCCAGGAACACCTTGAACGGTAAGCATCTAAAATAAGTAGCCTAGTTATCTTTGTGGGAACTTTTAACACCCAAAAGCTGGAGATAATTTGTTGACCCTGTTTTGACCCTGGCACATGTGAATGTACTGTTTGAACCTGTGCGTGGTGTTAATACATGCTCATTGCTCGCTAACGTCCACTCAAAATAGTGTCAGCTGAATGTTAAAGTTAACTTAGTGTGAACAGTCTGAGGACAGCTCAAATACCGGCGAGTTTGCGCAGCTATCATTTATATATTCAACCGCCGTCGGGGGCAAAGGAGTGCAGCTGGAGCTTTATGTTATGGACCCCGCTAGTTGCGCGCCACGCATTGATCCCCTCGACCGCTCCGTGCCCTCTCTCTTTCCCCTCTCACTCTCACGCTTGTTTACATGCCGGTTTTATGTGTAACACAGACGTCGTTTCGGTTCTAATACCATTTTGTTTTTTACAGCGATATTGCTGAGCTGAGTTGTTGAGCTAAAAGTTTTCTTGTTTTCTATTTTTACAGATCCTTGTTGCTGTGTTGTTGTGAGGATGCTGTGGAAGTGTAAGTATTGTGAGTTTGAGAAAAGGGGTTACCTTTTAAAACATTATCGGTTAAAATACAGAAACTATGGTAGAACTGTCCCATTTCCCTGCTAGGACAGTTTTTGACACAGATTTCCCAGCAGACCAATGTAGGTCCATACACATGATGTGCTTGGCATCGTTCTTTACAGGTTTTGTAAAAACATCATAGTGCCACTCTATTAGTCGTGTAATTCAGTTTCTTATAGATTATTAGCTTCCTTAGAGATCATTATTTGTTTTTTATTTTAGCTATCTAACTTGTTATTCTGTCTAATTCCCAAAATACTACAGAGCCAACTGCGATCCGGACACAGGTGCTCAGAGGGCTTCCCATCATCCTGGGGAACAACCCCACAAACGTCTTCAAAGCAGGCTTCGTAAGTAAGCTGTTGCTTTCTTTTAATTTTCACCATGACACTCTTACAGTATATAGATTAAAGTTTTTTTTCAAATGAGAAGTCTAATGTAATGATTGTGCTCTTCTGTTATTCTTTATCAAGGACTCTGATGATGATGATTCTTTCTGTGACCTTGACATTGGGATGCTTCTCATTGAGCGTGAAGGTGCTGTGCTCATATCTTCCCAGCTTCTCAGTCCAGCCTCGTTGAAAATCATCATTGAGGGAGAAGTCGTGATGGGACACATTCAAGATCCGCCAAAAGCAATGTGCATTCTGTTTGGACTCACATATGCACTCCAGCTTAACCATCCCAAGACTATGAAGCTCACATTCCGGTTCATTCAACAGGTATTGCTCTCAGGCCACACTGACCTAAAGCCGAAGCTACAGACTTTGAAAAATCAGCTCGCAATGTAAAGAGATGTCAGCTCTACTGTAAATAAGCCGTGAATACTTTTGGGTTTTTCTTGCCACACCAGTAAAAACACTTTCTGACCGTTGGGCACATCCATGTTTTTTCTTGTAAATTTGTGATGCATTCAACACCAACACCAACAACCACACAAACAGCACAGACACAGACAACATCCACACACGGACACATTCAACAACCACACATCATTGTTTAAATGATTTGAAATGACCTTTTTCAGATTAATCACTTTAGGTTGGATGTGTTGATGTTGACCTGATTTTGTGATAATAAGATTGAAATAACAAGATTGGCTGTGTTTTGCCTTTTCCCATAAAAATAAAATGCATTGGAGCATTTAAAGGTGTTAATTTTTTTCCATCCAATTTAATTGAAACATTGTTTTCTATGATATTTTTTTCTTAAAAAGAAAATGTAAGTTAATTAGAAGAAAATACAGTTATTGTAATAAATAATGAGTAGCAATAACAGGTAATAATAGCTAGTTATATTTAATAATTTTGAGTACACACTACTAACGAATATAAATACTGAACTTCAGGTGTTAATACAACTCAACATATCTAGTTTTAGCTTGTGTAAAAAGTGAAGATTCCTTGTTAATACAATTCATCATATTTAACTTCAGCATGTGTAAAAACTAAAGTGGTATAGGGCAACAGGTTTCCACGCGATTTGCGAGTAAAGTCAACTAATTTGGGTTAAGAGTGTCTGTCTACCAGAGAAAGACAGCATCGACTGGTCCCAGAGCTCTTCTTGGAGAACATCATCTCTCTTCCGCTGCGTTGCCAGAAAGCTCCTAAAGAGGTGCACCAACTCTGGGGTTGAGAGATTACATTCCAGCGAAGGCCCAGGCCGCAGCTGTCGGGCTTTGGGTTGCCCCTTGTCCCTCAAAATCCTGTGCCTTTTCCTCTGACGTCACAGCTGTTTCCCTCCTCCTCATATTTCACCTGGGGCTGCTTGATTTGAGATCATAGCCCAGGGGCCTCATGTACTAACAACTACGTGGATTTCACACTAAACACCAGCGTACGCAAGAATCCCCGAAAAAAATTTCCGGATGTATCAATAAGTGCGTGCACCAGGATCCGCGCACCTTTCCTTCATACATCCCACTCAGCGTGGAATTGGCCGGGGCCGCCCTCGTTACGCCCACCTATATGCAATTCTATCTAAACAGGGTCTCTGCTGTCCACACTCGGAAAAAGATGTGGAAGAAGAAGAAGTTGACGGCGTGTGAGCTGGACGTGCTGGTCGGGGAGGTGGAGGAGAAACAAAGGGTTTGTCGCGTCAGTATAAAAAAGCAAACAATGTGAGGAGAAGGTTTGCCAGAGAGTGAACGCGGTGGGTTCGGAGCCACATCAAAGTGGTGGGACGTGAAGCGGCCAGACAGGTGGGGGTCAGAGAGAGGAGCTCACACACGCTCCCAGAGCCTGGAGGGTAAGTGGGGGGTCCATTTCTTACTACAACATTCCCACATGCGTTGCCATGGATGTAAACGCAAGAATAACACACAATCAGGCATTTAAATAAACCCACATTTTTAATGATCAGCAGAAATGGATGTGTCGGCCAGTGTGGCCAGTGTGGCGGGACGTCCAGCGGCCAGACAGGTGGGGGTCAGAGAGAGGAGCTCACACACGCCGCCCCCCGCACTGACTCCCAGAGCCTGGAGGGTAAGTGGGGGGTCCAATTCTTACTGCAACATCCCCGCATGCGTTGCTATCGATGTAAACGCAAGAATAACACACAATCAGGCATTTAAATAAATCCACATTTTTAATGATCAGCAGAAATGTGTGTGTCGGCCAGTGTGTGTGGCGCCGGCAGCCCACACAGGCAGTCCTTGAGTCACAGAGGAGATCGTACGTGGAGTCTCAGGCATCAATTACGGATCGACCGCATGATTAACGTTCTTCAACGTTTAGTTGAACAAAATAAATCCATGATATGGCTCCATGAATGGTGTAATCGTGTGCTTCTTCCTCATTCACATTGTGGTGATGAAATTCTGGCAGGGGATGACGGCTGCCCAGCCGGGGATCGACGTCCATCCCTCCGGCATCTAGGTGGGTGGTCTCACGGGGGGACATGCTGCTCGGCCAGAGGGATGCCATGCGGGTTGGCCACATTGTGAAAGACGCCACATGCCGTCACAATGCAGCCCACCTTCTCCGGACCATAGAGCAGGCTGCAGCTCCTCCACATCTGCAGCAGGACAGGCCGCGGGAGCCGGAACCGGCTCGGCAGCCACATCTGTATTGTGGAGCAAGTCCTCCCGCTCCATGGAATGTCGCTCCGGTGAGACTGCGCGGTTTGCCACGTCCTCTGAAAGCGCAAGTGCGCTATTGTTGACAGTTGTACATTCTGCACAATAGTAAAGGCTCTTTAACAGCCACTTAGGCGATTGTGTTTGTGTTGATGGCTGATTTGTGCCCGATGTGTGCACGGTTGTCAAATAGTGACAGTCACCAACAGGCTTGACCGGCCATCGGGCAAACATTGTCCCGGTGGGCCGGTGGCTCAGTGGGTGAGTGGGTCGGTGCCTCAGTGGGCGCAGGAGAAAAAACACTTGCGGTGCAGTCGTTTGTGTCGCATCCAACGCAGCGCTGTTTCCCCTACGTTCATCATCGCGCATAACGCGATGTG
>CAESWR010001134.1:205563-247926 GCA_903171835.1 Mullus surmuletus | reverse complement strand
AGAATCTGGATTTACGCACATTTCCACGGCACCTCCGAAGCTGCCGTGTTAGACGCAAGAATCGACGCACTTTTCAGGATTGATACATCCCATCGTGAGCTCAGATCCATGCGTACGCACCTTTTTCTTGCGTAAACGGCGTTGATACATGAGGCCCCTCTTACTAAAAACACACTCACTTTTTTGTAAAACAGGTGAAAGACAGACCCAAGAACTTAGACGTCAAAGTGGAGCCCAGAATAACTGTGAGGGGAAAAAAAAACATACGGTCCACAATGCTGATTTTCGCCTTCAGTTTGGCAGCAACCCCCAGGCTGACAAACCCGAGCCTCGATGGTCAGAGGCTTTTAACTACCAAGCCCCTCCCTCTGGCCCAGCCCCCAATCAAGTGTTAAACAATCAATTTAAACCCAAAACTATACTAATTTAACCTTAGAGCCCCCTAACAGCTCTCACATTTAATTTTGCATACCACATTACATGAAATATGATGGACCGGTTTTTAGTGTGTTTTACTGAGTGCCCCGTGCCGTGTCCTTAGTGACGGGCCTTTGTCACAACCACTTTAATTAGGAAGGTGGGCTTTTGACCATTAGAATGAGATTTGGGCATACACAAGAGACTCCACATTACAACATCTTACAGCATCTATGTGTGTTTAATGTGCGTTTACAAACTGCTTGTGGCTTGAGAACCTTGCTGCATTGCTGTCTGGATTACTGAGACTCTTATACCCCTTTCACACTGAAATTCGCGCGTCAATGCAGGATTTTCTATTCGGATCTTTGCTCAGTATTAGGGCACTTTCAAGCTGCCAGCAGTTGCTGCTAAACACAAATAAGGAGGCAGCGTTTCTCCATGCAGAGATCGTTCAACCTGACAAGCCCCCCAAACAACGCTCACTTCGCACGTCCCTGAGCAGAGGAGTCGCTCTTGGAGTATTTATTGAAGATGCTCTAGCTGCTGCAGCGTCTCATCCCTGCGCACATCAGTCAGTCTGTGCTCCCTGCCGTTGCCTTTTATTTTTGGAGGCTGGAGTCATTGAAACACTCATTATTTATTTTGTAGTATTTTCAAGAGTTTTCCAGTTTTCGTACTAGTGATTTTTTTCTATTGAATGTGCCAGTATAGAAATATTGCTAATGTGAGACCAAAAGTATTTTCTTACTGCAATGAAGTTACCAAAGCTGCCAGTCTCCCCCTACAAGAAATTGTGTTTCTTCTTTTCCTCTGTAGGAACAGAATCAATGGTATGAGAACCCTGCTAAAAAAAAACAACTTTTATAACACAAGATGGTTTTAAGTTTTAAGCCAATTAGGGTCTGCTCAAAATGTAAGTGCCTTATACTGAACGTGTACCGAACCGAGACCCTCACACCGAGGTACGTACCGAACTGTGACTTGTGTGTACCTTTACACCCCTACCCAGTAGGTTACAAACTGGCACCAATTGCTGAGGAGAGCTGGGTTTTATTCCTGTAGATTGAGTAGCTGATGGAAAGCAGGTGTGTCAATGAGTCAGGCAGAGGCAGATGAGTGAGAGGGCGGGAACTGGAGAGCAGCCTCAGCCCGCAACAGGGATGCTAATCATCAGATCTCAGGAGAGAATCAGGGAGGTGTGTGGTCCACAGAACAAAAAGAAAAAAACGTCAGGATCCTAACAGTTTCTAATACTGGAAATAGTCAACTCCTGACAATTCACCTTTATGAAGCAGGAAAGGTTAAGAAATAGTTTTGAAAACATCCAAGTAAGTTTGGGTCATTGGTTTGTGGTTTCTGACCAGTAAATCACATTACATAGTCTTTTGTGATTAAAAGTTCCCTTCCCTTTTGGAGGTCATTACTGGAAATTGCAAATAATTAAATTCTTAATCCACAGATTATGCCATAGATGGATTGATGATGATTGCCGATGACTGAATGATTTATTGCCTGATAGGTATATAGTACAGTAAAGAAGTCTTGATGACTCATACATCAAGACTTCTTTACACTGATCACCAATTTCATCTAAATATACGTCAATATTACAGTATTACAGTTTACATTGCAGTGACATTAAAAACCTGTATTTGATGTTGAAAATATGAGTGTATCACCACCCGAGACAATGAAAGGACATGAGACAATGCAAAAGTAAACATTTCATTTGATAATGAGTAATCAAGAATGTTTTTCATATTTCTCCAGACTTATCTTTTCTTATATTTTTGCCCAATATGAAAATTAATTTGTGTTGGTTGGCTGATGATCAATTTTTGAGTGGAATGGCCTTGTATTGGATGAGACACCGCCCCGTATGTGCGTGCGTGTTGTTGTAGGATCATGTAAACAGTGGCCGACAGCGTGTATGAAAATGAGCCATTTAATTTGGGCACTGCACACGCCCCTAATTCACACAGTGGACCGTGTGACCTTGTGCTGTCACAGATTATCTGCCTCACCCAGCCATGCACTTTTCACAAACACCCCTGGATTAAAAGCATCTGATGGGTGTATTCAGCCATATGGTCTTTGATTCTGAATCGCTGTGAAAAGGGTAGAGGAAGTGAATACAGGCTGGGTTTCAGGCCGAGCACAGGAAAGAGTGTGGAACAGCTGCAAAAGAGTGTATCTGATTGGTTCTGATCAAGCATGCAGAGTAGCCTTAACTAGATTTATCCATTGCCTCAGAGAATGCAAATGACCAATTTTGTAGCGATTGCGCCTATTCGGCATTCGAAGTGATGGGGCGGATACATTGTGACAGCGTATACCCACTGAGATCACTAATCTGCCTACAGGGCAGAATCAGGTTGTTTTTATGACTGTTACACACACACACACACACACACACACACACACGCACACACACAGACGTGCACACACAGAAGAAATGAGAAGGAAGTAATGCAGAAAGGCAGGGGGCAGTGTGTGGATGGTTTTTTGTAAGCAGTTTATGTCTTCACTCGGAGTGTAATAAAAGTGTTAAAGGCCTCGTAGGCTCTCTCGTAATCCTTTGAATATGTGGCAAGTCGGCCTGACCTGTTTTTGCTCAGTTGTGCACATTCATTCGATCGGACCAAAGGACAGAGAACTGCGATGTGCAGCAGATGCAGATGTTCGTGAGGCATCATCATACGGGGGAGTTTTCCAGCAGATGTCATCCGTATGGCTCACGTAATCCTAAACCAGAGGACGGAGAACTGGTCGCGTTTGTTAAGGAAACAACAATTCTGGATGAACATGTTTAAACATTTGAAAGACTTTTCTGGCGACAAAAAAGTTTCACACAGGTCTCATATCTTGAAATAATGTAATAGAGGTAAGAAATGTGTATTCATGCTTATGCAACTGTAATAGGTTTCTCTAGCACGAAGCTTGTCTCTCTAGCAAGTTCTGTTCATAAATTGTTGCAAGGTCACTGAGAGGTCAAAAGGTTATTTCAACAACGGAGCCTCATAGAGAGTCGGGACCGAGAGTGGCTGTGTGGACATTTCTGTAAACCCAGGGAAAGATGCTGCTTCGTCTCCTCTAGAATTTTCAGGTCAGGAGCTATGTGCCCCCAAAAGAAACCCAATTCGTTTGACTGTTCTTATTTTGATTTGGTGAAACCACACACTGCCGAGCATATAGTGATAATTAAATGATCCGTCACTGTTTTTTGAAAGTGGTCACCATGTAAACAAATTAACTATTGTTTCTGTTTTCTGGCCAATGCTTTCACACTGCAATTTTTGAAGCGCACCGAACCTTCTGAGCAACGTTACGAGGTTGAGAGGGGCTCTCGTTGATTGGACAATGTGCAGGGGAATCCCCCCACCACACCTGGAAAAACATACAGTCTGCCCCTAGGCATCAGCTGGATCGCGCCAAATACAAACGGCGAACATGGAGCAGCATTTGCCGTGCCAAGTTTGCCATTTGGGGGATTTTGTTTCTGTTCTTTATATATCAAATGCTCTGCTCCACTGCTGGCGTACCTGCCAGTGGATGCAAGCGGATTGCAGATCCGTCCGCGGCGGTGGTTGACGCAGATCTGTCAGCGGCGATGGTCGCGCCGGATAGGTCGCGCTGGGGTAGTAGTTTCAAGTTTGAAATTCCGCCCAGGCACATTTTTAAGGTCTCAAAAAAGAGGACATGTCTGGGGAAAAGAGGACGTCTGGAAACCCTAACAAAGATCGTCTGGTCCTGTATTTGGTCCGGTGAGCATCAACACTCCATACGAACCGCACCAGAGTTCACTTCCAAGCGAACCGAGACCCCTGCTTCCAAGCGGACTGGAGTTTGCTTGTTTGGTCTGCACCAGAGTTTGGTTGCGCTTTCACACCTGCCCAAACTATCCGAGGAAACAAACTCTGGCCTGTTTAAAGTAGACCAAACAGCTCTGGTATGAAAGCGTCCTAAGAAACCCATAAATGTACAGGAAATTTGCTACAAATTTTGTTCGGAGCATTGATGGCCAGTTTTGGCAATTTCACGTTACAATTGTAATTTTCTCCCCTCCATATCCAATTTGTTAATTAATAACTTGATCTTGATTTGATTGTGACAACATAGAGGTCAAGAAAAATTTCAAAAAGTTTTCCAATATGAGGCGTGGCCTCAAAAAATAACTGCGCCGCGCTCGTCGATGCAACCCCCTGCTCAGCGATCGTTCTCGGACACGTGCCGCAACCTCCGCGATTGTCCGACATTGCCCCCCTATACGATTGTTGAAATTGAAGCTGGACAAAATATTCAAATTACTTTCTTTTAATTAAGCTCATCATAAAAGATATTGCCAGCATGTGATGAGCAACATAGGCTAAATTGAAAACTATACACAAGAACAGACTTGAGCCCAATTAGTGGCGAGCCTTCATTTTGTGGCCTTCAGATCAGAATTTCAATTGTATCAACGCTGTAGCCTATTTTGAGCCTAATGTTTAAAACACTTCTTTGTCAGTGCTTCACCTTTGTTTTCAAATCATATTACCTGTCTTCAGTTAAACCCGTCAAAACATCATTTAGTCCATTTGGTATTGAGAGTACAGTATATCTAGAACATCTCACCTCCTCTTAGTGGCAGTAACTCTCTCAATCCCATTGAATCTTAATGAAGAGCATGAACCTTGACTTGCTGATCTGTGATTGAATTGTCTCTGTAGTAATTGCAGTTTTGTGATCCGATATATGATGCATAAAGGGTCTTTTGGGCTGTATCAGCCATGTCAGCCAGCTGCAAATTCATTGTACCCCTTGGTTTCCCCAGTTGACTCTTCACCGGGCTGGCTGTCATGTGGCAGTTTCTGAAACATTAATCATAAACTAAAGCGGTGGATACAATGTGTAGAGGCAGGCCTCATGGTCTGACATCAAAGTTGTAACTTCTCCATTTTAGGATGAATTTAAAAGACAAGACAAGATAAGTAAAATGATCCACTATTTAATCACACAACAGTCACAACCGTCCGCAGTAATTTGTCAGCACACATATATAACAGACTTGCAGCGCAGAATGAGCCCAGCTTGGATTAAACTACCCTGTGTGGAATTTTTCACAAAGCTGTTGGACCTAGATTTCGGTGTGTGACAATGTAAAAATGCAGCTCATGAGCTTTTTTGATGAGCCAGCCATAACTGATGATGTTCTCATTAACGGAGTAAACGAGGCAGTGAAGCTTGATTAGGACACAGAGAGGAGTTTCAAAGAAAACTCCAGAGGCAAAGAGCAAAAAACTGTACGAAGTGCAGTTGAGCCAGACTACAAAAGGCAGGCCAGGCACCGGGTGAAGGCAATTTGTTAGCTGCCTCTGTGAGACTTTCCATTAAGAGAGGGTAAAACAGGCAGACCCCTGGTTACATTTCCCTCTAATTCTTTGATGCATCAAGAACTTCTCAAAAAATACATGTACATACATGTAGGCTTATATAGCAATGTGATACATTGTTGGTTAAAAGAAGGATAGTAAAACTGGCAAAACAGTAGTCTTTTAAAAATTGGGAGCAGCCCATGTGATGCACAAAGACTATATAATTCATGAAATTTATTACAGGACTGCTGCCCTGTCCACACTAAAAGAAAACTCTAAAAAACGGAGACCTTTCAATGCATTTGGATCCATCACCCACATGTGAATGTAAAATAGGTTTTCAACACTACATGAACCTCATGCCCCAGCATTATGTTCATCACTTATGTCAGCAGAGGCTGCTGTTGCTTAGCAAATGTTGCCATAATGGGCATTATTGGTGCCAAGTTTGGTGATCATACATGTACAATCAAAATCCTGCCCCCACATTTCTTCTTCACGGCCAAAAAATAAATAAAATATATATATATAAACACACATATATATATATATATACATATGTGTGTATATATATAGTACATGTCCATAGATGTGTGTTTTCCCTCATTTATGCAAGCATTGTAATAATGGTTTGCCTTTGCTGGTTGGTTTCCTGACATTCAGTGGATTCAGATCGCTTCAGCCTATCAAATAGTCTTAATCGTTTTTAATCAGTAGCAGAGGGTTTAGATTGCTTGACCCTTGACCTCAAACAATTATTCTTGTGTAGCTGTTGTAATAATGACCTGAGAAAATGTGGAAATCAATGCTATATCATCAGAACATGCACACAAAGTCAGAGGGTGCCGGATAGGTGAAGTGCACAGACAGTGGACTTCCACAATGTGAATGGATGTTTCTCAACCCTGCAAATCAAGACTTTTCAGAGCCATTCAGGAGCTTTTTTAAATCTTTTATTTTGATTTTAATTTTATTTTTTTTTACAATTTTGAATACAGTGTGACTTGATGTGGATTTGAGTTCTGCTGTTTGTGGCTGTCTTTGAGAAATCCTTGTCAAAGCACTTTGTCACACGAGAGGAGCGGCCATCAGATCAAGTCATGAAGAACTCAAAGTAAATGTGAACACTAGAAAGTTCACAGATTGAAAAGAAAAAAAGTGTCATGATGGGACAAAGTGGAGGGCAGCGAGCATGGAACCGAGCGCTGGAGGTGATGTGTACCTGAAGTAAATTGAAGTAAATTGTGTGTGTGTGTGTGTGTGTGTGTGTGTGGAATGCAGCGGTGACTAATCAGCCCTCTTAGTAAACACTTGATTGACAGGCAAATCTGGGAGAATTTAATCGACTGGGCTTAAAGGCTCAGGCTTTTCTTTGCGTACAATTTGCAAGGTGCAGTGGTGTAAATCACAGCTGAACTATTCTCTCGTGGGCAAACTTAATTTCAGTCAATGTGTACGCATTCAAACTGGAATGAGAAGGTGACAGTCCCAAGGCAACGAATAAGCAGAAATAACTATTTGAGCTTTTAGCCAGACCTTTGCATTAAGTATTTATTATTCATGCTAACCTCAATTAGTCAATACTATCGCTGTTTTGTTTTTTTTTATTCTTCATACAGTCTGCTTTAACAACATGCATCCAATGCATCTCTATTCCAATATAACAAAATAGTATTGTTTATTAATGAAGAATAGTAAACTCTGCCCAAATCCACACTGATCTTATATATCTGCAGTGATTTAATATCATATAATATTAGAAAGGTATGATCATGAAGCCCCCCCCCCCGGTTGGCAAAACACATGTAAACTGCCCTCTTGGTTGATTAAAACATGATGCCCTCTTCCGTGGCAAAAACACATGGTAAGCTGTTAATATGGTTTTAAAATGCACTAGAATAAGGAAATAGCATCTACTCAATTGACAATGTTCTGGGGGAGACCCATAGACCCCACCAGGAATTTCTTTCATACATCCATGTCTCTGTCATCCATCTTTTGTGTCTTGTGAAAGTGAACTCCAAACCCCAACCTCCTTTAGAAGCACACTTTAATTTCTGTTGCTGTCTTTGTCAAATCCTCTATGGAATCTATTTTCCTTTACTGCGATGTTTGTCTGTCCAGTCTGGCCCAGTCTTCTGTGTTCAGCACACGCTCAACATGGTGGCTCCAGTCTTGAGGAGAAAACCTATTTGTTCGATAGGATTGTTGTGACCCCGAATCAGTTTGTGCTTTATTTTAGAACAGTACACTGTGGATCCCATCGAATACCAAAATAACGAAGCACTGGACCTCTCGCTGGCCCAAAGCCGGTTCTCCAAATTCAAAGACGTCTGCCCACCAACAACCACTAACTTGGGAAGCAACACACCCTCTTAACCAATCATACTCACACGGGTCGCTCTTCTACAGATACCTGGAATCATCGACAAGCCTCACAACAGCCTGAATCATCATCTCATGGACATCCAGGGAAAAGCACAATTAGATTGAACTGCTACAAAACACAATGTCTCACCTTGTCCCTCTCAATTATCAATGCTCCTGGAACTTGTAATACAACAGGGAGATTTCTGGCAAACGACTACAAACGCTGGCGGTTTTCAGCTCACACTTTATGACAAATGTGTAAATTCTGTTGACTTTGGCATGGAGGAAGACCATAACAATGATTGATTGGTCTACGCATCAAAACACAATCATTGGAAATAGTAAATGTTATTTTAGCACCAACAAAAACTTGCCCCGGGCTAAAACTCCAGCATCCCACTTTGGGACTTTTGCAAATAGCTAAAAGAGGGCTATATCAGAAAAAAAAAGTACCTTCCAATTGAAAGATCTGTTTTTCATTCCTCATCTCTAAACACGGACATCAGTAACATCTCAGTTTGTTTTTCTCTGCTTGCCTTGGGCCAGTAAATACAGATTATACAAACACAATGTGAATAAATACAGATCAAATAATGCATTCAATGATCTTCTCACTGGTTCAGATAAAATCCAAGTGTATGTGTGATGAATGTCATAAGGTTCTGTTTGATGGGAAAAAACGTGGAGACCATCTTTCTGTTATGACTCATAAAGACATTAGCACAGGGTTGGCGGCTCACTTTCCTACACTTCAGTCAGATTTCTTTTTGCAGGCACCTGCTGGCCAGTAGTTAGAAAGTTTCCAATCTTGGAAATGTATGTCCCCGATTGGATACTTTACTGGTGGATACTACAGCCTGGGACTTTGTGTCAAATACTCCTTGAGCAAGACATTGAATCTCTAAGCAGGGTGGCAGCCCAAACCATCACAACATTTGTGAGTGTGAATGGCTGAAGAGTGTTTGAGTGCCATTCAGGTCGACAAACATCACCTAAATTCAAGCCCATTCATGCTTTAATTGTAGCCAACTGTGCAGTTTGGGAAATGTGTCCAAGGACAGATTCTTTAGCCTGAACTCTTGATTAAGATGCAAATAACCAAATCATCATAGCCATAACATTGATGTGCTGTAATTATATTACACTTTCTCGACCTGTCTGGCGTTCAGTATGTATGTTCAATAGAATGCCCTTTATTGTCATTATAAAATTGTGCGAGATTGGAGATCTTCTCCCTTTTCATTGCAAACAGTTACAAAATAAATATAAAATCTTCAAATGTATTTGCCTTACATCACAAACATAAGTATTAGTATAAAATCTTAATGTGTAATTGCCTTATATACAAATGAATAATAAATAGTCATACTCAAACATATATACATACTGAACTATAAGTGCCAAACTGTGAATGAACCTTCTCGCCCACTTAGGCTGATAATCAACAGACATTACACTCAAATGCAATTACATTTTTCCCCAAAAAGCTCAGTGTGGCACCGACTCAAGAGCACAACAGTCAGATTCGTCAGAACGAAAAAAAACCCAAATACCTATTGTTATTTCTTCAGCAGGTCGCATCGTAACAGTTTGGCCATGAGTGTTTTCATATCATTTATGCAACAATGATAGCATACCAATGTGATTGATTAGATTTTCAAACTTTGAATGTCCAAAGGTCTGACTTGTCACTGAATGGCAGCGACACTTGGGACAGAGATTTCTTCTTCCATGGCAATGAAGTCTGCTGTATTTTCCACATGGCTGCTTGCTTCAGCTCTGATGAGGAGCTCATGATGTTGGTGATGTTGTTGGCTACCAGATAATCAGACATTAGTAATCATTACAGGGTGAGGGAGCAGGCGGCGCCTCTGTGCACCCTGAGCAGGTGTTGCCGTCACGGCTGACTGCGAGCTCAGTAAATACCAACACACACCCAAATGGCATCACAGGCTTGTTGGAGAGTAGCTCAGGCCTCCTCACACCTTCACCTGTGGTTCCAGAAGAAGCTGTGTGAAATATGATAAACTGGTCCAAGTGTTGCAGACCAGCTGTATTTAGTTCATTTATCAGATATGAGTGGTAGAGGCGGGATTCAATTAAAGAATATATCAGTCTTTTTTATTTGGCCACTAAAATCATATGACTTTATACATTCATTTAAAAATGACAAAACATTTGCTTTAGCCTCTCCTCAGGTCATGCTTTCTTCTCATCAAGGCCCTGCACCTCATCATCTCCAATGGCTGCTGTCTTGCCATGACTGGTCATCACAGCAACAAAACCCTGAAAATTTCCAATATCCTCAAGCTCAATTTTCAGGAAACCTCCATGAAATTTACCAGAAAATTTCCACCACTTTGCAACCCTTGTTAGTATGCAGGGGGTGTTTATTCCTACTGAGGTTTATTTGTGGAAAGAGCAGCAACTAGCTGGAAATATCAAGCCAAACACCTGGCACACACATGAACAGGGTAGTACAGTCCATTATTACCTCGATCAGGGAGGCTTTTACACAGGTGCTGACAGTCCAGGCTCAAGCAAACATAAAACCAGGCATGTCTGTGATAAATAAATGTAATCTTCTAAATCAGACCTCAGGTGTGTGACTTTAATGTCAAACACCATCTTATCTTCACACTTCAGAGATTATCCCAATATTCATATCCAAGCTTCACATAAAAGATGGTATTTTTATGTCAGCACAGGTAGAACCAATTACACATCTCACACAAACAACAAGCCCTCAGATTGCAGCCTGTGGGGAGCAGTGCGAACAGAATTTCAGTATTGGCTGTGCAGGCGTGCGTGGCCCATTATAATTGAACAGAAGTATATATGATGAAAATGAAATTCTCTCTGACAGGAGACAGCTGTGCGGGAATGCTGCTGTCCACTTCACCTTTGCCCCACGTAAATATGACAGGCAGGCAGAGTGCAGGAGGCATCTGTTGAGATATTTTACCCTTGGTTGGATTCCAGTTGGTATCCAGTGTACATGTCGGCAGCCTACCTTGTTTGTTCCTTGCATCCCTCTCTGGTAGTGGTGGAAATAAAAACAATTCCCTCTGATGTCTCCCCAGCGATTCAGGGTGGAACTCACAGTTTCACCTCTGGAGTTGTGAAAGACACAGTTGCAGCTTGTAAAGCCTCATTAGGATTCAGACAGATGGAATTTTCTTCCTTTTCTTCCCAAGGGAAAGGCCGTGTTTTTTTCCTCTTCACTTTGTCATTTATTCATTTGTTTCAGGGTGCACAGCAGGAGGTGCTGGCTTTCAAACGTAGTGCAAAGAAAAGGCCGTATGCTTTTTCGATTTTTTTTCCCCCATACTTGCAAAGGTTATATAAAAGTAATTAGAAAAAGTCACACGCTGCTGCATGAGTCTACTGTCACCTTTTGCTGCATATTTAAGCGATGCAAACTTGATGCTGTTTGTTTTTTTTAAACTCCCTTTGAAGAGTCATAATTACATTGAGGGCACTGATAGATAACAGGCTTTGGGTCAGCGTCTTCTTATAGTCAAATGAAAGCTCTGCCCTCCAATAACAACTGCTAAGTAGGGTTACAAGTAAAAGTTCATCACAAGTTAGATTTAACGCAGACATTTTTTACGTTTGTGTTGTTAATTCTAAAGAGAACAAACATGCTTGACATTTATATTCTATATTTGGTTAAAATAATTTCAGTTTCAACATTCATACCTTCTGTATGACATGTTCACCTTAGTTTGAATATTACGTCAGCTGATATCTTACAGGAATCTAATCAGGTCAGCTAAATGGGTCATTTTTTTAGATTGTTGAATCTTAAAAGTGAAAAAGTCCGACCTCGCAATCCCCGGGCACTATTTTCCCTCCCTTTGTATCACTGCGTGCAGAGACAGCTGATGGTGTGCGCAGTGATACGAACAAAGGGAAAATAGTGCAGGGTGATTGCGAAGTTGGACTTTTTCACAGCAAAGAATTCGTGATGCAAATGGATTAGATTAGATTAGATTAGATTACATAGTCCTTTATTCATCCCTCAGTGGGAAAATTGACATTACTCTTTTGAATGCATGTTGTTTTTGGGAGCGAAACGCTCTATCTCTGTGACCTCAGCAACTAGATGGAACCACTTTCTGCAACACCAAAACCGGGCCGGAACTCCGTTCACGGGATGCAGTGGGGGAAAAGTCACTGCTGATGAACGACACTGATGGTGAGGAGCTCATACAACTTCATGTAAAAAAATATGAACTATCCCGTTAACCCTGTGTGTGTGCTGGCTAAGGAAGTATGCTCTCATCAACAGTTTGCAGAGTGAGAAAGCAGAGTGTTTACAAGGCGTGCTCATATGGGCTGCTTATGTATGAGAAAATATTATTGTCAGTTTAATCCTAATCCACTTTAGATGTGATCGGATCACAGGAACATGTTTTGTAGGTCTCTAATACATTTTGATAGCTGCACCATTGTTATATGTCACAAATTTTAACCACTAAAATATACCTTCATAGACTTTATTATCACTTGAAACCCCATGAGGTAATCTATGGTAGCCTGCCCGAGTGTTTAGTGTTGCCTAAACGTTTCAGTCTGTGTTGATTTGTTGGTGTTACCTCCAGTAAGTGAAGGGCGCAGTTTTAGTAAATAAAAAGTATATATTAAAGTATGTATTTCTTTTCCTTTTCCATCAGTCGATGTGGAGCCAATGCTGGAATGTGCGCAGCAAAGAGCATCTGTCTGATGCATGATTTGGACTTCCCTTTGGCTGCTCCCCCTGGTTCTATCCATGTATGTTAAGTTTCACACTGATAGACTGTCAAAAATGATGCCAACAATGACTGCTTCACATTGCATTCACAGTGACACGTACACTGCTTTCACTGCCAGCATCAGCCAATTTGTGAGACATGTCAATTTCAACCACTGCATGGTTTGTTTTAATACAATTTTGAATGATCTGACAGCAGTGTAACACTTTCCAACAGAAAAAGTACTTTCTGAACTTCCTTAATGTCTATTTCTGTCTTGGAGGGGATGAATAATGCATCAGAGGATGTGCCTGTGTGACCTTTTCACTCATTTCCTCACTTTCCTCTTTTAGAGTGAACTTGTGCAGAGGCGCCCAGGTGACCTGCTCTTTAGTTTGCATTTAAGAAACCTGAATAGCATGTTGGTTGGTTTGACTCGATGTCAATCGGAGCACAATAGTAGCTCACTGAAGAGACAACTGTTTTTCATTGTCTCTGCTAGCTTTGACGTTGTGCTGCTCCGAGTAACTGCTTTGAATAGTTACTGTCCCCTTTATGAAAACAGGGCAGTCGAAATGATGTTGACAGACTGGTCTAGATATAAACATTATTGTCCTAGAAACTGATGCATTATTGCCATCTTACATTATACTTATGAATTAGCCCCCAGACTTTTCTTCTATTGCCATCAACAAGTCCAACATTTTGAAGAATACTTCCCTTAAACAAAACAGCCGCATAACAAATATTTTGGGATCGATTGGAATGTCTGTGAAAGTCCCAAAATTTCCATGACAACTTCCTTCATGGACTGCATTGAATTACCATTAACGCTCGAGTTTGGAGAAAATGACAATCTTGGGTATTTTAGCAACAGACACGTTTTGAATGTGGTCATGAGACGACAAGTAGACAAGGCCACTTCCTTATTCTGTTTTTATTATCCTGTGGCGCAGGGGAATGATACAGGGTACATGGCCTGGTTTTTCTATGCTGGGCTTTCAAAACCAATATGAAAAAAGTTACAATGTCCAGACCAGCGCAGTCCGGTGGATCTGAGAGAGTGAATCGTTAGTGTATCGTACCTTAGCAGACATATCGAGATGCGTATCGCATCTTACTTGGGATGGAGATTTCCATCACTACCCCTACACCCCTTCTTGCACCCTGCGGTGACCAAGAATGGTAACTGTGAATATACTTTTTTCACATGCGGATGCCCATTCACACTCAAATAGACATGTTAATTCTACTCTTAATCACGTGTTTAAAGTGTACCAACTACTATCTTGTGGTACATACATACTATATGTTGTGTCGTAGACAATGTGAATCTTTTTATTGACGTTAATGATTATTGTCTTTTAACCAAACTAATACAAATGTTTCCTTCAATATTAACCCCTTGTTAATTCAGAAACGTATTTCGGTGATGAAATTGTTATGCTTTGTTAAGATTACACCCACTGAAGTTACATAATTATAGATTTCTTTACAAACCAAATCAAATGTATTGCACATTCCAGTTTTGGCAGGCTTTCTTTGTCTCCTTCTACTCTGTCCTCACCCCTTTACCATCATAAAATCTGTGGTTAGTGGTCCAATGAGCTACTCTCTCTAGATACACGCCCAACAGGGATAAAACTTTTGCACTGGCTCTATCTTCAAATTTCCATGCAGCTCTTTATTTTAAATTTCTTTGCAACTTCTTAGCTGCTCCCATCTTAAATTTGAGCCAGTTTTCTGTTCTAAGTACTGTGAGTCGTTGCAGAATTTTCTTCAAAACTTTCTCAAGCCAAGTTTCTTGCTGGAACTTCTCTTAACTGACTCTTGATTTTTGCCTAAACTAAACTCGTCTATTTTTTAAGCTCAACTTAGACTTCTATCTCATTTTGCCCTCTTAACACGTAAACAGGAAGATTCCTTTTTCAGACGTTTTTAGTCTTTTTTGTTAATCTTTACGTTTTTCTTCAAACTCCAAATCTGAGTGTGAACAACGTGACTAAAATCTACTACTCAAGGAGATCCTTTTCATTATTTTTTTCGAAAAAGGAAAAAAGATCAACGCAAATGTTTCCTTTTCCTTCGGCTGAGTCTTGTCCCCTGACGTCTGTGCAACCAGCTCCAAAAATCACTGACGTCATCATAGCTTTGGAGAGCCGACCTCACCGACGTTATCAGATTCAACAGCCTCTATGAGACGATCCTTTAGGGTTCCAACGCAAAACGTCATCCTGGGTGAAAGTAAAACCTCCAACTCCACAGAGACACTGATACTGAGTTGATGCAGATAGGAAGTTAATAAATTACATTAATACATACAAACATTTTTTACACAAAACCGCTTTTATATACATTTAGATAATTTTTTTATGTGTTACTTTGATTTTACTTTATTTCATTTCTTCTATCTCTATCTCCCCTTCTTCCCTGTTTCACTTTTCCGCCAACCCTTATCAAACAACCAACCATCATTTATCCACTGCTATGAGCTAGAGTTTTGATCTTTTATTTGACTTGTTCATTATCATTATTTTTCAATCATTTGTTTATATTCATACAGAGATTGTTTTGATCTCTGGAGCGGCGATGTGGTGGTGAGACGCGCGGTCTCTACCCACTTGGCACCTTTGAGATGAAATAATGTTCAACTTTTAATCGCCTGTTGGTGTTGCTAATTTACTTGCTTAGGTTGTTGTGTTGTCTGTCTTGTTGCCGATCAGTGCAGGGGGACAGCGGGGTGACAGTCCGCTTCTTATGACATGCATCTGACAACAACAAGTTGGCATGGTTACCAGCACGCACTGGAGCTGGCGCATCCGAAAAATGGGGGTTATTCCAGGGAAATATTGCTGCTCCGGTTGCTTTGGGCGTCGGCTGCAGCCAACAGTAGCCTTTGAAACAGATAAGGAAACTGACGGAGAGGATGAAACAATATGAATGAATAATTAATTATTATCAGAGCGGTAAAGTTCAGTTCAGTTTAGTCTTTTATTGTCACTGTACGAGGCATACAATGATGTCGCTTGTGGATTCAAACGATGATTCTTTCTGTCAAGAGTTTCAGCGTTTATTGTGTTAATACTTCAGTCAAAGACTGGAAGTAACTCTATTTGAAAGACTACATATTCCAGGGTTTAGAGCACACGGGTGGTGACGTTTATCATTAGCGACGAGAGCAGTTCCTGTGAGTAACCAGCGAGAGGCAGCAATACGCCGATAGGCATCTGGCGTGCCGGAAAGAAGAAGAAGAAGAAGAAGCGTTCCCGCAATCTCAAGTGACTGCACAGTGACCTTTTGCTAGGTAAGTTGTGTGCCTCGTGCCTGTTCCTTTTTTCCCCTTTCATTCCTAAAGTGTATGTTTTTCTGTCTCATCACTCACATTATTTACACATTGGGGCAATTGTTCAATCCTCCGCGCTGGTTCGGCATTGTCAGAGAAAAAACAATAACCGTGTCATTTGCTAGCTACAACAGAGATATCACCAGGATGAAAACAAGAACGCTATCGGCTAAGATCACTAGCATACAAATACTCGCTGGATAGCGTGTACTCGCCACGATCCCGAGCATTGGTAAAAGATAAGCTTTTATCACATGTTCTGTAAGTCTGTCCCACCACACCCCATTTCTCCACACTTCATTTTTACCAAAGTTGCACTTCCTTGTACGGCTCACATAGAAGGCCTCACACCATTTTTAGCAATAACATATAATCCTTTCTAAGTATCNGCTCTGTAACTTTTCTCAACTTCTGTTAATAAACATTTTTGAAGATCATCTACGGCTCAGACTCCAGATAAACGAACACGCAGGGCGGATCGACACATAGCCACCGAGTAGGGTGATCCAGCCCAACAGTTCTCACATGTGTATCTCAGGTTAACGGTCCAAGCTTCATAGTTCATACCCACCACTTTAGATCAACAAACCTTTGGCCACATGTATTGGGAAAACATTTGCATTTGTCAAAAAAAAATCATATTCATAATAAATTCTAAATAAAAACTCCACTTTGGTACATTTTAGAAACATTTAAATGTAACACTGATTATAGTAATAGTTATGCCATAGCTATCCCATGATGTTGATTACTCTATTTTTTTCTCTCTGCAGCTCCTGTCAAGCACCTTTATTATTTCATCATCGATTATATAAACACTAAGGCGCTTTTAAGAGCCTACTTCTCTAGCTCTCTCTCTCTCTCTCCTTCTCTCTCTCATCCCTTTCTCTCTCATCCCTCAGTATTACGTTCAAACAATCAAAAATCTAAATCCATTGTTCTTCTGTTTACTCCTTTACAGTCACATACCCCCAGTTACTGTAACCTCAGGAAAATCCACCATGCTCTTGTTACTCCAGCTTAACAAGCATTGAGTGGTCCCAGACCAACAAATTATAGGAATACTCCAACGCTTTTGGACTTGCACCCTTTCTCTATCATTTTCATAGTGAGACAACATCAACAATACCTTTTTCGCGCCTGTGCGTCCAGTGGCTGCACTCCAGCTGTTAGCATTGTGGCTTAGTTAGCCCAGCTCATTGCAGTGGATAGTAGTCAGGTAAATACTTGGTCGTAGGGAACAAATAAACCCTCCAAAACCTTGAAGCTGGCGTTTTAGCCCTCAAATTTAAAATAAAGATTTTGCAAAATTAATTTGAAAAACGAGAGTCTTTTTTAGTTGCTTTAGAAGAAGTTTGATACACGGAGCTATAGTGTGTCACCGTTATCAGCCTCCCCGGATTACAGTGCATGACGGAAACACAGTTCCAGGAGTGCTTTCCTGGTCACAGACCGGCTGTAAAGTTCTTAGAGGGGGGTTGTGCTGCTCCAATGATTTTGCTGGCCTGGTTGACTGTGCAGGTGAGTTTTGTTTTGTATGTAGACAAAGCAGCACCAGGATGAGATATTGATGGTGAGTATGGACTCAACAAGATAATATCGAATAATACAATTTAAACCTTATTCAGTGTTTAAAGTATACTGATAGTGTTAACCAATAGTGTATAATGTTAACAAACATTAACACTATACACTAGGGTATTGATATGTGTTAAATTTGAACTTGTTCCAAGTCTTACACTTTCAACACTTTCAAAAGTGTTGTTTCAACTAGATCTAAAATATAAAAACTTTTAAATTGTTGAATTTAACTCAAAATGGTGATATTCACCGTTGCTCTGATATTGCTCTCTGTTATTGGAAATAACCATCAATGTCAGTTGACAGCATTGATCTCTCTTGTTCCATTCCAATCAATCACCTGAAAACAGCATTATCAATGAAAACAGCTTTTTACTCCTACTACTTCCATATGATATTTGTGGCATGTAGGCCTCACTGACATCTTGCTGCTGAGGCCTGCGTGTCTTCCACCATTGCGGAAGAGGATGGTGTCTGGGGAAGGTGTTGGCACGTTTGACTAATGATTTCCACCATCACTATCTCCAGATTTTTACAAACATGCTACTCTTCAAAATGTTCCTCTTCTTGTAGCCTGGATTCACCTCCATCCACACCACAAAGGCATCGGAGGCCAACACATCTATGATGTTGAAAAAGAATGCCATGGGCCAATGTGTCATCATTCTTTCGTGGGAATATGCACCAGTGACCTACAAAAGTGCAGAAATCAGGAAATGAAATGAATGCACAAAAGTGACACTTACATTAGAAACAGCAGCTCTCTGATTTTTCATATTATTATGCATCAATAGAACATAGTATCATTCATTCATTCATTCATTCATTCATTCATATTAACTTACTTTTATGGGGCTGATAAAACTGGTCTGGTAAGAGACCAATTTTTTTTAATTTTAATTTCAATTTTATTTATAAAGCATCAATTTACAACAGTTATCCTTAGGCACATTTCCCAGATGCAACGTCAGTGGACTACACAGCATTTCCCGACAACTTCCTGACAAGAAATAAAATCTACCCCGACTACATCAACAATCACTCGTCTGTATTCCATGGGAAATCCACAGTGTGGAGAAATCCACAGTATGGAGGATATTAAAGGGATAGTTCAAATTTTTTGACATGAAGTTGTATGAGATCCGCACCAGCAGTGAGTTTTCCTCCACTGCGTCCCGTGAGCAAATAAAGCATTTTGCTCCATAAAACAACATGCGTTTAAAGGAGTAATCCATTTGCATCACAAATTCTTTGCCATGAAAAAATCTGACCTCACTATCACCTGGTACTATTTTCACTCCATTTGTATGACTTTGTGCACCCTTCCAAGGAGCCTCCTTCTGAGCACGTAAACGCCGTAAAACAGCTGATAAGGGTACACGCATTGATGCGGAAGGAGGGAATATAGTGCCAGGTGATTGCAAGGTTGGACTTTTTCATGGCAAAAAGCAACTAGACGGAACGCTCACGGGGCACAGTAGGGGAAATGTCACTGCTGATGAACGACACTGATGGTGAGGCTCTCATACAACTTCATGTCAAAAAATCTGAACTGTCCCTTTAAAGTGTGTCCTTGAGGGCTCTATTTCGTAATCATGCGCAGCCCGAGAGGCGGGGTAGATCTTTAATGGTTATTTGGTGGACCAGGTGCAAGGTGCGCACTGAAGAAAAAGGGGAAAATTTCGCTTCTTTCGTAGCCTGGCACAGAATGCTGAGTGCTCTTCACACTGATGAGGGGAATCTCGTCTAGCGCGGTAGGAGTTTAGGCCGTACGTACATTGATGCTTCCTGACGATGTGATACTGCTTCAATGGTGGGACACGCAGTGCAAAATGACAAAGTTCTTGGCGATGATCCTCACTGAAGTCGCAGTATGCTGGAAAACGTCGGAGAGTCACGACTAGTACAGTAGTGACGTGGTGGGATTCCCTGCTGGGTGCGCGGCGTCACAGCCAAAATGGTTGTCATGATTGGCTGTAAGGCGCTCGCAGCAAAGGATGCTGGGAGATTGAGTTGTGAGCTTGGATTTTGACTTTTGGCGGCATTCCGCATTTGGGGTTCCCTTTGTTCTCGAGGGAGCCTTTGTTCTCGACATGTGGTCGGCCCAACATTCCCCCCTTTGGTCCGAAGAGTGGTATGCTGGTCACAGTCTTTTGGGCAACCTGGGGGCCAAGTAGTCCTTGTTAGGAATACGGTCCTGTATTCCTTGAGCCTGCCAAAACTCGGAAGAGTCTGTGGGGTCATTGGAGGCTGTTTGTCTGGGCAGAAAAAAAGAGGCAGTGTCTGGGCAGACAAAACTAAGTACAACTAAACATCACACATATTTGAAAAAGATAAAGGATAGGAAAGAAGGACAGGATAGATGTTTTAGTTCTGTGGAGTGTTGGGTGCGAGTGTGGGTGTGGGGTGACTCGTGAGACGTGACTGCACCAGCAGGGTTTAGTCTAGCCTGGTCTGTAGGCGTTGGATATAGTAATGATAAAAAAGAATACATTTTATTTGTACAGCACTCAAAATCACTTTACAGATAAAAGCAATGGAGAGGACAATTAAGACAAGGAAGGGTTATGATAATTTAAAATTAAGAAAGAGAGAAAGAGATATGTCGGTGTAGGAGGTGTGCGATGGCCGCTGTAATGACTCAGCCATTTAGCAGGAACCCTACTGCCATCAGGCTAATGTGGTGTTCCTGGATCGGGGCAATTTGGGGGTGTAGCCTGAGGGCGTGCTCGTCAGTCCGACCAGGTGGAGCTTAAAGTTTATCACCTTTGTCCCTTCTGCCAGCAGTTGATGCTGGAGGGTGTCATGAATGGTGAGATTGTATGCCATGAAGACATCCAAAATTTCGATTTTGGTGTTGTGTCTATTGGCACTGAGGTGGTGGAGGATGATGTCCCCGATGTGGACTGTGGCTCCTTCAGGAACCGTGATGAACACTGTTTGGTTGGGTAGGGTCAGCTTTGTGGTTGTGTCATGGTCGTATGAAATCAGTATGTCTGAGTATACAATGTGTTGTGTAGATGTGTTGGGTGCAGGTTCACTATTGTGCCCTGTAGCATTCTCCTGGATGCATTCTTCTTGGGTTGGGTGGAGGGTGCTCTCCCCTTTGGGAGTGAGAATGATATACAAGGCTTACATTTTTGATTAACCCCACGAGAGAGGTTGTGGCCTTCTCTGGGGTGAGGTTTCAACCAGTCATGCATCTGGGGGAATCGCAGTCGGGGTCATGCAAGGGCATGAGAAGGAAAATCAGTATTATTGCTAAATTGTAAGATTAATATCCCTGTTATCCACTGAGGCCGAAAGGCACCTTAACGCCACGATGTCTGTTGCCACATGGATGCGAGGAGGAAGCCCTGCCCGGCCATGTCTGCCTCCGGCTGTTCTTCCCCTGGGATTTGGGAAGGTTTATCTTACTCCCTCACAGTGCTTAGGGTCTGGTTTGTCCAGATCCTTGTCGTTGCCTTTCGTGGGGGGGTTGTGGTTTGGCGGTGCGGAAGATGTCTCTACATACTGAACTGAAGTATATTCCTTTGCATATGTTTCTCTTCTTAGTATGAGTCTATGTTGAGATAAGGTAATGTGGAATTTGGGGGCTGATATGTCTAAGTGATGGATGGTAGATTAATCTAGAGCAGGTACATGTAAATGTCAGAGACAGGAGGGTATGGGAAAATGTAAACACCCAAGAATGTCTAATGACTAACGAGTAAAATGCATCCCAGGGGGCTTTGATAGGAGGTAAGAGATGTCCTGTTATGGTCATAAAGAAACCCACCAGGCCTGCCCACCATGATATAGAAATGTCTAAAAACCCTTGCAGGACAAAGGAAGTTGGGGAATCCTCCTCAAGACCTCAGACACCATGTCATTGCGTAGGGGTTCCTCTGCTGGGGTCCAATTCGCCGGAGATTTCTCGCTGTACTGCCGACAGCTATTTGATGCTTAATTTTAATAAATTCATTGTAATCGCATCATCAAGTCTCTGAAGATTTTTCCTCTCATCGAACATCGGCACCACATTAATGGCGTCACGAACAGGACTGGAAAATTGAAGTTGAAAGAGCCACACATTCTCGGACCACAAGGTGAGACAGGTATGCCAGCCTGATCAGCTGGAACATTCAGAGAGGTGAGTGTGAGTGCTTGTCTCACTCTGGGCAGCAGTAATCTGTTGATGAATTCGATTCCAAATTAAAGGACTGTACTTAGAGGAGAGGAAAGTCTTCTAAGACTAGAGTTCTAAATTAAAGAGAGAACCCCTATTGGGCATATCTAAATATTTGTTAAATAATAAGAGAAGAAATAAACATTTTGCACTGACAGTTTGTATCAAAAGTGTGCCAGTTTTGGGTTGAACTGTTGGGGTTAGAAATGATTGAGTATTTGTGTAAAGGCACACAGCACTGGTCAGCTTTATAAGATTGAAGTGTGCTGGTTCTGGTATTTGGCTGACTGGGGTTAGAAATTGTTTATGAGCACACAGCACTGGTCAGCCCTGTTAAATGAGTATGCAAGTTCGGGAATTTGGCTGATTCTGGGTCAGAAAAGAGAGTTTCCTCACATTTGAATGCATACAGCACTGATTGCTTCGTTTGTGTGCACGATTGGTAGAAGCTTTTGGGGTTAGAGAAGATGTTGTCAGAGGTGTCCTGGTTTGGTAGGAAAACACGTGAGCCACACAGCATGCTGAAGCGTGTTCAATGAAGAGTACACAGATCAGGTATCCTAGAACAATTTACTGTAAGTCACACATACATTGGACAGAGTGATGCGTATGCAGTTTGGCACTGAAATCCTAGGTTCAAAGAGAAGTTGTTGTTGTCGTTGTTGTCGCTGTCGTCGTTGTTGTTGTGAAGTCATACGCCCAAATTTAGAAGTTAACAGAGAGAAAGAGTGGTATCTGATCAATACCAGAGTCATTACTAGATTTGATTACCTGATCAGTAACGAGAATCTAGAAAAAATGAGGATAAAAGAGTTCGACAACAATCCTGCTGTTCAGTGATATTTTGATGTTTTATGTCTGTCTGTGTTAAAACAAATGTAGAATTGTTGCCTGTGTGTCTCTGAGTTACGCTGAGTTGAAAAAACAAAAAGGCCAGCAGAGCAGACATAGGCAGAGAATGTTCGTGTGTGATTTCAAACTCAACCGACCGCACAGAGGAGGGGGGGGCAATGGTCTGCTGAATTCTAAAAATAGAACTCCCTCCTGATCCTGCTTGTGTGGGAAAATGAAGAAGCAAAAAAATAGAAAAAAGGGTTTGAAAGTTATAGAATTAATTTGTTAATGTGTTTGTTGATCTATTTGAGAATGCATAGTTCAAAACTTGGATGAATGGTTTTGGCATGGTTAATGGTTTGTGTGATAATAGCAGGAGGATTACTTAAGTTACTTTTAACAGGACATTAAACGCTTGTTGCTTTTACTTTCCTCGCATTGGTTACTGGACGTCTTCATTAAAAAGTTAGATCTTTGACTCTCAAGAGGAGGTCAGAGTAGCCCTCATTCTCTCTCCTTCTCTCTCCTCTCTCCCTTTCTGCAGCGACAACGTACGCATCCATCTACTATTTTTTTCCTTTCTTCTGCTCCTACACACCCAGACACGCACACTCACTCACAGACTGAAGTTCTTTTCCCCTCCTCCTCACTCTGTCTACAACTAGAAATTTACATCCTATGAACATTGTGCTCTGGATGTGCATGCTTTTAAATACAAGTGCTGAGTTCGGACTCATATTGGTGAATGCATTGTTTATGTGAAAGTGTTACTAACCTTTTGATTCTTTGCTGCTAATTGCTAACTGATAGGGTTACAGTGCATGTTTCACCAGCCTTGTATTGTGGGTGCTAACTACAAAACACAATAGATACAGACATTGAGGGTGGTTTGAGAATTGCATCACATTTGAAGTTACAGGGATATATTGTGTTTTCTGCAATAAGTGTATTGCTTCCTAATGTATGTAACCTAGTTTAAAAAACGCGGCGGCGCAGACGTTTGTGATTCGGATGTTCATTATTTGAAGTAATTTAGTATTTGGTTACCCAGCTGTGTGATAAAACTGTTAATTAAGGGTGAAGAGTCTTTTTGAGTGTAAACTAGGCTGTTTTCCCCTTACAGTTGTTCCTTGGGTGACAAAAAGACAGTGAACATTTCTGGGGTTACTTCTCTTAGGCAGAAGTAGCAACGTCCTCACGGGGGCTTGCTGGTTTGTTGTTTTAGTTTGTTATTTTTGTGCATAAACGTGACACGTCCATGACTGTCTAGGTGGGTAACAGCATAGCTGGGGCTTAACCAGGTCATTGGGTTCTGTGTTTAAAACACCCATCGCAGAATGCACGAAGACTAGGGTTGAGAAAAGGAAGGTAGTGTGGGATAGGCAGTCAGCGAGGGGGAGAGGTGCGCTGGAGGTTAACTGTCTATTCACCGGGATCAGCTGGTTTTGTTTTGTTAGCCTAGTTACATGTAGGGGTTACTGGCTAGTTGCTTAACTAATTTGCATTCTGCTTTATCTTATTTGAACCAGCTGGATTACCAGATTTGATCAAGAATGCTTAAAATTGTTGGTTTCATTACATTTGATAACTAAGCTCACATCACCCCTTTGACAGGAAAAAAGAGAGAAGAAATATTCTGAAACTAGAGATAAATAACTAGTACCCATACTCACTTATTTCACACATACATAGTGAGTAGAAAAGTGCACCACAGCAGGTGTTCCACACTACTAGAAGCTACACTAGTTTATTTGCTGTATAGTTGCTATGATTTGTGTATGATGTGACTTCAGTCTGAACTTATCAAGTCACTCCCACTAAAGAGCCTGAAGGATCACCCAGCTTGCGGGGCTTGTGGATAGATAAGTTTGAAGGTCGAATATTTTGAAAGCGGTCAGTACCGGGGGTTTCCAGGTAAAGCTACGAAGAGCATCGATCTGACCTTTGCCCCTACAAATTGTAAAACGTGTGAGATTAAATTTTTCTCGAGTGACTATGGGAACCAAGACAGCAAAAGCCACTACCCCTGTTGAGATTGTGAAGAAAAACAATCCACTGATAAAAGGGATAGATAAAATATCTAAAAAATAGAATCATAGATGGGCTGAAATTGAACAGCCATGGCCACCTGAGGGCGTGTTGATCCAGAAGTGATTAAAACACTGCAAGCGCTCATTTCAACATACAAGGCGGATTAGGCTGTTGCTGTTGCAGATACAACAGGGAAAGTCCTTTTAGTGACACATGAAGTGGAGTTTGAAGACAACATATCGATCAAGGACATTTTGTTGATGCAGGAGGAGGCCAACTCGGTGGATAAGCAATTGTGGCTGGCTAGAGGGGCAAGTCAAGATGCCACGGGACTGTGGAGGAACTATGAACGGTTGGTGGTGGCACCACCCGACTTGTTAGGCTTGCTGATACAACAGGATCATGGGCAAGCCCATGTAGCCAGGGGGGAAGTAAGGTGAAAGATTATGAGGGAGTATGGATTTTGGGCACCATATCTGTCAGAACATATCGACCATGTCATGGGAAGGTGCACAATTTTGTCTATAAAACAACATCAGACGAAGAGTATTAACTCCACCAGGACACATTCCAACACCGAAAGGCCCCATGATGGAGCTAATCATTGACTATGTAGACATGATTCGCCCTGTAGGGGGGAAAAGATTTCTTGTAGGCAGAGAAAATAGCCTGTTTATTTGGTACAATACTTCCCTGTTTGCAGCTGGTTCTGCGTCCCAAAGTTTGAGCAATTGTGGCGGAGGAGGAGGAGAGAGCTGCGGACTGCATCTAATGCACTTAGTGGCTACATGTAGCTCATACAACCCTACTTGAACAAAAACTGAACTATACCCTTTAACATATGGGTTTTTTTACATGCTGAAAACATATTTTTTGTTTAACACTTAATGCCCTGTATGTTACCATCTGTCAAATGCTTTTAAGTCACTGAGGGGTTGAACAGATTCCCCTGAAGCTATGAGAAAGGAATCAGGGCACATCTATTTCCCAACATATGCCAAGTTACTGTATAGCAGCCACATCAGCCCTACACAGCGTGTGTGTGTGTGCGCGCATGTGTGCGTGTGTGTAGAAGCTCTATGCGCTTCATCAGGATTCAGGGGAAGCTTCAAGGAGGAATACATTATCAAACTGTGATAGACTCTAAACCCCTATTCATACATAATAAATTATTCAACACTCTGTAAACTAAACTCAAAGTCAATGATAAATGCGATTCAGTCACCATAGCGCTCATCCACACTTCATTAGGCCGGCATGAGCGCAGTTGAGACTAAAATAACAACAGAGAAAGGGGTGAAGGTTTTCACGCTGGAGCTGGGAGCAGGGAGCTGGGGGCAGAGAGCAGGGTGGAGCAAGCCAGGGATTGCAGTGTGAAGGCAGAGAGGGAAGGAGACAGAGGGAGCATAGCGCCGAGGGATTAGCAGAATGACAAAGACAGACTTAGGAATTCCTCTGGTATGTGTACATTTAAAGCTCCTCTAAGTTGGCTTTCTTGGAAAAGAATGAAAGTGCAGTTGGGAGTTGTTGAGAAAGTCACTCAGCAAAATGCTTTTTAATCACGATGAGTCAAATTAAGCAGTTTTTCATCAGGGTTTTGTGACTACAATACAGATTGTAGCGCACACGTACTGTTCAATTTGATGCTACGGTTGCTGTGTGAATGTTCCGACGCCTGAAGATTCCACTCTGTGGTTTTGTTTGACTGTGATTTAATCCAGGTGTTAAAAGTTCATTAAAAAACAGATCAGACCGACGTCATTTGCACACTCCCTGCCCAGCAATTACCAACCAAAATAACAAAGTTAATTATAAAAATGCAAAAACAAACAAGTTTGAAAGAAAGTAACGTGTCAATCGCAAAAAATGGCCGGAAAACCTGAAATATCCACTTTCCTATACATTTTAGACAAACGCTACTGAGTCATTTTGCATTGCTTTTATTAGGGGACAGTAAAATATCAATTTTTTCTGACAGGCCCAAAAGTTTTGTGACTTTTTGACCATGTTCAGGGGTCAAAATTGCAGTCATGTGCAAGGAATAAATAATAGTATTAAATTCCCTTTGGGTTTCAGGAGGGCCTCGCTGCACTGCATGGAGTTGGCTCGGGCCCAAATACTCCACGTGTCACAGTCTACAAACTATCTGCCCTCGACCCAATCAGCAACAACTCTGCCACCCAATCATGATTTATACAGTTGGATTGTCACACTGTCACCCCCAAGTGGTGGGAGGCCTAAAGGTCTTTGCCAAAGGTCACACAAAACCAAAAAAACACAGAAATGGCTCTTATACATCCTAAATGTCAATTACAGCTTGTTGCTGTAGATTAACATTAAATATCCAAAAAGTGACATGTGAACTTTTTTATGGATGTCATAATATTAGAAATAGAATGGAGAAACTGTCAGTGATTCAGAGCTAGAAATCGTGCCAAAGAACCTGAAATACAAAAAACGCATCAGTGATTTATTATTGCAGAGCTGTTTCATTTCTAGCAAGAGGATGGTGAGACTTCTGGTAAAAGAAGAGTAGCTCTGAAATGTGCAACGAGACCTTCACTGATATGATATAGACGACAAGAAAATACATTCAGACAAAATATTGCACATTGCTCCCCCAACACACTCAGTCCTTGTCCAACTGATTCAAGCTGGTCCAGCAGTGACCCTGGACACATTCCATTTGGTTTCCTTTTGTCTCCTTAAGTTCTTGATTCTACAGTACAACACCTCAAACTTTAAGTGAGCCCACTTCATTTTGGGTTCCATTCAACTTGCAGGTGCGTCAAGGACACAAACTCTGAGGGAAATGTCAGATTGTGTTACTTTAGTCTTTAATCATCTCCCACACCAGGGGCCAGAGCTGACACTCTGTTATAAATATAATTGAAGAACATAGAATTAAAAACTAAACATATGTATTAGCAAAGAGTGTCACTATCTCTCAATTTACTACAGTTAATTAAGATTTCAAATGACTACAATTAATGAAGTCAATCTGACCGATCAATGATCAAGGACAAATCATATGTGATTTGGTTTCAGCAGAATTTGAACATTACCTCATAAATTAATCATGCATTCATTTACCAGGAATTATGCAATGATTTATTATCAGTTATGCATTGCTTCAAGTCTTACCATTATTTTCGGCGTATTTAGGCTCAGAAATGCAGTAAAATAGAACATGACAGTATATAATTATATTTAGCAATGATCTGGTATGATTGGATCATTAGGAATGAGCCTTTTATACTTACACTAGTGCAGATAGACTCCAAATTGATTAAACCTTGTTTTGGGATCCAGATAATCACAAACCCAATCCACAGTTAATCCATCTACAGCTGTTGGCGATTTGTGGATTCTACTTACTTGTGAGCACCTTCCTGTCCTGCCAGGCTGGAGTAAATCAAAATCGAAGGATTTTAGTTTTTTGACTGAGCCACATCATCTTCTCCTGGCATGTGATGAACATGGCAGCTACTTGAAAAAATCTACATGGATATCCCCTGCCTAATTAATATTTCTTCTAATGAGTCAATTCTATGAGGATTATATTGTAAGAAATGTATGCATATTCAGCGACAGGGTAGGGCAGGGGAACACTGCGTGTAACACTTTGGATTCAATCATTAATTAAATCCCTAGATGTGCTGAGATGATTGGACGGGATTGGTTGTGTTCTCCTGTAAAAGGAATCTCTCTGTTCAAAGTGAATTTTTTGGAACCGCAGTTGGGGTGAACTGAGGCATGTTGGAAACGCGCAGGTCAGTGAATGGAGAGGGAGTGGCTGTAATCTGGAAATTCACCACTAGATGGCACAATTATTTCTGTGAACAATAGAGTAAGGTTCCCTGGGTGCTATAAAATATAAAAAATGAATACAGAAAGATATATATACATATATATGTTCAGACAATGGAACAGTGATTATCGTGTGAAACAAATGGCTGAAATCCTGATTTTTCTTTTCTCTTTTTTTCTTCTTTTTTTTTTTAGAAAAAGACAAAGCCAGTCCATGTGTATTGAACATCCCTGCAGGCACTTCAGACACTCACATACACACATTTTTTAAGCATCTGCAGCATCTGACCAGTGAAAAATCCTCATTTTTATTTTTTCTGTGTCCTGAAACTGATTTATTCCAAAATCTCACAACATTCCAAAATATGAAAAATCATGTCTATGTTTAAATCAAACAAACAAAAAACAAAAAAACAACCACCCCAAAACAAAACTTATATTAACTTATACAATAAAAAGTATATCCGTATTAATAATTACACCGGCCCTTCACCTTCATTATCAAATCCAAGGTGAAATAAATGGATAAAAAAAGTCAGAATCAGAATTCCTTTATTAATCCCAAGAGGAAATTGCTATATTAATGATTGAAGTTCAAAGTATGTTTAAAAATGTTCTTTGCCGGTGTTAGTGGTTTACAGGACTGATGATGCATCGACGGATGTAGGTCAAATAAGAGCACTCACTTTATAGGAATGCTGTTTGCACCTCGAAGCTGCAGCCTGGAAATCTGCTGTGTGTGACTGGCACCAACCCCAAAGCTGCTGCTGCTGCTGCTGCTGCTGCTGCTGCTGCCACCTCAGAGAGGATGATGCTGTAAAACAAACCGCCTAAATCTAACAGGGAAGGAGCAATGAGGCGAGGGCAGCAGCAGTGCACCAGGAACAAAAAGAACAAAAAGGGCACCTACAGCGTGTTCTTGCCATTGAAGAGGGCACTTAAGTTCAACGTGTTTTGGAGGGCACTTTAGACATGTTTATATGTTTTACATATGGCACATTATATAACCTCAAAACACACTAGCTATACTACTCAAGTTAGTGTGTAGGCTATTTATCATGTTTTAACCAGCCAAGAGGGAAGTTTAGTATTTTTGCCAACAAGGGGGCACTTCAGTTCAGTTCAGTTTTGCGTCCCAAGAGAGCATTTCGTCATGTTTTAACCAGCCAAGAGTGTTTTTTTCCCACCCAAGTGGAAACCCTGCACACCACTGATCTGGAACAACGAAACATTGATCAACGACTTGGAGCAACATATCATCAGCTAAGTGCATACAAACAAAACAAGACAAATATCTTCATTAAATGTATTAAAATGCACTAACTGCTCCCGATATCTTTACACATCCTCTTGTTTTGAGCATCATATGACGCAGGGCGCTAAGTGTTAACGTTAACATTAAGCAGTCACCACCCACGAAAAGCTTTAATGGTGGGACTCGTTGGTTCTTTCAGTCATGCGATGCTGCTTGCAGCTCTCATCACATGAAAGTGAGTGTGTGTATGGTGGGCAGATGTCCGCGGCCACAGTGAGGCTGGCGGCCCGGGTACGTGCGGCCATCTGCCCCTGCTGCTGTTTGCTCTGTTCTGTACGTTCCAGTTATGTTCAAGTTTTTTTTGCCTTTGAAACTCACATGAAAGGCATCATTATCTATCTTGTGCATGTTTTCCGCGTCCTTTTGAATCTATGAACTTACAAAGAGACAGCGATTGTGTATGAGTGAGTGAGTGATGAAGGAAAAGTGCGAGGAGCGATAGAGGAACGCGAAGGTTGCTGCTCTCTGATGACTGCAGCTTTTATTTCCTCCTCCTGACTTATAGAAATGGCTGTGAACTCTTTTTTTTTTTTTTTTTTCAGAAATGATAACAAATCCTGGCAATGGAGCTCAAACCCAGAGGGTAATACACTATGTTGGTTGGTCTTGACTGAGATATTGAGATCATTGGCTACGTTTACAAGTCGTCAATATTTGGTTTAAGGTGAATAATAATAATAATCCGTTTAGTGAAACATTGTGAATAAGGTGTTTCCATGGTGATCTAACAGGGTTCTTCCTGTCTCCATGGTGATTGTAACCAATGGTGATATGGTGATCAAAGCAGCCACGCACGGAGAAGGTCTGCTACAAACCCTGCTTGGCGTAACTTTGCGCTCCCCTTTTTGTGGATCTTCTATCCCGCTACTTTCTAGCGTCTCCAAATGCCAGGATGTTTGTGTCTTTCATCACACTGATGAAGTGATTGGTTTCCTCCTCACTCCAAAAGTGTGGCGTGGTGTTTACATGGCTGCATGCAACCAGGTTATTGCTAATATACAGAAAAGGCTCATCGACTTCATGTTAACGTAGCCAGTGACTTAGTTGACCAGAAGTTTGAACAGCAAAGGAAGGAAGTATCTCATTCACTTAGAGGGATATTCTCTTTTGCGATATAGCAGGAAGTCAGAGGTAACTGGACTTGGTGTGAAGGTGGTTTGCCTCATTTAAAGAAATCCCTTCTATTTTATTACTAGAGAGTTTAGACAAATCACACTCCCTCCCTCGTGGGATGGTCTGGTTTTGAAACAGAAATTTAATGGCTCGCCTCGGCATCTTTCATTTAACTTCCGACCACACAACAACAGCCAACAGTTCTCAGTTTTCACCTTGCTTTGTGCAGTACTTTGTGCAGCCCAACAAATATTTAAGTATGACTTGATGAATAGATGACGAGACACAGCTTTAACCGGAAGAGAGGCTAGCTGCTTTCAGCGGCTTGCACATCCATCTCGACATCTCTCCATCCCCTCTCTTGGGGAAAGCCACACTCCACTGGCCTTATATATGCCACTTTTTCTCATTTCTATTCCCCCTCTCTGTGACCTTTCCCAGATAGCACTCTCTCATTTTCATTCCCTATCTCACTGACCTCTCCCAGACAAGCAAACCAATTATTTCCACTTTACACCCATAAAGAGCAGGGGAGTGCCGCCACAGTCGCACAAGGGCACAGAGGACACATGGTGTGGCACCTCTGAGTGTGTGTGGGTGTCAGCTGCTTACACTGAATACAAGAATCAGTGTCCCATCATGCGCCTGAGAGACTGCAGCTTTTCCAAGGTAAAACAAACAAACAAACAAACAAACAATTTAGACAATGAGAGCATGATTCAGAAGATGAAAGAATAGCCAATTATCGCCTGTCATAGTGTGAACATATAACAGTTAAAAAGAATGATCGTCCTGGTCTAAGAGCTGACAGAAACGGTCCCAATTAGCAAAGAAAACATTTTTTTTTTTTATCTTTTTTTTTTTTTAGAGCTAATAATGATCTTTTGAAATAACAGGGCACTAATCACACATTAAAGCGATTCTGAAAGGGTGGGTCGCTAAAGTGGGTATCGAGGTTGGTACAGTATATGGATGGAATTGACCCGCTATTATGAACTGTAAGACGATCACACCAAATGCAAATTCTGAAACAACGTTTTTTGTGGAGGAGAGGATTTATTGTGACAGACAGAGAATGAAGGAGGACTGCCGAGGAGGTAAATGATGGTGAATGAGGGGGGATGATGTGACGTGTTGGCCATGAAGGTTTGATCAACGAGGGAGAGAAGATTCCAGAAGCACCGAAGAAACACAAACATGTAGACAGCTGTCCAACAAATGCATCTTTCTTTCAGTTATAGTTTAGGGCTGCAACTAAACATTATTTTGGTTGTCGACTAATGCATCGATTATTTTCTTCAATTAGACATGACTCACACACCGCCGAGCCAGCGAGCAACATTCGAGCTCTGCTGCTTCATTTTCATCAGCTTTCTTTATTCACAGAGGATGGAAAGTCTGAAGAGAGAGACAATTACACCGGCCCGTAATCTCAAAAAATAAAATGCAACCAATAATACACAAGGAAGAATTGAGCGTTGATGTGAAACCGCCAACTGTTGTGTCAGTGTCCTCATCCAGTCGTCCAGGTCTGCCCCGCTGTCCTCTTTCTCTCTGTGCTGTTTGAGCAGCTGTGGTCCCATTCTGCTGTGTAGCATCACTGGTAGACGACCGCAAAAGAGGATTTACTTTGAAACCTACTTCACATCCAGTCTGCCTCCATGCAGGCTTTCTGTCACTGACCCACTCGTCTCCAAAGTCTCGGACAAATCAGATTTTTAGCGTGAGATTCACAATTCTGTCTGTGGTTTGTGTGACGGTGTGACGCTCCCCTGCTGACTGACAAAATAGCAAAGTCTCATTTAGCAAAGCAGTCCACACCATTCACAGGGGCTGACAATAATAACTCACATCCTTAATGAGTTAGGAGGCATGTAGCATGGAAACATGGATATTATGGGAGGGAAGGACAATGAGGCAGGCTGGGAGACAGTGAGAGAGGAACAGAGAGGGTGATGACTGATTTCCACTGTGAGACATCCAGGGAACAACATGATGGCTGGCAATCATCCCAATCAAAAAATGATCATAAATGCTGAATGAAGTTTAAATTATCAATATAGCATCCCTGTGATAATCCAGAGCCAGAAGGTAATTGCAGCTCATCATGAAGCTCTTCTTACTGCACATGTAACATTGAGAAAACGGTGCGGTTCTGGACCCAAATGCACGACTCCAAACTCAACAAAATTTACAAAGTAAAGATTTGTTAACAAAGTTCAATTTAAACATATGCTATAAATACAAAGGTACAAATTAATAAACATAAAAATCACTCTTTCGAGGAGTTAAACAATGTCAAAACAAGAATCAAAGTAATAGAAAACTATAGGCTTGGATAAAACAAAATTGAGTAAACCAAACATATCAAACACCTTAAGGAAATGATGGAAAAAAAAAAATCACAAGTCTGAGCTTGGAGAATACGGTCAAAGTACCAAAAAACAACAACTTAAAAGCAAGAAGACCATGAAATCTGGACTAGACTAAGACAATGGGCAATGGCTGATTGGAGGACATGAGACACGACTGCCTGGCACAGGGAGACAAGGGCTGCGTCCCAATTCAGGGTCTACACGTCGGAGTGCCCCCCCGCCCCCAACCGACATCACAGAATCCCCCAAACCAGACCCACGAAACGAGCGCATTACAAGAGAGATGAAAAAAAAAAGAGAAAGAAAGGAGGAAATATGAAATTACCGTCAAAGGACCATTATAGATCCATGTGGATCTATGAACTGTTTGCTCACTGAGAATTAACTTTGAAAGACAATTGAATAAAACTATAAAGGCCTCGGTTGGCATTTGTAAAAATTACAACGGAAAACAGCGCACAATGAAGCGAACATGTGACGAGCCACAAAAGGGAATTATTGATTGTATTTTAAACCATCAAGAAGAAGAAGAGAAGGAAAAACAACAACATTTTCATCATCTAAACATCTGAGCCTGATGAAGCTGAAACTGGTGAGAGTGAAGAAGATGTTGAGACGTGAGTGTGTGAGTGAATGTAGAAACACAAGAAGAGAAAAGATCCTGCAATTTGCTTTGATTTGGCTCGTTTTTATTCATGTTAAAATGTTTATGATGTTCTCAGCCTATGTGGCGTCTGTGCAAAGCGGCCGAAATTTGCTGGACTAATAACAATGAAATTATAAATTATGATAAGAACCGAAATCATTATTATCACCATATCACCCAGCCAAAAAAGTGAACATTTATTGACCCGCCCTAACCCGCAGGCAATGGGTCAGCCCGCGCATCACTAGCATGCAAGGATGATGCTGGTGCCATACAGGGATTGTCATGTCGAAGCACTTTGTGTCTTGTGTTTGTTTGCCATTTCCTGTTTTATTTTGAAACCCCTTCCTCCCTTGTGTTGTCTCTATGTTTACTTCCACTGTGCAACCACCCTCATGTGCCTCACCTGTGTCTTGTGTATATATAGACGCTTTCTACCTTTGTTCTGTGCCAGTTCGTCATGTTTTCCTGCCATCGTCCCAGCCTTGTCCTTGTCAAGGCCTGTCCACGTCTTGTGCTCTGCTGTGTTCTTGGTTTGTACCTTGTTTTCTGCCGCATCCTTGTCTGGTGATTTTTTTGTTCAGCCTTTATTCTGGAACTGCTTCCCTTTTTCTCCTCGCTTGAGTGATATTTAGTTGACTATGTTGTTTTTTGGACTACTCCTCTGTTTCCTCACTTGAGTGATTTTTTGTTGAGTACTTTGTTTTTTGGACTGTTCCTTTGTGGGATTATTGTAAATAAAGCTTTATTTTGGTACTTTGTTTTTCTTGCATTGTGCATTTGGGTCCTACTGAACAGGTCTGTCAGTACGAACTGGCAGTACAATGGACCCAGCCAACGTGCCTTCTAGTGGCACAGATGCAGCAAATCCTCACACACCTCAGCAAAGGAGCCACTGAAGCCCCAGAGGGCCCTCCTCTCACCGATAACACCCTCTCGTACATTGGGTCTTGACCCAGATAGAAGTAAGATCCGGAGACAGTACTGTTCCGTCAGAGGCTTTGGTGGACTCGCGGGCAGACGTGAGTTTAATGGACTGGGGCTTGGCTGAGACTTTGCAGGTTCAGGCGGAGAGACTTTCAGAGCCTCTAGAGGCAAGTGTTCTCAACGGCAGCCAGATTTTCCAGGTGACCCATTAGACAGAACCTTTACAAGTAACTATAAACGATCACCAGGAATCCATGAGGTTCTTTCTGTTCTAGTCGACGCAGCCCTCAATTGTCCTCGGATTTCCACGGCTACGTGAGCACAATCCCAGTATAGACTGGAAGACAGAACGGATCTCCGGGTGGGCTGTTTGGGATCCACTCACGGGGTCCAGCAGGGGACCACGAATAACTCTGACTCTGTTTCCCTCATAGACCCAGCCCCGCTTGACCTGAGTGGAGTTCCTCCTCAGTATAAGTATAAGTATAAGAAAAGAGCCATGTCATTGCCGCCTCACCGTCCATATGACTGCCATATCAATTTGATTTCAGGGGCCCCTATTCCCAAGAGGAGTTTGTACAACATCTCTGGCCCGGAGAAAGAAGCCATGAGGGAGTATATCGACTCATTGCTCAAGGCTGGAATAATCCTGCCCTCGTCGTCGCCAGCTGGAGCGGGGTTCTTCTTTGTGTCCAAGAAGGATAGGACACTAAGACCATGTGTTGATTATAGCCCCCTGAATTAAATCACATTAAAGAACCATTAGCCCCTGCGACTCATGATCTCTGTTTTAGATCAGTCTGCAACAGGCGAAGGTTCTCACAAAGCTGGATTTCAGAAACGCCTATCACCTGTTTCGAATCAGGGAAGGTGATGAGTGGAAGACGGGCTTCACCAAGCCTGACGGCCATTATGAATACCTCATCATGCCTTTCGGACTGTGTAATGCTCCCGCGGTATTCCAGAGCCTTATCAACGATGTGTTAAGAGACTAGTTTGTCTATGCGTATCTGGATGACTTCCTGATCTTTTCTCCAGATGTACAGTCTCATGTGGGCCATGTGTGCCGGGTCCTTCAGCGGTTGCTGGAGAACCATCTGTTTGTGAAAGAGGAGAATAGTGAATTTCATGTCGACTCCGTATCATTCCTAGGCTACATCATAGCCCCAGGCAAGATACAAATGGATCCGTCCAAAGGTAGCGCTGTGGCTCAATGGCCAACACCTGATAGCTGCAAGACGGTCCAGCAATTCTTAGGATTTGCTAACTTCTACAGGCGGTTTATCAGAAACTTCACACCACAGCTGCACCACTTCATGCCCTCACATCTCCCAAGTCTTCTTTCAGGTGGACGCCACAGGCTGATAAGGCATTCAAGATGCTCAAGTCCTTATTCACGTCTTCAACAATCCTCACGGTTCCAGATCCCAACCGACAGTTCATGGTAGAGGTGGACGCCAGCAATGAAGTGGTTGGAGCTGTTTTGTTGCAGAGGTTGGAGAGGGACAACAAGCTTCACCCCTGTGCATTCCTCTCCCGAAAGCTCACAGCGGCAGAAAAGAACTATGACACCGGGAACTGTGAGCTGCTAGCCGTGAAAATGGCGCTGGAAGAATGGAGACAGTGGTTGGAGGGGGCGCAGCACCCATTCATGGTCTGGACGGACCACAAGAATCTAGAGTACATTCGTAAGGCTAAGAGACTGAATGCACGAAAGGCAAGATGGTTACTGTTTTTTAATCACTTTAATTTTGTTCTGTCCTACAGGCCGGGGTCCAAGAAGGGCAAACCAGACGCCCTTTCAAGACGCCCTTTCAAGAAGAAGCTGAGGTGAGTCAGGCTATTGGTAACAGCCCACCACCTGCTGGCTGTCCAGGCAACCGTTTGTTTGTTCCTGTAGCCAATGCGCCCTCAGGCGATCCACTGGGCCCACACCTCGATGCTAGTCATCCTGGAGTGAGGAGGACCATGTTTGTGATAGGTTCATTGTGATGAAGTTGTGGTGGCTGTTGCCACAGGAAGTCCTCAAGTATGTGGAGGCGCGCACCGTTTCCGCACGCAATAAAAGCTCTTCCCGAGCTCCGATGAGGTTGCTACAACTGCTCCCAGTTCCTTCTCGGCCATGGGCGGAGATCTCCATGGACTTTGTTACAGGTCTCAGAAGGTAACACCACTGTTCTAACGCGCATTTTATTGCCTGGCCTAAGTTCCTCTCTGCCAGAGAGATAGCAGAGGTCATGTTGAATCATGTGCTTCGTGTTCATGGTTTTCCTGACCGCAGGCCCTAGTTCATTTCCAGATTCTGGAAGGAATTCAGCAAGCTCATTGGTTCCTCCGTCAGCCTTTTGTCTGGGTACCATCCCGAGTCAAATGGACAGTCAGAGAGGCTCAATCAAGAACTCGAGACCTGCCTCCGCTGCCTGGTGTCTCAGTACCTGGCGTCCGGGAGCAAGCATCTTCTGTGGGTAGAGTTGGCTCAAAACCTCCTTCCCACATCAGCTACTGGAATGTCCCCTTTCCAGTGTGTGTTTGGATATCAGCCTCCTCTGTTTCCGGACTTGGAATCGGAGGTCGTCTTGCCGTCTGCACATGCCATGGTCTGCCGCTGCCATTGCATCTGGGCTGCCGTCCACAAGGCCCTGCTGCGGAGCAGAGATCATTCCACATGAGCAAGGTGAAACCACCTATCCCCCGCCACCTCCACAGCTCATCGATAGAGGTCCTGTCTACACGGTCAACAGACTTTTGGCCGTGCGGACTAGGGGTCGCGGCCCGCAATTCCTTATTGATTGGGAGGGTTATGGGCCTAAAGAACGTTCCTGGGTTCCTGTCAGTTTTATTGTAGACCCTCAACAATAAAGGACTTTTATGCAGCCTACCCGGACATTCCTGGGCCGTCTGGAAGCCGTCCCTAGATGAGGGGGTACTGTCATGTCACAGCACTTTCTGTCTTGTGTTTGTTTTGCCATTTCCTGTTTTATTTTGAAACCCCCTCCTCCCCTGTATTGTCTCTGCATTTACTTCCTCTGTGCAATCACCCTCTTGTGCCTCACCTGTGTCTCGTTATCCCCTGTGTGTGTATATATAGACCCTGTCTTACTTTGCTCTGTGCCAGTTTGTTGTGTTTTCCTGCTGTCATCCCAGCCTTGTCCTTGTCAAGGCCATGTCCACGTCCACCTCTTGTGCTCTGCTTTGTTCTTGGTTTGTACCTTCTTTTCTGCCCCAGCCTTGTCTGGTGATTTCTCGTTCAGCCTTTATTCTCTAACTCCTTCCCTTTTTCTCCTCGCTTGAGTGATTTTTAGTTGAGCACTCTTTTTTTGGACTGTTCCTTTGTGAGATTATTGTAAATAAGGCTTTATTTTGGTACTTCTTGCATTGTGTATTTGGGTCCAACTGAACAGGTCTGTCAGTGATTATATTGGTGCCACGAGGGATCATGTTGTTACAGAATGGGCTGGAGGTACATCATGCTGGTACCAGCGTATGTACCGATTTGCTCGACTAAGATATCCAGTGATTTACGCATGGCCTGCTGGTAATTGAGGGACGAAATAGAACTCATTGCGAATAACATCATAAATCATGTTTGAGGACGTGTTATCTGGTACGTAACCTTTTGGGGGGAAAAAACCCCTGTACAAAACTGCGGCTATCTGTTAAATGCTGCCCCGAACACACACCAACACATCCTGGACACAGGTGCAATGTTGAATTGTCAATTCTAGGTTACTATTTGTTCAATAATTGTTTAAACACATTTGGAACAACTATTTGACACATACTGTATATATAGATGCAAATTTGTGTTGCAACATACACTTTCTTTACATCTGATGGCTGTTATTACACATCTGAAGCATGAATCTGAAACAGGATCTGTAAATAAAAGATCACTAAATCTGTCTGGAGACACCGGGTTCATACTTACTGCTTACTCAGTGAAAATTAAAATTGTGATCACAGCACTGATTCGCAAGCTTTAAATATCACAAAGCTTGTTTTTTTCCACTACAATATCAGGATACAAAATAGAGATCTTATTTGAAATTAATGTTCTACTAAAGAGTTTTTTCTGCTCTATTTGCATGAATGAATGAAGTTCAGGTTCAACATCTCAAGATCTTGAGAATATGACACAAAAGTCTAAAAGGAAAGCTATCTCTGTGATTTTTCCAAATCCATTTTGGGTTTCACTTTCATGCCATTTGAACCTTCTGCTGACCCTGCTTTGTTGAATTGTGCTTCTTTCCTTTGAACCCAACTCACTTACTGCCTTTATCTCTGAATGCACACACACCCTCTCTGCCCAGTCTGACTGTACTCTATGACACATGCAGACACTTGCCAAAACTGGCTGTTGAGCAAGAGCAAGACAGAAAGGGAAACATAGGATGGAGTTGTTTTTTTGGATCAAAGAAGGAGGCTATGAATAGCTACGTTTTCAATATTAGGGTTAAAGTCCATATTCTGGTTACTGATACATTGGGAATAACCTGTTTTGTGTAAGCAAACAGGGTTATTTCTGTTTACATGGTCACTGTAATCAATTGTGATATCCTGATCAAACCAGCGGCTCACGGAGATAATCTGGACTTTCTGCTCACCTTTTTGTGGATCTGGCTATCCTTCTACTTTGATGTTTGTGTTTTTCATCACACGTTTGTGTCTTTCATCACACTTATGAAGTGATGTTGCTCTTGCATTTGGCTATGTTTACAAGTAGTTCTTGTGCTCAAAAGACCAAGATTAAAAATTCAATATTACATGCGCAGAACACAGATTCATGTTCCTTTTCATTGGAAGATCCTGATAGGAGGAGACATGATTAAATACTCGCCTTAGAAAAGGAGGAACCCAGGGGGAATACTTTGGTTTTTGTTCAAATGGGTTATTGGTGTTTACATGGCCGTATGCAACTGGGTTCTTGCTAATATTCCACTTAGAAATGGCTTATTGACTGCATGGAAACATAGCCAGTGAGAAAATAAGGCGAAGTGAGCGGTGGGGGTGAAGGCATGGGACAGAGGGAGCAGACTGTGGATGTTGATGTCCAGATGGCCTCATGAAGACACAGCATATGTCCAATGTCAACTGGTGTACGCCTGCAGCTGCCAGGGGCTGCAGAGGCTGGACACAGCGCCAGCAGGGTCAGCCACACCTTTTAGTTCCGGACGTGGCCGATCCTGTCTGATGATGACCAGGGTTAGAGGGGGAACGCTCCGATCACCTGAGCGACATGGCAAAGCTCCGTCAGGTCTTGTTGGATGCTGAATACAGGCGACACATGGAGGCGCTGATCACCACACCGTTGACACACAGGAACCAGAAAAAATATGAATGTGCATGAGTTGGGGTGAGGGTGGAATGAGTACACACTCTCCCACACACACAAGGCCCAGGACCCCCNNACACACACACACACACACACACACACACACAAACACACACTATATATACTACAATGAAGCATCAGTCTTTATCATTCACTTACGTAATTGCCTTGCTCTTCCAGTAATGTTTTTTTTAAGGTTTACTGCATGGGAGGCTTTTGCTTTTTCGCTAAATGTATTTATGTGATCCACACACAAACAAAAGAAACGAGAAGATTTAGGATAGATAAAGATTGAATGATTTCACACCCAAGGGACACAGTTTGCATATTCCACAGACTTACAAAAATAACTAGATCGAACCACAGACGATATAGAGAGAATTTCACTTTATGTTGTAATTTGCATAAAGCACTCCTGAAAGAAGAAAAAGCTCCTCCAACAAAAAATAACACTTTTGAGTTTGTAATTACTCAAAATGAACTTCACGGGAGAGTCAGTTCCTTTGTGTTTGTTAGGTGTGTGCTTAACTAAGGAAAAGTTAAACATACACCTATCTCAAGCCTTCTCGATTATTGTCTTATTATGTATGTTGTGACGTACAGAAGATCTAAAGAAAGAATGTCATATTGAAAAAAACAATTTACTGTAGAAATAGCATCTGTGGGTGTGACGTGTGTGAAGGTTTCCTCTTCACACACTTTTCTCCTTATTACAACACGGCTTCAGACGAGCCGCCACATATCCTTCATCCGTCAAAAAAAGATGAATGGTTTTAATCAGAGTTTAAGAGAAAGGGTTAATCTCACTTGCACTCTCATATGCGCTGCTTCTGTTCTGAAAAAAGACAGATGTTATCGTCACATTCTAAACCTTTTTAAATGACTTTGAAATAATGAGAGAGAGAAGGGAAGTGTGAGAGAGAAATGAGTCTCAGGGAAAGTAAATGGCAAAGTTTTTTAGCTCAGCTTGCCTGTCATTGTTTAATTGTGTCAGAAAAGTGGAACAGTGTGCCAATGTGACCTTCCACTACTTCAAATCCCTCCTACTTTTGGAAAATGAGCCTGGATTTACGGGAGGGACAACTTTTTAGCACTTGATATGCTGATAGGTTTTATCTAGAGCACTCTCTCAAAGTCTTCCCTCAAATTGTCTCATTTTCTGCTGATACCAGGAGAGTCTATAAACACATTCAGATGACACTACAGTATATCATGTATTCAGGTTGTATGGGCAAATGGTCTCAATCTCACCCCATTTACAACTGGCATTAACATTTGTCTATTATCCAGATTGTATCTGGATACAATTTTATGGGATAGCATTAACACCTGGCATTAATATGCGTCGTCAGTGTCCGCATTGAGATCCAATTGAGATCACATCTTTGCGCTGGTCAATTAAATGAATAAATAATAAGAAGAAAATAAAAGACGAGAAAATGGTAGCCATCTGTGAAGCTGTGCTATTATCTGCTCATTTTTTGCGTTTCGAAGCGGTGGAATGAATTCCCAAGTTTTGCTTGTATACTTTCGTTAGTCCTAATTGAAAGCAAACAGTCTCATGCTCACTCCATCCACGAGTGTCATGCATAACGTAATTCATAGTTGAAGACTGCTTGGTGCGTATAGAAAAAAATCACTTTAAGGCGACTATTTTTGCACGCTAACCGCTGCTGTCCACCTTGCTAGTTTGTTTTGGAAACCTCTGCTCGCCGCCATGACGTATTTGCACCCACACAGTTGTGGTTTGTGGATACAGGAAGCATTATCGTTTCCACCTGTGTTTAATGTGCTCACAATGCCTCCTTGAGCTCCTCCAGAGGGGGTTGGACCATTGCATCACAATCCGTCCTCAATGTGTCCTAAATGTGTATACACCTGGGGCCTCATGTATCAACGCCGTTTACGCAAGAAAAACGTGCGTACGCAAAGATCGGAGCTCACGATGGGATGTATCAATCCTGAAAAGTGCGTCAATTCTTGCGTCTGCCACGGCAGCTTCGGAGGT
>CAESWR010001134.1:127549-187580 GCA_903171835.1 Mullus surmuletus | reverse complement strand
TAAATCCCTTTGTTAACTTTTACTCATTGTTTCATTCTCCCTACCCCGACCCGGGAATCTTTGTTTTATTTTACTTGTTACCTTCCCAAACCCCCTAGGCTGAAGTGGGAACGTAACAGTTGGGGGATCTTTCGGGGAAAGATTTGTTTTGTTTGGCTTTTCAAGTGCGGTTGGGTATTGATGCTGCTTGCCCCTTTATTCTTAAACCTTCTAGTGTTGCATGCACCTTCCTCAGTTAGTTAGGAGTGTCCAGCTGGACGGGACTGTCCATCCATCGGATATTCATTTGTTGTTTTGCCTATTTTGTTTTCGGGGCGAATCCCGGGTGGAGATCCAAATCTCTGTTGGGGGTAGGCTTCACGGTCTCAATTGACTGTTGAGTTCAGCCTTTAAAGCTGCCACGAGCCCGGAAAACCCCAGAAGACAGGTAGTCATAGCTGGATTTAGGCAGGTTACTTGTGTGTGTGTGTGTGTGTGTCTTTGATTTATCTGCTTTTGTGGCTAATCCTACACTGGCCCAATTTGGTAAGTGTAGAAAGGCTGAGCTGTGTGAGATAGCTGAGCACTACGGCGTTCCTGTTGCCACTTCTCTCCTTAAAAGAGAACTTAAAGCTGCTCTACTGGAGTATTTGGAGGCGGAAGGCATTCTCCGTGCTCCCATAGTGGTTGAACCTCCAGGACCAGCGGCTTCAGCTGCTGTTGGTACTGATACTGGTACTTATCTGTTCAGGATGAGGGTCCTGGTAGCCCAATTTCTCCCATGGGGGAGCTGGCTAAACTGGAGCCCGTACCATCGCCTGTTAGCTGTTGCAACCATGCTTCCCCCGTTCAGAATGACAGGGAGGTGGTAGCACCATTTACGTTACCACAGTATGTTCCACACTCTGTCGAGACCTCTCCTGGTTCAAGGCTTGAGGCTAGGTTAAGGGTCTGCTTGGCCCGTCTCCAATTGGAGAGGGAGGAAAGGGAGTGTGCGGACACTCTCCAATTGGAGAGGGAGGAAAGGGAGCATGCGGCCACTCTCCAATTGGAGAGGGAGGAAAGGGAGCCTGAGTTTCAGGAAATTGGAGGCAGACACAGCAGTTAGGATGCGACAGTTGGAGTTGGAGGCCAATGTTCGTGTCCCCGCTGGTGTCCAGCTCTGTAGCGTTTGATGTCAGTAAGCATATTTCTTTGGTTCCTGTTTTTCGTGAGTCTGAGGTCGAGTCATATTTTAGTGTGTTTGAGCACATTGCAGCAGCGCTTAAATGGCCCAAGGATGTGTGGGCTATTCTGTTGCAGTGTAGGCTAACCGGTAAAGCTCATAAGGCGTGCTCTTCTCTTTCCGTGGAAGATGGCCTAGTCTACGAAAAGGTGAAAAATGCTATTTTGCGAGCATATGAGCTTGTGCCTGAGGCGTACCGGCAACGTTTTAGAAATCTTAAAAAGACAAGTAATAAGACATACGTTGATTTTGCCAGGGAAAAGGAAGTCCTTTTTGATTGTTGGTGTTTGGCTTGTAGAGCGGACAGCTTGAGTTCAGTGCGTGAGCTCATGCTCGTGGAGGAGTTCAAAAATTGCCTTCCAGAGCGCACGGTAGTTTATCTAAATGAACAAAAAGTAACCACTCTGCAGCAAGCCGCCACTCTGGCTGATGAGTTTGTTTTAACCCACAAAATGTGTTTCCAAGGCGCGAGTCCCTCCACTGTGACTGTCACCAGAAAGTCAGTGACACACAGCCTGTGGCCGGAAAGGTTTTCTGTGTAAGTTCCACTGTTGAGAGACAATGTTTTTACTGCCGTAAACCAGGTCATCTGATCGCTGACTGCTCTGCGTGGAGGCGCAAACAGCAGGGTTCATGTTCGGTTCCTAAACCGCCAGAAGGGATGGGGTTGATTAAAACTGTGACCCCCTGTAAGGAGCCTATAGCCCTGAAAGACCCTGATGACTGTTTTAAACCCTTCATTTCAGATGCTCTTGTCTCGCTAACGGGAAAGACAGAGGACCAGTGCCATGTCAAGGTGCTGCGCGACACTTGTGGATCTCAGTCCTTTGCGCTCGCTAGTGTCCTTCCTTTTGGTCCCAAGTCCGCCTGTGGGTAGAGTACAGTGGTGAGCGGTATTGAAATGGGTTTTCTACCTGCACCTCTTCACTATGCCCATGTAAAATCAAAGCTAATCATGGGTTTCTTTCCGGTAGCCATTCTTCCCTCTTTTCCGATTGATGGGATAAGTTTTATCATGGGGAATGATATTGCGGGGGGTAAGGTCCATCCAGCCCCCGAAGTTGTTGGGATTCCCATCAACAGTGGTGATCATGATGAGCTAGCAGAGGAACATCCCGAGATATTTTTTGTCAGTGTCCTTACTAGAGCTCAAGCTCGTAAACACATGCAAAATGTGGATTTATCGGATACACTGTTTGCGTCGGAGCTGAAGGATGACTGTTTGCCCCTTGTTGGCAGGCCTGTGAAATGCCCGGTAGCAGAAGGTAACGTAGAAGCCGATGAACCCACAGTGTCCCTCCCACTCACACGTGACGCTCTTATTAGTGCCCAAAAGTCCGACCAGTCCTTGAATAAGTGTTTTTCTGTGGTGGCTGATGGGCCCAAGAGTGGTCAAAAACATTATTTTGTGATAGATGATGGTTTGTTGATGCGCAGGTGGGTGGCACATCCTGATGCAACAGCAAAGGGTACAGATGAGGAGTGGAGCACTGTTGGGCCGACCGCGTGTGGAAAAACAAGGCCCCACTAGAACAAAGGGACCCCCCACCGTGGAGAACAGCCAACACCCGAATTCCAGCCCAAAAACTCAATTTCCCAGCATCCTTTGCGCTCCGCCTCACAGCCAATCACAACCGCTGATTCGGCTGTGACGCCCCACATCAGCAGGGAATCCCCATACGTCACCGGGAGGTATAAAATACCAAGGCTACCTCCGAGACGCTCTCTTCCTCTTTTGCTCTCTTCCTCCTCCTCCTCCTTTCCCACTCTCCGACGCGCTTCAAGGTGCTGCAACTACGGCGTGGACGTCATCAATAATCCGCCATCTCTCGACCCACGTGTCCCGCCGTCGAAGCAGCACTGCGTCGCGAGGAAGCAGCCAAGGTACACACAGAACCGGCCGAAGTCCCGACCTCACGCAACGAGTCGGGATTCCCCCTGTCCCGGGCGAAGAAGCTAAGCCGCGCATCGCGCCGAGAAGAAGCTCCGTCCCCGATCCCTCCTGAAAGGCGATCGACCCGCTGCCCCGTCGGCCCGGACGAAGATCCGCGCCGCACCGGACACGTAAGCCAAGCAACGGGCTCCTCCGACCCGCAAAGCCGGTCCGAGAGACAAGCCCCTTTCTGCTCCCGCAGCACAGCGCGGACAGCAGCCTGTGTCGCCTGGAGGTGAAGAAGCGGCTCCACCGCTCCACCCGAACCGGACACCGAGCACCCCCCCTTTTGTTGCTATTGCTAAAAACGTGTGAAACGGCGTCGATTCTGCCCGGAGGCGAAGGAGTGGAGTCCCCCGCCCCGCACATCCGGCCCGAAGGAACCAGCTCCCCCACTACAATAAGAGGCTTACGTCTGGGCAGAGCTAGGTAGTTTATTGTGTTGTACGCTTGTAGCCTACGGATCGAGCGATCCGTACGTTTCGTTTCCAGCCGCCGTGCTGACTGTTGTGTTGTGCTGGAAGTGGGTTCATCACGTTCTATCTGACAGAACCAGTGATCAGAGGCAGATCCACGTCTGCCCTGTACTACTGCGTGATAGAGCGTGATTGCGCCTCCCCTCTCTCTCTCTTTCTCTCTCACACCCACGCACACGCGTGAACGCCATCTTCCCTTCTAGATCTCGCCACCACGCGGACGAGACTCCCTTCCAACTTCAAATCTCGCGGCAGCGAGATCCCACCTCCAAAAGGGGGGGCGTTACAGAAGAGACACCTTCTACCACGCTCCTCCCCTTCACACACACCCGTCACGCACATACGTGCGCACACACACACACACACTTCCCTTATGATTGTTTGATTGTTTGTTATTGTAGTTTAGACTGTAGAAATCAGGGATGTTGAAGGTGCGTTGAGATATCGATTGTACATCTTAATAAACCTGTTATTTACATTAAGAAGTTGTCCTGTGTTTGTGTACATTCTTCATAACAAGCTGGTGAAAGAGGGTCTGTGCACCAATTCATCCTTCAAGAAACACGACACTGATAAGATAAATTGATAGTCCCCAGTTTTGGGGTGGTGCCCCGTCGCACCTTTAAGGTGCATTTATTGATTGTTTATTAATTAAAGAAGAGATAATCTCCCGATTATTATTATTTAATAATAAATATCGATCAATTTTTCAATTTTTAATTAATAATTTTTGTCCAAAATCATTATTATTATTAATACAGCTATCAAATGTTGAAGCCCCTTTTGTGCACAACAGCACACTGCATCAAATAGTTGTCCCCGTCGAGTGTCGACAGCAGGTGTTAATGTTGGCTCATGAACATTCCTGGTCTGGGCATCTGGGGGTAACCAAAACGTATGACCGTGTATTGCATTATTTCTTCTGGCCTGGTTTGAAAGGTGACGTTGCCCGTTTCTGCAGAACTTGCGCTACCTGCCAGATAGTGGGTAACCCGAACAAAGTTGTTCCCCCAGCCCCTCTGCATCCAATTCCGTCTGTTGGAGAGCCATTTGAACATGTCATTATAGATCGTGTTGGTCCGTTGCCAAGAACAAAAGCTGGTAACCAATATTTACTCACTGTAATGTGCCTGTCCACCCGTTTTCCTGAAGCAATTCCTCTGCGGAAAATTACGGCGCCTGCCATTACCAAGGCATTGGTTAAGTTTTTCACCACTTTTGGCCTACCAAAAGTGCTACAGACTGACCAAGGCACAAACTTTTTATCTAAATCATTCAAGCACACGCTACAGTCACACACTCTGTGTCCAGTGCATAACATCCAGAGTCACAAGGTGCTCTGGAGCGGTGGCATCAGACCTTGAAGTCTATGCTGAGGAAATATTGTTATGACACTGGGAAAGAGTGGGACGAGGGGGTACCTTTTATTCTTTTTGCCATACTTGATGTGAAACAGGAGTCCCTGGGAGTCAGCCCCGCTGAACTTGTGTTCGGTCGTCATGTCCGTGGTCCTTTAAAGGTGTTAAAGGAACAGTTCATGTCCGGACCGCCGTCCCCTGTGTCACCAAGTGTTGAAGATTTTGTTATTCACTGTAAAGAGAAATTGCACCGTGCATCCACGCTGGCCAAAGCATCTCTCTCTGCCTCGCAGGAGGGCATGAAGCAACGGTTTGACCGGAAAGCAATTTCACGTCAGTTCCAGCCCGGTGATAAAGTGTTGGTTTTATTGCCAGCACCTGGTTCTGTGCTCACTGCTATGTTTACCGGTCCCTACGTGGTAGATCGCAGGGTGTCTGAGACAGATTATGTCATCCACACGCCTGAACGGAGGAGGAAAAAGAGGCTCTGTCATATTAACATGTTGAAGCTGTATCTGAAGCTGCCCTGGGAGAGCAGGTAAAAACTCTGGAGCCTGCTGTCCCTGATGCCACAGCTCCCTCATTGGTTTGTGTAGCGTCCATGTGTGACGATGAACTGACACCGCCCTCAGTTGGTCAACAATGCGGTAGGCTGCTCAACTCTGAGTTTCTGTCAAGGATAGACTCAATTGTGTCACCTCTCCGAAGACCAACGAGGTGACGTTGTGGGCCTACTCCATTCTTACCCCTCCTTGTTTGGTGATGTACCGTCTCGTACAAGTGTATTAGAACATGACATTGATGTCGGGGGTGCTAAGCCTATTAAACAACATGCGTATCGTTGCCCCATTGAGAAGAGAGAGAAAATGAAAGTGGAGGTTAATTATCTGCTTGACAATGAGCTGGCTGAACCGAGCAATAGCCCGTGGAGTTCTCCATGCTTGTTGGCTCCTAAAACGGATGGTACACCGCGTTTTTGTACAGATTTTCGTAAAGTTAATGGAGTCACTGTGCCCGTGTGGGAGGACCATGTTGCCAGTTTGCGCACTGTGTTCCAGCGTCTTGCGAAAGCCTCTCTTACACTGAATCTTGCCAAATGTGAATTTGGCAAGGCCATGGTCACCTATTTGGGGAAACAGGTTGGTCTGGGGCAGGTCCGACCTGTGGGTGCTAAAGTTGAGGCAATTGTGTCTTATCCTGCCCCTACAACCAGGCGTGAGCTTAGGCGTTTCCTGGGAATGGCTGGCTACTACCGGTGTTTTTGCAGAAACTTTTCAGTGGTTGTAGCCCCCCTGACAAGGCTGTGTAGTCCCGCAACTCCTTTTGTGTGGGAAGAGGATTGCGTCTGTGCATTTCAGGCTACAAACTCCCTTCTGTGCAGTGCTCCAGTTTTGGCTGCGCCTAACTTCAGCTTTCCATTTCAGCTGGAGGTGGACGCGAGTGGTGTTGGAGCAGGAGCAGTGCCTCTAAAGGATGGCGACCATGGTTTGACTCACCCTGTATGTTAAATTTAAGCGTCACCAGTTGAACTACTCCACTATCGAGAAGGAGACTCTGGCCATGCTGCTCGCCCTGCAGCACTTTGAGGTGTATGTGGGTTCCAGTTCTCTACCTGTGACTGTCTATACAGACCACAACCCCTTGGTGTTCCTGTCTACCATGTACAATCATAACCAGCGGTTGATGAGGTGGGCCCTGATCGTGCAAGGATTCAACCTGGTGATTCGCCATAAAAAAGGTGCAGAGAACATTGTGGCAGATGCATTACCCTGTGGGTAATTGTTTTGTTTTGTGTGCATTATGGTGTTTTAGGTTAAACTTATTTTGAGTGCAATAGTGTGAAAGTAAGCAAACCAGATGTTTGTTCTCATGGGGGGAGGGGGGGGGAGTGTTACGGCTGGGGCCGTATGTTGCGTGCAGCATGGCCTTGCCCTGTGTTTCTCTCTCCCTCTCCTCTGCAGTTTGCCCATCCCCCGTACCTGCCCAGGTGAGCTGAATGGGCAATCAGACTGGGGGACATAAAAGGCAGGAAGAGGAAGCCTCGCTCTCTCTCTAGCCCCTGCTCACTCCCCGCTATTAGGCAGTTGTGTGTCGGTGTATCGTGCTCCTTGGAGGAGGAGGTGTTCTTGGTCCAACTTCTTGGTTCCACTACGGATTTTGCTTTAGCTGACCAGCTGTTAGATTGCCTAGGGTAATCCTTTGTGTTGCAGACAGAGTTCTGTTTGTTAGTTTAATAAATCCCTTTGTTAACTTTTACTCATTGTTTCATTCTCCCTACCCCGACCCGGGAATCTTTGTTTTATTTTACTTGTTACCTTCCCAAACCCCCTAGGCTGAAGTGGGAACGTAACAGCGGATGACACGAGCATCGCCAACTCAAACCAAATGATCCAAACTACTCCAAATTCTGTGTTGCACCTTTTAATTGAATTCCACACATCTACAGGGTGTGATATGTTTGAGCGGGCCGGGGGCTTCTGCTGCTGGGAGATGGGGGAGCATTAGCTCTGTGATGGTGCTGATTTGTACTGGATAAAAACAATAAAGCCATGTTTTATAAAAACGTTTTTTTCTTAGTATTACTCTCATTACTCATACTTACTGAGTATTATCTATGATTGTAGCTGTTAAAGCGGAACTGCTCTGCCAAACACAGGGGAGACAGAGACTCACTCACTCACATTCGGGGCTAATGTCACAAAAAAAGACAATGTTTAGTTGGCACCGATGTCACGAGCAACACTCCAAAGAGTTTACGATTTTGGTAATAGTTGTGTGTTGGATAATTACAAACCGCAATTTGCAGGCAGCTATGATAGTTTAGAACCATAAACGATAAAACAATTATAAAGAATTTCAAATAAGTTATCAACTTATTGTTTGATAATCTAAAATTAACAATGAAAAATAACCTGAGTGAAAAAAAGACACAACATAAAATACCAAAACACAGGTAAATTCATTCAAATGAAATAGATTATTTATTGAATTCAGTGTGTGTGTGTTTATGATTGGTGTTGTTTATTGTCGTGGGTGTTTGCGGTGAGGCTACTTAAGTTGGCGAGAGACTGTGATGGCTAAGTTAACATGTGGTCTAAAAAAACCAAATATTGCCCGACAGAAAGAGCTCTCTGTGTTTTTCCCTTTTGTACACTAAGTCATTTCATGATTCAGTAGGCTACAAAATATGATATGTGGCCGTATGTAATTTTCTGATTGGCTGATGGGAAGTTGATCATATCTGGCTGTCTATGAGCTCTGAGATGCCCAGAGCGTCTTGCGCCACATTCCACTGCATACATAGCGCTGGAACTTGGTGGACGTGACAATAAATTAATCAATTAATTTTTCATGCGTGAGAAATGCCAGGTGAGAGTAGTCTTGGGCCGAATGGCCGATACGCAATCATTGCACCGATGCTCGGGTCCAAGATGTAGTGCATCGTTTGGAATGATCTGCATCGGTTTGAATCTGGGCTGAAACCAAGATGCATCGCCTTGTTATAGCTGTGCATCGGCAAAATCCGATTCATTATTAATATATATATTTTTCAAATCATTATTTTCCGTCAATTCACTGTGATTTAAGTTGTTTTTCATGAGTGGACTATTTGTTGCGGAACAACAAATACACTCAGTGACACTAGTCACTGAAAATCAACATCCGGCAGACGACCGCTGCCGCCAGTCAGCAGGAAACACACGTAGCTTACCGTTTATGCCACCGGGAGCTTCCCTCTTTCCACCGGCATCCCCGCAAAGATGGCAGACGAACAAAAAATCCAAAGCTTGCCTCGCCATACTTACAAATCATTTGTTTGGCGTCACTTTGGATTTTTTTAAAAAGAGGGAAACCTGGACAAGTCTCTCGCGGTTTGCGAGACGTGCTGTCTGCAAACCCACCTGAAGCGACGACACGGATTGACGGGAGAATCCCCCTCCGCCTCGGTAACCTCAGCAAACTCGCCCTCCCATCATGCTACGACTGCGCCCTGCACAGCTGTTAGTGACAGCAGACACGTCTGTCGATGTGAAACAAGCCTCAGCTCCACTGCAGGGCAGCCTTAAAGTGTTTTGTTTTTCTTAAAATACATGGAGGGCAATATGTTCTTGAATGAACAATAAAGTTAACTTGAATTTGCACAGATTTGCATTGTTATTAGTTTGTATTGAATGGTGATTGCATCGTGACTGCATCACAGTAGGAAGATAAATCGTATCGTATTGAACCAGCAGGTGCCGCATGTGAATCGTTAGTATTTTGTACCTTAGCAGACATATCGAGATGTGTATCGCATCTTACTTGGGATGGAGATTCCCATCACTAGGTGAGAGTGGGAAAGTGTTAAAATGCATGTGTCACACTCTGCATCCGTCCATAAATACACACAAGGCCAAAGACCCCTCGCCCGCCCGCCTAACAACACACATACGCACACAATGCATACATAACACACACAAAAAAGGAAAGATATTAACCTACCAGCCTTAATTACACAATCAGATAATCAGAGAAAGGTAACAAGGCCACATCAAATAATGGAGAAATGAGAGAGCAGGCCTGAGGACACATTTTCAGATCAATGTAAGTACCAATAACTCATGTCAATAACCGGAATCTGCTCACATTCTGTTTTTTAAAATTCTGCATATTCTCCCTGGTTCCTCCTTTTCTGAGGCGAATATGTGATGATGTCTCCTCCTATCAGGATCTCCCCATCAAAAGGAAGATGAATTTGTGTTCTGCGCATGTTCTATTGGCAAGAAATCTTGGTCTTTGGAGTCCAGCACAGATTCAGGCATTTTTTCACGCTCTTGCCTTCCATTAATGAAGAATACAATGAGGAATAGTGTCAAGTACTGGTGGTGGGTCAGTACCAGAACCAAGTACTGGAGGTGGGTCAGTACCAGAACCAAGTACTGGAGGTGGGTCACTACCAGAACCAAGTACTGGTGGTGGGTCACTACCAGAACCAAGTACTGGTGGTGGGTCAGTACCAGAACCAAGTACTGGTGGTGGGTCACTACCAGAACTAAAGTGAAAAAGAAGGCAACTGCTAACCAGGCTGTTCATTATCTGCTGTACTGTTGTTGTTGTTGTTGTTATTTTGGATACAGAAAGAAGAAACGGAAATGACGCATTGCATCATGATGTTTTCTGTTCGTCATTGGTTTGATCGGGAGATCCCAATTGATTACAATTACCATGGAAACAGGTTATTCCCAATGTTTCACTAACTGGGATATGTATCTCAATGCGAATATTGACTGCAAGTAAACGTAGTCTGTGACTCTTGAGATCCCCCTTGAAATAAAACCGGTTAAAATCATCCCCCTTCTAAAATAGCCATCCCCCTTTCCCATCCCTAATGTTATTTTAGCAATGAAAGTAGAATTACTGCTATTTCAACATTAATTTTGCACATAAAGACAACATTTTTCTAATCGTTTTCCTTAATTTTTCATGACGATGACAGGAGTATCTGAGACCTAACTTCCATAACATGCATGGTGTTTTAGGAGTGCATAGTTTTCTCCAGGCTCTCACAGCTGTCTGTGGCTTCACCTTCCCCCCACATTTTTGTATGATCTTTTCTTTTTCTTTTCTTTTTTTTTACTATTCCTTGCATGTCAGTTTTGCTTTGATTTCTTTGTTTGTGCTTAGCGCCACTCGCTACATAATAATTTGATTTGATTTGATGTGTCGAGGGTTTGGGCATGAGGTGAGCAGGTCTTATCTTGCAAACGCACCCAATCAGATTTACATGAAGCATTATTTGCTACTACTAGAACAAATTCCCAGTGAGGCCCCTGAGAAAAGGGGAGTTGCTCTTAAATGCATGTTTTCAAATGTTCTGCCTTCTTTTTAAAGGGGCACAGGGGAATGTGTGAAATCACCACCCAACAGCACTCATGGTGGCCGTTAGGTGTACTGCTATCAGCGGCCCAGTATACACATGGATTTGAGGCTTAAATGAACGTGTAATGTGTCGGCGGACCTTTCATCTTGAGGAAACCGTTAACCTGGATGTCAATGGGTGGTGGGACTTTCTCAGGTCCTTTTGTGGATTCAGAGGGAGAATCCAAATGATTCTACTGAGCTTCATCCCATGCTGCTACTCCTCACTACACGATGCAGCCCCTAAAACGTTTCTTTTTCTTTTACTTGGGCTTTTCAGAGGACTTTGTGTTATAAAGTTTGTTCACTGAATGAGTTGTGTGAATGTGCATTGCAGCGGAAGTGACGTCTGCAAAATTTGTCACCGGAGAAAACAGAGACTTTGTGGATGGGAATGTTGTTTTAGTCTCAATAGGCCCATTCAACCATCAATTATACAGTTTAGTTACTTTTCCTGAAAATATGACCCTAAGTTTGATGAGGTCAGTAGAAAGTTTTTGGTCAGCCCTACGTCTTGTGTTCCTACATTTCCCTTCAATTTCCTCCCACAATGTGTAATTGTATTTTGAGCAGCAGGAGCAGAAATGGCCACAATCATAATAATTACAAGAAAAAAACGATATGGATATCCGATATCAAAATTGGATCGGGACACCCCTAATGCATATACATAAAAATGTATGAAAAAGGGAATATAGGGCCGTTAACTTTTTCGTCAAGCAACCTTGTGTCTTTGAAAGGCACTATATAATTGACATTTATTTTCATTATCGTTGTTTTTGTTGTTATTGTTATAATAAATTTTTGAAAAAGAAATGTAGGAACTTAGGCACACTCCCGAAAGTTTCGAGGGAATTTGGATCATATGAGCTGGTTTGTTTATTAAATGTAACAAATAAAAAGATTTATAGCTATATAATATATATTTTTATTGTAATAGCACTTAGCTTAGTTAATGGTAGTATAAGGCATGAGCTGTCATGCGCAGAGGCTGTATGTGCGCCATGTAGCCTCTGCGCAGGGGTGTGTGTGCCCCACTGTACTTCTGTTACGAGTTGGAGACTCAAGAAGTAGATATTTGGCCACTGTGTCGCTCCGAACTGATCAGGAAGCCTCGATCGGTAAAAGGTAAACATCAAAGCAGCAATGTTGAACAATAGTTGTTGTTGCTGACACGTCTCGTTCATCCGTGTGATGAGTACCAGGAACTTGTGCACTGACAAATGTTCGGCGTTGTCTGGAATGCAAACTAAATTAAATGTGTGAATTTTTTTTGAACGTTTATATTTCAGTAATTAATTAATAATACTTAATGTGTTAAAGTACCACCCCTAATTTTTGTATTTTAAGAAGAAAATTATAATAATCTTCAGCACATCCAACTTTGCTTGCCTCCCAACATGGCGCTCTACCCGTGGGGAAGCAGCGTCAGAGGTTGACGGGTCAATCTGGGCTTGGCGTCGGTCTAACCTGTAGTTAATGTTTCTGTCTCCAGCATTCGCACTCCTTGGTCGCAGTGTGCATCCATGAGCAGCTCCATGCTCCAACGTAGACAGATGTACCATGAGCACACATAATCACATTCATATGCACACACACGCTTTCACACACACCACCGACTGTACTGTGTGCTCCGTCTTGCTCCTTAAATCTCAGCGTGGAATGAAGTGCTATTAGCAATCCTTTTGTAGATCATGGCAAGGCTAAGCAGGATGGATTCAGATCAGCGTCATGCCTCCTGCTGTTATCAGCCCTCAACCCCCCTCCTCCTCATTCACCCTGCTCCTCAGTTTGCCCATTCTTTAAAGGCTTTTTTGTGCCACTTGCCTGTTTGTTCGCCATCCTCGGTGAACTCTGTCATCACTCCCGAAAGGTGCCATTTGCAGCTGCTGCAATCACCGCACCATTCACGGCTTCGGCTGTTGCTCTGAGTGGACGCGGATGTGATTTTGCATCCATCCTGTCAAAAGCCAAATCAATGCTGCAAAAAGTGACACCCCCCCAGTGTCTTACAGCCCTCTCTGGTGGTTTTACATCATGTAAGTCACAAGGAGATTCAAAGGCATCGTGGGTCTGAAATCCCCACGCTACAAATACATTCTGAATTTCCCTCGTCTTCCCCTGCCCTGTGTGTGTGCATGTGCGCGTGTGTGTGGGGTTGTTGTGTCTTCTGGATGCTGCTAGGAGGCTCGTCATCATTCACAGGTTATTTCAATGTATTCAAGCAAACAGGCCACTCTCCTCTGCCCTCTGATTTGTGAGCATTTAGTGCTGTCTATTTCCATAGCTAATAAATAATTGGTCTTATTATTCATAATAATGATAGGCCTGCCTGTTGTTGTTATTGTTATTATTATCATTATTATTTCCTCAATTTCCCCAGTGTGGGACTAATACAGGAGTATCTATTTTAATAATAATGTATTACAATGTATTAACAATGAAAATATAAATTGTGTGGTTTAAGTTGGAAAACCACACACAAATTAATGGTGAAATGGGACAGTGGAGCCTCCAGCTGAATTTGATATAGTTACAAATATAGTTTGATACCATAGAACAAAAGTGTTGGACCGCCGCTGTTTCCCAGCATGCATTCTCTCTTGTTACACCCAAATGTTTAAAGTAAAAAGTATTCTCACCTGTGCCATAAAGTTTTAATATTTAATCTTATTGTGAATATTTCGCTTGGTTTCAGATTCAGCAAGTCAACTGCAGCAAAGTGCATGTCTTTTTCGAGCATTAGATGCAGAAAAAATTAGGAAAGATAGATGGATAGGAAATAGTTCAAAGACTTGTTAGAACGGAAGTTCCACAAAAGTCATTTTTAGTGGCACATTTAAAATCTAGTTGCCCCTGTTGACCTGGCGGTCATCTTTGGCGGTCACCCCCAAACACGACGCTCTCAGCTCAATGCAAAATATGCAATTAAAAAACAAACAACCTCTTTTGAATTGAAAGTAGAATTAAAGAGGCAAAAACAAGCTTTTCCTCCATCTGTCTCTTTTATGTTGCACCTCACCCCCCTGCGCGCGTGCGTGCGTGCGTGCGTGCGTGTGTGTGTGTGTGTGTGTGTGTGGTTTGACTGGTTTATTAGCTTGTGTAGTAAAACACATTCAACCTTCATCCTAATTGGTCCAAGGCCGCCTGCTGTCGTCACACTGTCATCCCTTTTTTTTTTTGCAGCTCCATGTTTTAGTTTCAACATTTGTCCTTCAGTGTCCTAAGTCATGTTCACACTGGCTCATGTGGTCGCGTTGTGTGAGCTTTTATAGCTAATTTTGTGACACCTGCACGTGATGCTCTGGTCGTTCATCACTATACACGTCTCAGAAACGCTGGAAAGACTTAGCTCACCAAGTCTGCTGTGGTAAAACCTAAAAATCTTCCCAACCCCTCTCCTACTTTTCCCAGGCTTGCTCCTGTCTGTACTGGTCCCAGTAAAAGTGACAAATGAGAAGCCAGGATACTGTACATCAACGTTTTTTCTTTCATTTGGCACCACACCATTTCACACTGAACATCAATCATCCCAGCAGCACCACACTGCCTAGTTTGTAAACCTCACTCCGCCTTAATTAGGTGCGGGCAAGTACCATAAGACAGTGGTCCCTTGAACACCCCATCTAACCCTATACACAATAAATATTGCTGCTCCCGTCAAAGAAGGACCGCAAGGAGGTGAAGCAACGGACCCCACCACTCCGCCGAACCGGACTGGACAACGAGCTCCACTTTCCGCTGCGCCCGTTAAGCAAAGCGGGGGAACAGCAGCTGATTCCGCCAGGGGGAAAAGACTCGGGACTCTGCCGCTCCGCAAAGCCGGACTGAGTGACCAGCTCCCCCATTCACGAAGTAAGAGGCTTACGTCTGGGCAGAGCTAGTTAGTTTATTTGTGTGCACATGCTTGTTTACACACGGGTCGAGCGATCCGTTAGTGTTTGTGTTCAGCCGCTGCGCTGACTGTTGTGCCTTTGTGTTGGAAGTGAGTGTATTGATCTCTATCTGAGAAAAACCAGTGATTGCAGAGGCAGATCCACGTCTGCCCTGTATTACTGCGTGATAAAGCGTAATTACTCCATCTCTGAGCCAGCGACTCTTTGGTTCTTTCCTGTCCTCTCTCTCTCTTTTCCTCTCTCTCACTCACATGCACATGTGTGTACGCCATCTTGCTTTCAGGATCTCGCCGCAGCACGCTGCATATACGGATGAGATTTCCTCCCACACTCAAATCTCGCGGCAGCGAGACCCCACCTCCACAAGGGGGGCGGTGCAGAGAGACACCTTCTCTCACGCTCCTCCCCTTTTCACACACACACACCTGCTGCTGATCAGCAAGCATCAAGCACAATTAGAGCGTGAGTGGCTACAAGATAAAATTGACCAACTGCAACAGCAGTGCGACAGGGAGAAAGAACGCTCCCACCAACTGAGCCAAGAAGCCCAGAGCCACAAAGACAAGCCTAGCCACGTGGAAGTGACTAGCTCGCAACTGACCAGACCCCATTGTCAGCGACCCCATCACCAGCGGCCCGTCGCCCCAAGAGGCCACGATCTCTGAGCATGTGGCTGTTGACAACTACCAGGCCTCCTCCTTAAAGTACGACCAGCCAGACGTTAGCGTCACGCCCTACGGGGACCCCCCGCACAGTGGGATCAACCCTCTGTGCTACGACAGGCCCGCTTCCCCGCCAAGGTGAAGAGGAGGGATGGAAGGGGCCGCCAGGAACGCATATGAGCGTCGGCACGCAGTGGACGAGGACCTCTACGATGCATACCATGCACATTCCAAATCCTACCAGCGCTCCCCCTCGCTGCACAGGAAGCAAATCAGTCATCTCTATGACAGTGGGACATCAGAGGGGTCGGACAACATCTGGTTGGACAGGCACCAAGGTCTTTGCACTCGCCAAATCAAGTCCCTTGCCCAGGATGTTGAGTGATTTGACCCGGACATCCAGAATTACCATGTTAACGATTACCTCAGGGAGATCGAGCGCATCCTCATGGACCTGTCTGGCGCGTCTTCCCGCGAGAAACTCAAACTCATATAGAAAACCACAACGCACAAGGTCCATGCATTCATGGAAATGCTCCCTTCAGAGGTCAGAGACAATTACTCTGCCCTGCACCGCGCCTTGCGAGAAGAGTACTCTCCGTTCATGGACGAAGCTTCAGCTTCACTCGGTGCCTTCAGCATCGTGCAAAAGAAGCACGAGTCCCCACGGGAGTACTATCAACGTCTCAGGACAACCTATTTTCAGGGACACAACATGCCAGGGTTGGAGGAAGATCGGACTTTCATGTCTCTCTTCCTCCATAACCTGCATGATAGAGTACGTTACGACGTCACCATGCACTGTCGAGCGGGCGGACCGCACCATGCAGGAAATCCGAAAGTACGTGCAGCTGGCCTGGGAGACACGGTCTAGGTCCAACCAAGTACAATATCCCGATGCTAGTGTCTTGAGGACACAATCCTCAGGACCATCAGTAACCCAAAGGGAACCTCTGGGATGCTGGTCACCTCACAGGCAAAGTCCCCTGGACCAAAAGGGATACAGGCGTCGATTCCAACATGCTGCTGAACCACAATCCCCCCCCTCACGAAAGTCAAGGAGAAGGATTGGCACAAAGAGGGTGACACCCTCCTTGCAGCCAATCAACAATTAAAGCCAAAAGTAAGTCATTCTCACTCCTAAAGGGGGGAGCACCCTCCACCCCAAAAGGAAGAGAATGCAAACACACAAACTGACACACTGACTTCGCACGACCGACATGACACAACCACAAAGCAGAAGAAAGAAGAAACCTTAGAGCAGAACCACAGCTCAGGGAAGGCGGTCATCTGCTTTGACCTTTCAGAGTTCAGAGAGCTCACATCCAGAGTCGCAGCCAGCAAACGTGCGTGTTCAATGGAGAAAGGACCTTTTTTTTCCACCAAATGAGATGATTTCACCCTAGATTCACCCTAGATTCGGCTACTGGAGCAGAATGGGCTGTTAACAAGGCCACACAATAATCATAGTTAAGGCACCTTTTTGCATTGACCATTCACACAAGGATTCACACAATACAATCAAAATGAAAACGAAAACCCCCAAAACAACAATGAGCCCAGATCATAAATAAACAACAAAAAAAAAAATCCTTGGGGGATTTTAGATCAGTCACCATTGTGGGAATCCACATCATGAAATTGTAGGTTCCAATTTTTCCCATCTTTTCAATGTGTGCAGAAAGAAATGTGAGGTGCAGATTTGTCCTACCACCAGTTCAGTCTGTCCAAATGAAAATAACACTCTCTCAGAATCAGTTATAATCCGTGAATCCTGGTAGGTTGGCTCGCTACCTTTGGAGTGCATCAGTCTCGCAGAATAATACATAAAAAAACGCCTGACCTGTTTAACACAGTCAAAGCAATTGTCAAAAACTCAAAACTCAACACATATCATATTACATTCCACCATTTGGTGTAAACAGTGTCATACATTATAAAACAAGAACCAAAAATTCCACGGAGCCGCTGCTTGCCAAAGGGTCATGAGCAGGGCTCTCCTGAAGACTCAAAATGGCGACCGTGCAATGCCGACACACTACAGAACAAGCATTTTTGTTCTGGTACTCTGCAATTCACCGCTACATTGGTGCACAACAAATTACCACACAAAATATCTTATACAATTTCATATACAACAAAGATTTAAAAAAAATGGTGATAGCCACGAGCTACGCATCTCTATGAGCACTGCTCACTACTCGGCGGCAGCCATTTATTCATCATGAATCACCATTTCGGATCTCAGAAACAGTTCAACTCACCAAAGAATCCAAAGAATGAACAGAATGTCTCGGCGGTGGTTATCACTGTTTTTTTTCTGACAAAGAACCGTGTTTTTTTTTCTTTTTTCTCCTTCAACGGCATTCCACTTTTTCCTCGTGTTTTTTTTTTTGGCACCGAGTGTACATACAAGATGGAGTACACCTTCCTCACCTTCTCAAAGTTTCCATAATAAAACCCATCTACTTCCTGTTGAACAAATTCACACTGCATTTCAGATTAAAAGCATATATTTTTAACTTTTTAATCTTTTTTTTCTTTACAGCATCATGAATTTACAATCAATAGTCATTACCCATTTACATTAACTGGGTTACACTTGCATATTATCTAGATTTGTCAAAGGTCTTGGTAAAATTATATTTCACAGTATGCAAGACAAAGCACAGATCTCACACTGAGTCATGAATAACATAGGAAGCAAACGCTGACTTTTACATTTCTATCATCAATCGATGGAGTGATCCATCCAATAATTATCATGTCATGGTAAATAGCAGCAGTGAATAATTATATAGGAAAAAAATAATAAAGGAAAACGATGAGACTGGCTGGATCATTGGAGATTAAATGCCATGGTTTATAGTCTTAAATGCTCCCAAAACCCAAATCTGAAAATCTGCTCCCAAAATCTGCTCCCAAATCCATCTGAAACTCGGCATCTCATTGACATCACACAAGTGATTGGAGGTAACAAAGCCTCAAAGCAAAGAATGTACTTTTCTGTAATTCAATGAATCAAGTTACTCAAATAATGAATTCATCACTAGTGTTGATGTTGAACTTTACCCTTTAAGAGGAGAAAGTTATCACCAAGGGGGATTTTTAACCAGGCGAAACAAAAAGGAAACTGAGACCAGAAATACTGTTAAATTAAATGTTCCGATGTTAATGGATTTAAATAACAGTCCAGAAACTACCAAAACATTGAACCCTCCCACTCCTGATAACATTGGAGTTGTGGCGGCGTTTGTGGTGGCGTTTGTCGCCGCCACAATAGCGCAAAGCTTAAATTCACGCAAACAAAACCAAACTGTGAACTTAAAGAGAACCCAATCCTGGCCTTAGTGACTTCTAAATTAAAAGAAGAATAAAGACACTAGGAGGCACTAGGAGGGAAGCTCAACTGGTTTTAAAGGTCACCTTCTATGGCGTGTTTGACATAATTTCATTTAGTTGCCAGAGGCCCAAAAACGTTATTCTAAATTTTTTTTTCCCGTGAATTCAGCTTCGGTACTTAATTCCAGCCAGTCTAAAAGTGTCTCTGATGAGCTTTCCTGAGAACAGGCTGTTTCTGTGCCTGCACCTTTAAATGTCAGTGAGCTGTGTGTGGCCACGCCCACTCCAGGCTCCAATTGGCCAGGGGATGCGGCTTTCGCTGGTGTACGTTCTTAACGTCCAATGGGCTGTTTTTGAAGGCAGAAAGGCGGTGGTTGAAGCGTAGCTAATTGAAGCAGAATGGGACACAGAAGTAGAGGTTCCCGTTCACCAACATCTTCTCATTCTGTGGCTGCAGCAGGACGTTTCAGAACGTTTCCTTCTAAATCTCTTATTTTGTTCATATGTGTTGTTTCAGCTGCTAGCATGTAGCTAATGCTAGCTCCAGCTAATAGTAAGGCTCCGAACCCACCGCGTTCACTCTCTGGCAAACCTTATAATAATGGATTGGATTTATAATAAGCCAAACGGCCAAACATTCATACGGGGCAAGGTGGGTAAGGTGTCTTGCCCAAGGACACTACGACAGCAACCGAGACAGAACAGGATTCGAACCTCCAACCCTATGATCATTGGACGACTCGCTCTACCACCTGAGCCAATGCCCACTCACATTGTTTTTTTCAGGCTTTTGAACAAAACCCTTTGTTTCTCCTCCACCTCCACGACCAGCACCTCCAGCTCGCATGCCGTCAACTTCTTTTTCTTCAACAAATTTTTGCGAGCGTAGACAAGAAAGATCCTATTTAAATAGATTAGCATATGTATAGGTGGGCGAGTGTGTTTTGTCTGAGTGTACTAAATGCTGTAATCCTTGCAGGTAGCCGTGGTTAGCAATGCTAGTGGAAGTCTATGGATATAGCTAGCATGGCGTCTACCAAAGCACTCAATTTTTTTTTCTCCTAGTTTCGCCGTTTAAGACGGAAGCTACAGAAGCTACACAGGTTCTACCTGTTTGATAACACTGCGTACGCATAGAGCTTCGTCAGAGTAAATAGTTCTGACTCTTATTTGACCGATTTAATGGCTTCGCACAAAATGACATTTTCCCCAAAAAACGGTGGAGTCCCTCCTTAATGTCTGCAGCATGCTCTCTGTGCGGCGCTCCATTGCTCAGCAACCGTAGATCAAGAAAGACGCTTTCTGATGACGTCAAGGCACGCGTGTGCATGATGAGGTTGTCCTAGTACGATGTGATTAGTACGTACATGTGGCAATCGTGCTTGTGCATGGTTCGGGAAAAGGCAGTGTGAGTGCGGGCCGTACCCCGGCAGGGGGTGCAAAGGCTGGAGTGAAGGAGTGAAGGTGTGAAACGTGCTTGAGTACGGTACCGTTGGTGTGGTGTGAGTGCGCCCTTCGTGTTTTCAACATCTCCTGTGGTCTGCAAGAAGTGGTGCACCTTCGGCAAAAGATGGCTGGATGAAGACAGGAGCTTTAGAGAGCTCATCAAAACAGTCTATTTAAGGCAAACCTGGTGGTCTTGATCTCGATCCTCTCCTCTTGCCAGAGGAGACTACTCTCTGAAAATGATCTCTTTTGCCAAAAGGTTTGAGTTTGCCCACAACATGGTGATGGCTGACGTTAAAGATGTTATGGATGCAACAGGAAACGACCCAACAACTCAAGTAACTCAAGGTCAACATGCTGTTAGCGTCCTTGTTCCACTTCTCGATCACAACTCTGAAGGATCTCAAATCCATCCTCGCCAGGTTATTTCGAGGTTGTTGTTTTTTTTTTTAAATGGAATCTCTCTCACATCTGTTTTATTTACCACCATGTTTGGTTTAGGACTATTGATCACATTTTAGTTGTATTTTTTTTCTGCCACTTGCTGAGGTTTGAAGGCCCTTTGTGTTGCTGTCTAGATGGCCAATCATGCATTTTCAGTAGTATTTTAAATCACAGACAAACAGTACGTTTTCCAGGGTTAGAATAACACAGTGGCTTTCAGGGAGCCCTATTTTACAGTGCACACCATGACTTCCAAATTCACATGCATGCGTTTACAACGCTGCGGTGGTTGCCGGCGCCAAAGCCTCCTCCTCCACGCTGTCACTCAAAGCAAGAGCCGGTGTACACTCACAGGCCACTTTATTAGGTACACCTTGCTAGTACCGGGTTGGACCCCCTTTTGCCTTCAGAACTGCTTTAATCCTTCGTGGCATAGATTCAGCAAGGTCAGCAACAATACTCAGGTAGGCTGTGGCGTTGACACGATGCTCAATTGGTACTAATGGGCCCAAAGTGTGCCAGGAAAATATCCACCACCACCACCAGCCTGAGCCGTTGATACAAGGCAGGATGGATCCATGCTTTCATTTTGTTGACGCCAAATTCTGACCCTACCATCCGACTGTCACAGCAGAAATCGAGACTCATCAGACCAGACAATGTTTTTCCAATCTTCTATTGTCCAATTTTGGTGAGCCTGTGCAAATTGTAGCCTCAGTTTCTTGTTCTTTGCTGACAGGAGTGGCACCCGGTGTGGTCTTCTGCTGCTGTAGCCCATCTGCCTATAGATTTGACGTGTTGTGCGTTCAGAGAGGCTCTTCTGCATACCTCGGTTGTAACGAGTGGTTATTTGAGTTACTGTTGCCTTTCTATCAGCTTGAACCAGTCTGGCCATTCTCCTCTAACCTCTGGCATCAACAAGGCATTTACGCCCACAGAACTGCCACTAACTGGATATTTTCTCTTTTTCGGACCATTCTCTGTAAACCCTAGAGATGGTTGTGCGTGAAAATCCCAGAAGATCAGCAGTTTCTGAAATACTCTTACCAGCCCGTCTGGCACCAACAACCTTGCCACGTTCAAAGTCACTTAAATCACCTTTCTTCCCCATTCTGATGCTCGGTTTGAACTGCAGCAGATCGTCTTGACCATGTCTACATGCCTAAATGCATTGAGTTGCTGCCATGTGATTGGCTGATTAGAAATTTGCATTAACTAGCAGTTGGACAGGTGTACCTAATAAAGTGGCCGGTGAGTGTAGGTTCTGACACTAGCTGGCAAGCTGTAGCAGGTATACTTTACTGTTGTTGTCACTACTAACGATGGGTCATTTTTGATACATTTTGAGGATAATCCGCTCAGAAAAATAATCAAAATACAGCCAAAAGAGCGGTTACAAGTGTTCCAGTGGCTGCTCTATAAGGAGTTCAGGTGGCGATGTAAATCACCCACGGCCACAGCAGGAAACGCTCATTTGTGTTAATTAATTGAGACAAATGTTGAGAAAATTAACATTAATGAGCAAAATAAACACACAGCCACAACATGTTTATTCTTTCTTTATTTCTGGTAGCTCACTGTGAGGAAGATAGAATACAGTTTTATATGGACAATTTTTTAGAGCTCCCCCGAAGTCTCAGAGCAGCCTTTCAGGGGGAGTTTGAAACCCTCTCGGGGGAGCCTTAGCTCCTCCTTAACTGGAACACTGAAATGTACATTTCTGACCTTAATGTGCCCCCTGCTGTGTCTCGCTGAGAACTTTCCTTGTCACTTGCCAGAATCAAACCTCAAACCCAACTGCTTAAGGCTGATGGCCGCCCACCATGAGCTGAGTTTACTCTTACTCTGTTGCAGAGTATAATGGTAATAATGGTATTTGGTCGCTGTAAATATACAACTACTGCTGAGTGAGTTCTATTCCTGCTCTTTGTTTTCTGTTTTGTTTGTTTGAGTTTTTTTCACCAAAGTGCCAATCCATCCCAAACATAGACAGTGATACTTAGTAATTATTTTATGAGTGAGATTATTCTTTGCTAGCATACCTATTTTCCACTTAAGCAATTTGAGTGAAGCTTGCTACTCTGTGTGGCACAGCTTTGTTCAAGGACCTTCTGTTTGTACTGCAGGACGCCTCTAGGAAATGTATGTGTATTATTTTTTTTTAACTTTATTTTATTGTTTTATTGTTTTCAATTCATTTTAATTCATTGCTTCTGTCCTTTAGCGTCTTGAAAACTGCTATGTAGATAATGAAAAAAAAAATGTTATTGTTATTATTTATTACACAATGGAAGGAATTTTTTGTTATAAAAGTAAAAACCTGGACATTTTGACCATTGATTTCCTTCCTGAAACACATATGCAGCAGAGGAAATGGCTCAAAACAACTTTGCAGGCAGAGACACTTCAGTGCAATGATGTGACTTTTATAGAATATTTTATCATCATAAATCAAAACACACCATTCCCGGCACACACAAAGACTATAAGGTAAAAATATCGTGTTGTGTCCTCTTTTTCAACACAATGTAAATAATCTGATGAAATGATTTTTGTTTGTATCATTTTCACCAAGTACACAGTAGATTTATTTATTTATTTATTTTTTCTTTCTGATTAAACTGAATTAACTGAAAACCGATGAAAGAATAATGAATTCTTAGGTCTCAGACAAAATTGTTAGTAACCTTTCCAAACAAATTCAAATGTTTATTATTCTAATAATCAATCAAGAATGTGTTGTTTTTGTTTAAAAGGATAATATAAAGCTTCAAATTCAAAGAGAATCACAGCACACACTGAAACTCATTAAGACAGCAAAAAAGATAGCTATAGAAAATAAGATAAAATAGTTGTAGGCCTGAGTCGGTGCTTGAGTGCTTTGGAACAAACTTTACTCAAAGTTAACACTGAATTCATATATATATATATATATATACATATATATATATGTATATATATATATATATGTATACAGTATATATATAATATAACGCGTTTGCTGTCTATCATGATGCCCATTAATGATTCAAGACTCATTTCACAAAGATTATCTTTCTGAAAGTCCAGGCGGTCACTTTTTTTTTTGCCCAAACTGTCTCCACAACTTCTCTCTTCTTTCACCATCATCAATCAACACAGCAGCAAACCCAGCGTGACTGCTCTGGGGAGGATACTTTAGCAGAAATAACAGCTTTTTAACCCAAAACAGTATCTAACTAAGTAAATGCACACCTTAACATTTCTCACAAATTTGACCCTGAATTTCATAAAACATTTTTGAAAGGTTTGGAAATACATCCATCTAAAATCCATCCTTCCCTTCTCGTATTGGTCCTGACACCCCAAGGGCTCTATTTTCGAACACGGTGGAACTGAGACGCGGTGCAACGGTCATCTGAATGTGTTCGGGATTAATTACTTATTAAGCACACATCAAAAACAAAGAACAAATATCGATTAAACAAGAAATAGAATAATACTCTGTGGTGGAGAAGTGAAGGATGAGTTTTGGTGACGTTATTGCATTAGTCCCTTCCGTGACTCTTCCTCCACCTGCTGTTATGAGCTACTCGGGTAGCTCATAACAGCCCCCCACACACATACAAACATACACACACAATTTTGTCATTACTGACTTGAGTTTTCTCAGTTTATTGTAGGTCAGTGGTTCCTAAACTTTTCACAGCCCGTACCCCTTCAGACATTCGACCCCCAGCCATGTACCCCCTACTCTCACGCACTTATAGCAGCTAGAAAAAGAAATGTGTCTGTAAGCCTGCTGCCACCCCTACCTCCCACATTTAGCATACATAACATGCAAATAAAATCTCTTAAAATTTTGTCCAGAAGTTGTGGACAAAATACATTTATTTACAAACAAAATGTAATCAGGCTGTTTTCAAATCACGTTTTTATTTGTATTTTTTGCGTCCCTACATCCCTTTGCGTACCCCTGGGGGTACGAGTACCCCAGTTTGGGGTCTGTAGGTCATTCTCTGCACCAGGGGGAGATGTGCAGCAGGTCCCTGACCCTGCGTGGTGGTGAACAACGGCCTGCCCAGCATACTGTATACGTGTCATTATGTCCCGGTACAACGAGAGCATTGACGGAGTAGCTTGATAATACACCTCATCCATTATATATCTTACATCTGTTCTGTCCTGTCCTGCACATTGATAGACAGCTCATCAAATATTAGTGGATGTGTGTCTGGTTCTGACCGGCTTCTGCAGAACTTTCCCCTCCACCCTCCCCTGAAGTTGAGGCTGTTACAGCCACTGAGCAACTCGAAGAAAGTTTTGCCATTATTTCATGCTTACATGGGAGGTTAAATTTTGTGGAGCAGGACAGGACCAGTGGGCAGACCACACACACACTCAAGAAAAAGTGGATTTCTTACTTCATCAACTAACTTTTTCCAAGTGTCACGGTAATATAGCTTTGATCACTCATGTGGAGTTCTTTGAACATGTCAAGTCTAAAGTTCCGGTCAGGCAGCCGTTGAGTGGCAAACCTTCCAAACTGATTGACTGACTGTTGCATATCCATATCATGTTTATGTTTAGCTTTAGCTGTCATTTCTATTATTGTTGACACTCTGTGGTGCTGTGGTGATATTAACAGATTGGTCTAGAACAGAGGTGGGCAAACTAAGGCCCAGGGGCCACATGCGGCCCGATGAACTATTCAATGCGGCCCGCAAAGCCTTCACAATAATTTCTCCAAAAGCCAAAGTAAGAAGGTTGTCAGCTTGATTGGTTAGAAAAGACCCCCCCTTCACCTAGCATGCTAACATGTCCTTTCAAGAAAGTGGGGCCAAACATCATTTGGAGCTTTATCATCCATCTCGAGTTGGACCAATTTACAGGCTTTTCAAACTATTTTTTTTCTGTCAATCGTCCATCAAGCACAATTTTTAGTTCACCTCCAATCCTCCTTTGGGGGTCATTTTCCCGCACCACCTGGCCGGCCGTTCATCAAGATCTAAAACCCAATGTGGCCCTTCAGACAAAATAATTGCCCACTCCTGGTCTCGAAACATAATTAAGCAAATTGAATTCTTGAATCCTGTTGGGGATCTAAAGGGGAAGTTCCGTTTTTGCAGTTTTCACATTTGTGGCATGAAATACGACCATTTACTCACCATTAAAATTTTTGTGTAACTTAACTTAAAGTCGGGTGGAAGATATTTAGATCCAGAGAGAGCTGCGTATATCCATATAATGGGAGTGAACGGGGCAGTGAGAGCGAGGCCTCTAATGCCGCATTGTCTGTTGTCAATCATTTCACCAATATTTTGTTATGACCGGCTAGTGTTGTTTCCCCTCTGAGTCCGGTCATGTGTCTGTATCTTGACCTACTAGCTTTTGAACCGGAATTTGTCATCTCAGGTGCCGCGCGGAGCCGGCTATAGCCTATGGCTCATTAGCTCAGCGACAATCGGATGCTTTACGTGGATTTTGCTACTGCTAGTTTTGTGTAACATGGCTGAATATTTGTCAGATAACGAGGTTGTGGAGGAGAACTCTGAATATGATGGGTGTCTTTACTGTTTTGAGCCAGAGTACAGATGAGGAGCTCATTGAAAGGAGGATGCAGAGGCAAAGAGAGGAACAGCTGGCCAGAGAACAACAAACCGCTGCACATCCGCCAGTAGATGGTAAATGGTGGTGTTCTTGTGGACAATGCTGGAAAAAGGAGGAGCCTCTGCTACTCCCACTGGGATTTGAGGCCAGGAGATTCAAATTACTGTCTCACAACTCGAGGATTTCCCTTGAGAGAGACTTTTTTTTCATGTACCGAAAATAAACTGGAAGACCCTGTCAAAGCCTGCAGGACCAAAAGGGCAACTTTTGATTGAGTAAGTAGCCTACACATGTGGGCGGCACTTGAGTGAGCTAGTATGGATTTTGCAGTCCAGCAGTCAGGTGCGTGTTTTACCCGCTCAGCTGTCTGAGACAGTCCACGTCCTCATCAAGGTAAAGTCACCACTGTCTTCTGCGTGTGTGCTCGATCCTTTGCCTTGTGGAGTAACCGTAACCTCTCATCGGCCTTCCGATGGGCGTGGACTGTGCAACGCTAACCATCTCACTCAGCCGTCATGGATTCCAGTAATTATCAATCCTAGACCTGATCTGCATTGTTGTTGTTCTGGCAATGTTAATACTGATTGCTTGCCAGCTTGTCTTGCTGCCACTGACTTTGTTATCTCACCAAGTCTTTTGGCTCACAACAGCATGTCCTGCTGCCCACACACACTCATGGGCAGAGCCTACACTTAGTCTTTATGACTGGTCTTGATACTCGATCTGTAAACCTAATTAATCCTGGTGTCAGACCATCTGTGTGTAGTATTTGATACCATCCTTAATCAACCTCCCGTTTCCTAAATGAGGAAACTGTCTCACGATTTTCCTCATTATTTCAATTACTTTTCTTCTCTCCCTAATATTTCTGATCTTGACATCTTGGTGGGAAACTTTAACCGGCTCTGCACCTCCACCTTAGACACTATTACTCCGACAAAAAACAAAGTGAAGTCTAAAACTGCGTCGTCCCCTTGGTTAAACAAGGACATTGGCAGCTTTCGAAGTGAGTGCAGGAAAATTGAAAGTAAGTTGAAAAAGAACGGGCGCTCCCTCTCACAATTAAAGGTCTTACTAAAATCTTTTAATAAGATAGGAGGGGAGGCAAGAAGTAAATATTTCTCTGAGCTAATCAAGTCCAACAAAAATGATGCTAGATTGTTATTCAATACTGTGGACAGCCTTCTAAACCCTGCTGTTTGTGCTGAGCCTGCTGCCTCCAAAGAGGAATGTCCTAGGTTTCTTTATTTTTTCAATGACAAGGTAAGTAACATCAGAACTGCTATTTCTGCTCCTCTGATGTCTAATGTTGCGTCCTCATCACACGATCATTTCATGCCTGTTTCTGCCAGTGAGCTTATGGATGTTGTATCACACATGAAGCCTCTTCCTGTCCTGATGATGGAATGCCTGCCAAATTCCTATTTCAAGTGTTTGATGTTGTTGCTCCTCGTCTTCTGTCCATAATTAAGTGCTCTCTGTCCGCTGGTCGTGTCCCTGATTCATTCAAGATGGCCTGCATTCACCCCCCCTTAAAAAACCTGGTCTTGACCCCTCACCCTGTAGCAACTACAGGCCAATCTCCAAACTGCCATTTATTTCCAAAGTTCTAGAAAAGTCAGTCTCTTTGCAGCTGCTAGCAGCCTAAAATGATAATCAGTTTCTTGAAAATTTCAATCTGGTTTCCGTAAACATCACAGCACTGAGACTGCTTTGTTGAAGGTTACCAATGAGCTGTTGAAGAATGCTGATGTTGGTGATGTCTCTGTACTGGTGTTACTGGACTTAACTGCAGCTTTTGACACAGTTGACGATAACATCCTGACCAGCAGACTCCGGCGGTGGTGTGGTGTGTCTGGGACGGCCTTCAGTGGTTCTCCTCCTACCAGACCAACAGATCTAGCTATGTATCCATAGGTGAACATAGCTCCCCTCCTTTCCCCCTGAGCTGTGGCGTGCCCCAAGGGTCAATTTTAGGCCTGATGCTTTTTTCTATCTATATGCTGCCATTAGGCAACATTATCCGCAAATATGGCGTCTCCTTTCATTGCTATGCAGACGACACTCAACTGTATCTGCCATTGAAACCTAACAACATCACTGAGCTGTCCCGCCCAGCTGACTGTCTGACTGACATCAAAACATGCATGTCAAAACATTTCCTCCAGCTGAACTCTGACAAAACAGAAATTCTTCTCATCGGCCCTGAACACCTGCACTCTCGGATGGAGTCGTCTCTGGTCCCGCTATCTGAGAACGTCAAACCTGTCTCCAGGAACCTTGGTGTTCTTTTTGATTCTAACGTGACCTTTGAGAAGCATGTCAGCAGGCTGGTCCAGACTACTACCTTCTACCACCTCAGGAATCTCTCCACAATAAGGTCCATATTAAGCTTTAAAGACTGTGAAATCATGATTCATGCCTTCATTTCATCCCGTCTTGATGATTGTAATGGTGTTTTGACGCATCTCTCACAGAAATCCCTCCAGTTGGTCCAGAATGCAGCTGCCAGGCTGCTAACTGGATGAAGGAAAAGGGAGAACATCACTCCCATCCCAGCCTCCCTCCACTGGCTGCCAGTCACTTTCAGAATAGACTTTAAAATTCTATTGACAACCTTCAAGGCACTTCATGGTCTTGCCCTGATTTACATTTTAGAGTTATTAACCCCATATGTGGCTGCTGGCAGCCTGAGCTCCTCTAGCAGGAACCTGCTGGCCGTCCCCAAATCAGGGGAGGGTTGAGGAGCCGGGGTGACGCTGCCTTTGCTCGTCTGTAGAATAATCTGGCCGAGGAGCTGAGACTGGCGAACTCACTGCCCTCCTTTAAAACCTTTTCCTTGCCCCAGTCACTTTGGTGGGATATGATGGGTTCCTGTTTAGTATGTAGCTCTGTTTTTTGTGTTATGGCACTACGCTTGTATATGTACATGTAAAGCACTTTGTAATCTTGTTTTGAAAAGTGCTCTACAAATAATTTATAATATTATTGTATATTATTATTATTATTATTATTATTATTATTATTGTTGTTGTTGTTATAAGAGAGTGTGTGAAAGGAGGGGGGGGGGCTTCTTCTGAGCCGAGCGGACTTGTTGGTCAGCCGTCAGCCATGGCCGTTAACTGCAGAGTATTGGTCTCAGATGCAAAAATTGTGAAATCATCTCAGTGCTCCATTGGGGCGTTACAGCCAAGGGGGTGGTTACTCGGCTGAAGTGACCCCGCCCTCAGCTCTGAATTCAGTACGTTATCATTTCAGTCCGAAATTTACAACGTTTTCTTCTTTAAGTCAGTTTTCAATCCACAAAAATATAAAAACACTGGCTTCCTTTTGTTACGATTTCCAGATTGTCTCCTGGACGGCTCCCAAATAAATCATTTTTTAAGCTTTCTCATCAACTAACCTCCCCTCCCCCTCTGCCAGTTAAGCATCATTCTTATTTTTATACTCATTCCCTTGTTACATTTATATCAAAGGAAAAATCTCAGCTTGTTTTATTTGTACCATGAGCCCTTCGTCTCATCCCCTGCAAGATTATTAATCATCCGCTACGTCTGCACTGCTTCCTTGTAGCTGCTTCCCTCTCGCCCTTTCACCACGACCCCTAATCATCCGTCTAGACAGCACCACATCTTAGTCACAGTGCCACACGCACAGGATAATTCTTTCAATCAGGTACTTAACATGCACTTAAGCATCCCGTCATCTCAAAAGAGGCTTTAATGTGCAGTTAGTTGCTCAGGTTTCTTTCACAACAGAGTGCAAGAATAGTACCTGGATCTGTGTACTTGCAGCCTCACCCCTATCAATCTCAAGATCATTTGACAAATGAGATTGCCATAAGAATTAATAATAATCACATTCTTCTTTTAAAAGTCATTACATGATAGCACGATACAAATCATGCTACTTTACCACTGCCAGCCCTTCCTCTGCTCACACACAGATAGATAGATAGATAGATAGATAGATAGATAGATAGATAGATAGATAGATCTTTAAAAAACGATGACAAGCAGTTTTAAAAGTCACCAAGTCACAGTGAAATCAATAAATATTCACACAACTAAATGTCAGACAACAGCGTGTTGGAATAGCATCTTAGGGCATATTGAGGCCTTTTAAATTCCAGTTTGTATATTTTTTTCTAGAGATTATAGATGAGACAGAAGAGACCCATATATGTACATATCTTAATTTTGTATGCTTTTTTTTATTGTTGTTCTTTTTTTTCTTTGCTTATTCCAATGGTACTTATTGTGGGAGATCGGAGATTGGAGGGAGGCAATGGATGGGTTTGGTCGTGAATGGGGTAATCCAATGTGGGATTGCATATCTATTGCACAGTATATTCACTTATTGTACATTGAATATGTCTGTAACAAAAAAATCTAAATCAAAACTCATACATGCAATAAAATGTTGTACACAATGTTTCACACACAAAGTTGTGCCTTTCCTCGTGTTAAACTCTACATTCCTTAAGATTTAACACAACCATGATCACAGAGGACAGACTGAGAGCTGGTTATTCCCTCCTGTATGGAATTAACCACCAAATGTTCAACCAAAGACAACTTGTTTCCCCACCAAGGAATAAAGACGTCAACATGAGCCTCGCCAGATCAGATCAGATCCTCTGACTAACAATAAAGATCACTGGACTGGACACGGAGGTCAAGAATTGACCTTTAATGCAAACGCACTCTTTCCAGACCAGAGAAAAATCAGACCCGGACAAACGAACCCATCTTCCTGAACCAAGGAATCGACAACAGACCTTAGTCGTAAAACTCCAATGAAGAAATGGACATCACATTCACACACAAATGCAAATCTCACTGAAAAAAATATGTAATCTCCCAAATTCGGTTTTAACCTGAACCATTACATTACTGCGCCGTCAAATGTCCAACTTTGGTTGCTCTACGACATTCGAAAGCTAAATTCTGAATTTTCAGTTTTAATTAGCTGGTCACACAAAGAGTCACACTGACCCCTGATGACCAAGAATGGTAACTGTGAATATACTTTTTCCACATGCGGAGGCCAACTCACCCTCAAAAAGAAATGTGACTTATAATTGTACTTACATATTTAAAGTGTATAATCTAAAATCTCTATTTAGGTTATGTTGCAGATAATGTTAAAAGCGTTTACATGTGTTAAAGATTCATCATTTATTAATTCAGCAACCAAAGTATGTTGGTAATCAAAGCGCTATGTTTAGTTAGGATTATATCCGAGGAATGTGGATAATTGTAACTCTTTGGAGACAAAGCAAATCAAATGGTTTTGGCGAGTGTTTCCATGTCTCCTTCTACTCTTTCCTCCACCCCTTTGCTGCCATAAAATCTGCAATTCTCCAATGAGCTACTTTTCTTAGCTACACGCCCAACTGGGATAAAACTTGCGTACATCCTTTATTCAAAGCTTGCTTTTTTTTTCTTTTGCCTTTCGTTTGCTCTTGCTTTTCCTCTTTTCTAAAGCTTTTGTTTTTCCGCTTTTTCTTTTGCGCTGGCTCTTTCTTCAAATTTCCATACAGCTCTTTCTTTAAATTTCTTAGTAACTTCTTAGCTGCTCCCATCTACATTTTGAGCCAGTTTTCTGTTCTAATTACTTTGACTCTGAGTCCTTGCACGCCAAGTTTCTTACCGCAAGTTCTTTTAACTCACTCTTTGATTTTTACAAATTGAATTGTTAATCTTTAAGTTTTTCTTCAAACTCCGAATCTGAGTTTGACCAATGTGACTAAAATCTACTAGTCAAGGAGATCCCTTTCATTCATTTTCATACAGTGCTGTTGCAGCAGATATTGTTGTGTTGTACTTAGTGGGTGCTGGGAGAAACACTCGTGTGGACAAAAGCTGTTCTTTAACCTGTTTTTGCTTGAATTCTCTGGGATCTCTTTCCAGTGACCAGGGTGTGTGGGCTCTGTCATTACACGGCTGGCCTTCTTGTGTAGCTGGCAGGTGTAGATGTCACTGAAGGATGCCAGTGTGCTTCCAAGCACCCACTCGGCCGCCTCACCACCCTCTGCAGGTCCTTTCTCTCCTCCTTTGTGCAGCTGCTGGACCAAGCCGTGCAGCAGTATGTCAAGATGCTTTCAACATTGGCTCTAGAGGTTGATGAGCAGCTGTTGTGGCATGTGTGCCTGTTTCAGCTTCCTGAGGAAGTGCTCTCTCTGTTGGGCCTTCCCCACCTGATGCTGGGTACTCGTTGACCAGGTGAGGTCAATAGTGTGTTACAACCCAGTCCCAGGAGTTGGCTAGGGGAAGGAGGAACCAGGCGCCAACAGGATAAAATTATAATAAATCAGGCTTTATTTGGCCAACAAAAGAAATGAAACAACAAAACTACGCGGAGCCACGCTCCGGACTCAATAGGAAATGTAACAAAAACAAACAAACTGGTCAATGACAAATTAAATTACTCGGAGCCATGCTCCGGACTCATAAGGTAATTTAGTTATTAAAAAAAAACTTGTAAATAACAAACAAATCTCTCGGAGCTGTGCTACAGGCTCTAACGATACCTTAACGAAACAAAAGCAAATAAACAACAAACAAACAAAAACAAAATATGGTTCTCACACAAACTAACCGTTTCACACCCAAAAAAACAAAGACCGTGTCCACGGACAGGCGGGAAAGTAACAAAGAGAACGATCAAACCAACGAGGAAAAAAAATAACCAACTCGGACACACAGGTCACAAATCGTTCAATCGAGGGGGTCGGACAGCGCACTATACCCACAGTACTCCTCTCAAAGTCCGCCCCCTGATGCTGAGCTTGAATTGTGTTTTATAGCCAGTTAATCATCCAGATTGCCCAGAGCCGCTGAAGTGGTGAGAGGGAATCTCCCCGGGGCGGAGCGAAGGTGGATGACGCAGGCGAGGGGCGTGGCCATGACGGGCTATACCCACAGTACTCCTCTCAAAGTCCGCCCCCTGATGCTGAGCTTGAATTGTGTTTTATAGCCAGTCAATCAGCCGGATTGCCCAGAGCCGCTGAAGTGGTGAGAGGGAATCTCCCCGGGGCGGGGCGAAGGTGGATGACGCAGGCGAGGGGCGTGGCCATGACGGGGGAACCCCAATGCAGAGGCCGGGCTGGAAAATGCAGACACCTAAGGGAAAAGAACACAAGCCTCCTCTGACGGGCGACCCGACGACCGTAACAACCCCCCCCCTTAAATACCAGCCCGCTGCAGAAACACCAATACAAAACACAAAACCTACCTCACAAGTGTACTCTTACCGCATTCAACATGTAACGGAACTGCGTGCTCTATACTCACATTCGCGATAATGTGTCGGCTACCAAGTTCTCGGATCCCTTCTTATGTTTAATGACAAGTTTGAGATCCTGTACCTGCAGCACCCAACGCATCAGCCGCTGGTTATGATTATACATTCTTGACAAGAAAGTTAAAGGGTTGTGATCAGTATAGACGATCAGCGGCCAAGACGATGACCCGACATAGACCTCGAAGTGCCGCAACGCCCACAACAATGCCAACGTTTCCTTCTCTATTGTGGAGTACCTCGCATGGTGTGGATTAAACTTCCGCGAGAAGAAATTTACAGGATCTTCCACACCATTCTCACCATCCTGTATTAGATCCGCGCCGGCACCAACAGCACTGGCGTCCACTTCCAGTTTGAACGGCCTGTCGAAATTGGGAGCAGCAAGCACAGGGGCGTGACATAGCAAGGCCTTAACACTCTCGAAGGCGTGCTGGCATTCGGGAGTCCAGTGAAACGGGACCTTCGGACTGGTGAGGCTAGTGAGTGGATACACAATGGCCGAGAAGTTACGGCAGAACGACCGATAATAGCCTGCCATACCCAGAAATCTGCGCAGCTGCCGGCGTGTGGCGGGAGGGAGAATCTCCGTGATTGCCCTCACCTTCTCCTCTACAGGTCTGACCTGCCCATGCCCAACCTGCTTACCCAAATACGTGACTGTGGCCTTCCCAAACTCGCACTTGGCGAGGTTGAGGGTTAGAGACGCGCACGCTAGACGGCTAAAAACTTGACGCAGTGTGGTGACATGATCTGACCAGCTGGAGTTGAACACAACTACATCATCTAAATAGGCATTGCAATTAGGAATGCCTGACAACACTGTGTTCACGAGACGCTGGAAGGTCGCTGGCGCATTGCACATCCCAAAAGCCATAACCGTGTACTCCAGAAAATAGTCAGGGGTAACGAAGGCAGACACCTCAGTGGCACCTGCCAGTACCCTTTAAGCATATCTAATTTGCTCACGTACCGCGCAGAGCCGATAGTATCGATACAATCCTCCATGCGTGGCAGCGGGTACGAATCAGGCGTGGTTACCGCGTTAACCTTTCGGAAGTCGGTTATGAACCGTGGGGAGCCATCAGGCTTGCCTTCCAGCAGGCATGGTGAGCTCCAGGCGGACGAACTGGGCCGAGCTAACCCGTTTTGTGACAGATACTCACATTCTTTTCGCATCAACGCCCGCTTCGTCGGATTGACCCGGTACAGGTGTTGTCTTATCGGCCGGGCGCCTTGAACATCTATATCATGTTCCACTACTGTGGTGCGTGTAGGGACATCAGAAAAAAGACAGGTGTACTCTGTTACTAGATTAATAAGGTCTTTTCTCTGGCTTAATTCTAGATACACAAGCTTTTCAGGAAACACCTGTAACAACTCCGAGTTGGCCAGATGCGCGGATCGAGCAGCAACCCGCTCTACCTCAGAGTCCTCTTCCCCTGAGAATGACCCAGACACCGCGGCTACCACCCCAGCGTTGTTCGCCGAGCCGACAGGTGTACTCGCTCCACGGGATTGATAGCTTTTAGCATATTTATGTGACACACACGGGATTTTTTCCACTGGGAAAACACCACTCACTACCTCGCAGTGCAGGTGCACGAAATAGAGCGGATGTGGAACGTACCCCATTTCAACGCCCTGTAACACCGTACTGTACCTACAGGAGGAATCACTCGAGAAAGGCAACGCGTCAGCTAGAATAATAGATTGCGAGCATGCGGTATCCCTCAGTATCCTCACTGACCTCCGATCCTGCGGATTCCCCGATAACGAAACCACGCCCTCGAAAATAAAAGGCCTGAAACACGGGTCCACCGCTCCCCCTCCACGGGAAACAGGAGTCACCCCGGAACGCGTGCTTATCAACCCCACGCCCTTTGGCCGAGCTGCTCCTGCTGTTGGTGCCGACCCGTTCTGCTCCTTACGCCTCAGAACTGGACAGTTGGAAATTATGTGACCAGGCTTCCGACAATAAAAGCAAAGGCAGTCCTCTTTACGCACGAGGGGTGTTTGGGGCGTATGAGGCGGCGTTACAGCGGCCCCGTGAGACCGTTCCGAGGGCGCAGCAGCTGCCGAGAAAACAACCTTGTGTGTTAGCACGTATTCGTCTGCCATCACGGCGGCGGCCGACAGGGAGGAAATTCTCTGCTCGTTAAAATGAACGAACATGCGCTCCGGTAAACTCTTTTTAAATTCCTCCATGGAGCGAAACAAAATCATCAACACCACAAGCGTTACACCATCGATCAAATAGAGTCCCCTTATCTCTAGCAAGCTCTACAAAGGTCTGGGTGGCCACCTCGGTCAGCTCGAAACTTTTGCCTGTATGCTTCAGGCACCAGTTCATAGGCTTGCAGTATCGCAGCCTTCACTTTCATATAATCCAAGCTATCCTCTGAAGACAGCGCCGAAACAACTTCTAACGCCTTCCCTTGAATTTTGCACTGCAACAGCAGGGGCCAAATTTCCTGCGGCCACTTTAGTGCTTTTGCCAAGCGTTCGAAAGCGCAAAAAAATGCATCTACCGCATCATCCCAAAACCCAGGCACCAAGGCGACGCACTTACCAATGTCAATGGGCCGCGGGCCGGTAGAGCCAGGGGAAGAGGCGTGCTCCAGGTAACGTTGCTGAGCATCCAGCTCAAGCTGCTGTATCCTCACCGCCTTGTCAGCCTCGATTTCCAGTTCCATCTTTTTCAGTTGCAGGCGGTAGTCACGCTCAGCCTGCTGAGCCCTTTCCTCAGCCTCCAATCGTAGGCGGGAAAGGCGGACCCTCACTCGGGGCTCCCGAGACCCCGAGGAGTCATCAGGCGACAAAGCCTCAAACTTGGGGAGAGTGCGCGGTGTTTTAGGCCGCTGCTCACCCGTCGGCTTTTCCACCATTGCCACCTGTTTCTCGCCCACACCACCGTTAAGTGGAGTGCTGGTCAAACCTAAGGCGACAGAGGACGGGAGATCAGGGGAGACCGCCGCAGCAGCCTCTGTCCCTGGAGGAGCCACACCAATTACCCGCAACTCCACCCCGCCCATCAGCCACCCGAGCTCTGAGCTCATCCTTCAAACGTTGCCTTGAAACCGGGATTTTCAAATGAGCGGCGATTTCAAATAGATCCTCCTTGCGACACGAACGCAACGTCACCAAGGAGGGACCCGCAACGAAGTCATCCAAACTAAACATAATGCCTTCCCACGAGGACACCCGAGTCTAAACTAACTAAAAATATGGCTCTGGGGGTAGAATGGATCCCGGATGAGGAGGGAACAAGTGGATCCCTCCTGCTGTCCTCAAGTCCATGGGAACATAGGGCTGTGGGAACATTGGGCTGTGGGACTATTGGGCTGTGGGACCATTGGGCTGTGGGAACATTGGGCTGTGGGAATATAGGCCTGTGGGACCTCTGGGCTGTGGGACCATTGGGCTGTGGGACCATTGCGCTGTGAGAACATTGGGCTGTGGGACCATTGGGCTGTGGACCATTGTGCTGTGAGAACATTGGGCTGTGGGAATATAGGCTTGTGGGACCTCTGGGCTGTGGGAACACAGGGCTGTGGGACCCCTGGGTGCTGTGAGAATATAGGGCTGTGGGACCATTGGGCTGTGAGAACATTGGGCTGTGGGAATATAGGCCTGTGGGACCTCTGGGCTGTGGGCCCATGGTGCTGTGGGAATATAGGGCTGACCCCATTGGCCCATAACATCTACACTCACAGTCGGTTTTCTCGGAGATCCGTATCCCACAGTGTCAAACCTGTCGCTGTAAAATTTGCTGTCCTTTTCGACTGCAGCCTACTCTCTGTGAAGAATGGCAGTAAGCTTTTTAGAATTCCTGACACGTAACGTAACTGGCCGACAGTCAGAGGTGATCGGGTAGAAATCGCTGGGTTGTTCCTAAATCAAAACTTGCTGCAGAGCTCCTCAGCTGTTGAACAACCTGCCTGAGGAGCTCAGACTAACACATCTGTTTATTCTTTTCAAATTCTGCCTCAGACACACCTTCATCAAAAGGCCTTCCATATTCATAATACAATATTCTGACGACCTACTCGTCCTGTCTCTTTGACTCTGCTCTTGTCTTTGCTTTCCCCATGTCCAGCTTGTGGTGGAGTTTGTTTGCCCGGTGACACACTGTTGGTTTATTTCAACTTTTGCATTTGAGTCCTATTAGATGGACTTTTTCTTTGGCCCTGTGCTTGTTCATGGGGGATTTGTGGGGTCTTTGTCAAATTTCAAATGTGCATGATTTACAAATGATCTATAGTAAAGTGACACCAAATGATTGGTACAACTTGGCATTGTATATAATTTGAATAATTTTGAATGTATTAATTAATTTTGTAACCCTGTGCTAAAATCATAATGATGGTGATACAATAATAACTAGAAAATTCAGCAATAAACTTTGACATGTGCCTGCCCACTTGCTGCCGATTTGTCGTGCAAATCCAACCCACTTAACTCATGTTTATACCAATTTTGGTGGCGATACGTCAAAGCATTAATGCATTAAGGCCTACTTCCTGTTTGGGTATGGCAGGGTCATCCAAGATGGGCGCAGAGTGGAAAATGTCATCAGAGTGGGGTTGCTGTGGTCCTGCCATGAGACGTACCTCCGCCGGTGTAACTTAGCATGCCAACAACCAACAACCTTGGCCGAGATTTTGTCTTCCCTTCCCTCTCCGTGTGTCTTTTTCCTTTCCCCAATACCGGAGTTCCCGAGTTCCTGTTTCGCACCGGACCCCCTTGTTGTCCCTGGACCTCTCAAACCCACTCCGTCGGCCACTGAACTGCGGCCTCCTCAAACCCTACACCCCGCCTGCACGCACACGTACAACACTCTCCCACATTTACATTACACTCAGCTCTGCAGTCCAGCTCCAGGGGGAACGGCTGACAACACTGGAGAACCGGCTCACCGACGCCTTCGCCCAGGTCCTCTCCCGGCTTGACCGCCTCAACCAGTCTGTTGGTCAGGTGCAACGAGCATCTCAAGTGGAGCCACCTTCTCCAGGTCCTGTTGCAGCTCCTACTCTCGACCCCCTCCCCAGAGAGCCCAAGATAAGCCCCCCAAAGCCCCATGAGGGTGAGTTTGATCTTTTCCATGGTTTTCTGGCCCAGTGTGAGCTAGTGTTCCGCCAGCAGCCCAGTCGCTACACCCCTGATGGCGCTAGAGTCGCCTTTGTTGTGTCCCTACTCACCGGTAAGGCCCTCAGGTAGGCCATGGCTGCCGAAGATCAGAGGCCTAGTCTCACCACCAATTATGTGGCTTTTTGCGGGGAGTTCAGGAGTGTGTGTTTGACCATCCCAGTGGCAGCTGTGACGCCGCAGCCCGCCTGCTTGCTATCAAGCAGGGATTTCGCTCAGTGGCGGACTACATGGTGGATTTTTGAGTCCTGGCTGCTGAGTGCAAATGGAATGGCAAGGCTCTACAGAGCGCCTACAGGCAGGGCTTGCGTGAGGAGGTCAAGGATGGACTTTTCCGAGACTGGTTTAACACCTGCAATGAGCTAATTGAGCTGGCACTGAAGATGGACCAACACCTCCGGGCTAGACGTGAAGAGTGAGTTCAGGTGCAGTGTCGATCTCTCTCCTTCCCCCAGGTTTGCACGCAGCACCCTTGAGCCCCCCTAGCCCCACCACCTGCACAGCCCATGACGCCAAGTCCCCCACCGCGGCCCTCTGAGAATGGGCGTGAGCCCATGGAGGTTGCGCCTCACTGTGGCTGAGTGCGAACAGCACATGAAGGGTCAGCTCTGCCTATATTGTGGGAAGGCGGGACATTTTTTCCGGGAGTGCTCATCTAGTAAGCTGCATGACTCTGACCCAGGGTGAGCCCACCTTATTCTCTGCATCGCTCAGCTGGGGTGAGCAGACTCTGACAATCGGCGCCTTCATTGATCCCCACACCACCTGGTCTTCCGGCCGGATCCTTGGGTGGAGTGTTGCCTGCCACGCTAACTGCCTGCGCTCAGCTCCCACCCTTCCGGGGCTCCCAAGCCCGAACCTCCGCCAGACCTCTCGACTGTGCCTGAGGTTTACCATGACCTGGCAGCAGCCTTCAGTAAGTCCGAGGCTCTTTCACTTCCACCGCATCGTCCATACGATTGTGCAATTGATCTCCTCCCTGGTGCTTGCACTCCCCCGGGACGGCTGTATAACATCTCACTTCCAGATAGAAAGGCCCTGCAGGAGCACATCACCGACTCCCTCACTTCTGTGATAATCCGTCCCTCTAGCTCCCCCATGGCTGCCGGATTTTTCTTTGTAGGCAAGAAGGACGGCACCCTTCGCCCCTGCATGGATTATCGCTCACTGAATGACATCACGGTTAAGAACAGGTATCCCCTGTCCCTCATGAGCTCCACTTTTGAACCCCTTTCCACAGCAGTCATTAGGGAGGGGGACAGATGGAAGAACACATTCAACACATCGCTTGTTAATTTTGAGTATCCTGTCATGCTGTTTGGCCTAACTAATGCCCCCCGCAGTGTTCCAGACCCTGGTCAATGACGTCCTCCGGGACATGATTCAAATTTTCGTTGTCATATATTTAGATGACATCCTAATTTTCTCCCCATCTCTCGAGACCCACATGTGCGTCTTGCAACGGCTGCTAGAGAACCGCCTGTTTGTCAAGGTGGAGAAGTGCACCTTTCACACCACCTCAGTGGAGTTCCTGGGCCATATTGTGGAGGCGGGACAGGTTTGGACGGACCCCAAGAATCTGTGGCCCAGGCCAAAGGACAGGAATGAGTTGCAATGCTTCCTAGGGTTTGCTGGTTTTTACAGCAGTTTTTTCCTTTCAGCGTTCACAGGAGAACAACTGCCTACATCCCTGTGCTTTTTAATCCCGGCGTCTCACCCAAGGGCGGTTCTAGCCAGGCACATATGAGGGGGCAGTCAGAAATGTGAAGGGGGTATCATGCATACAAATCATGCTCCAGCACTTTTTTTCTGTGTCTCTTCAGTGATTGGGGATAACACTTAGAAGAAGCAGAAGGTCTGCCAAATTTGTGTTAGTGACAACAAAAAACAAATACAAAATAACGTTAAATATAATATCTATATTTGTTCAGTCAACTAGAGAATAGTCTTCCTGTCTTCTGTTGAGGGGGGCTACAGCAGCTGATCAGGCAGCCGGCGGCTGATGCGCTCCATACTTGATGAAAGTGACGCAGCAGAGCTTGAGTGTTCACACTTTGCTGCTGCATCAGCTGTGATCCCCACCGATCCGGCTAAGGTCCGGTACCGGTTATGGCGCTGCCCGATCACCGGGTCATCTCTGCTCCGCCGAAAACGGCACTGGAAGCAGCCGCCATCCGAGTCTCTACATGGAGGAACGCTGCCTCCTATTTTGTGTTTAGCAGACTAATGTGATTTCTGAACTTCTAAAATTCGATATGAGGGGGCAAGACATTTATTTGAGGGGGCGTTGCCCCCTCTTGCCCCTGCATAGATCCGGCCCCAGTCTCACCCAGACTAAACGCAACTATGTTGTCGGAGACCGGGAGCTGCTGGCGGTTCATGCTGCCCTGACGGAGTGGAGACATTGGCTTTTTGGTATGGTCTGATCACCGGAACCTGGTGTACATCCGCTCTGCGAAACGGGTTAGTGACCGTCAGGCCCGTTGTGCTCAGTTTTTCAGTCACTTTTAACTTCACCTTAACATATCGTCCAGGCACACAAAACTCCACACATACACGACTCTCCCACATTTACATTCTCGCATTACACTCGCACGCCACACACGGCACATAGTCCCGCATTTTCCCCGTCCCTTTTAATGTGAATAAAGCTGCCTACAGGTTTTTGCCTCGCTGGACCTCTGCCCTGGTTCCTTGTGAACAACAGGGGTCCTGAGTTTACATACAAGATTTGGCCCCTGAGTGTCTTCATGGTGACGTCATCACATCAAATCACAGTGCAGTTCAAGTGCAGATTATACTTTACTTACTTGATGATGCTGAGTGAGTAGGATAAAGTGAATAGGGTTGTGTGGATATAACGTTCTCTAAATGAAAGAATGGCTTACAACAACTTACACTGCCTGACAGCAACATCTGCGTCTGGCTTCTGTTTGGCTGAAATGCTTACGCACGTGTGAATTACTTGTGTCTGCCTCGGTGCAATCGGCCTGGGTGGGAGTGCCTCAGAATCGCTGCTCTGGCTGATAGACTGGCAGCTGTGCGACACCTTCGCACTCCCTTCACCTGCCCTTGACAGTCCCCACACCTATTGTTTAGCTTCAATTATATTTTTTTTACACAACAGCACCACACTACACTTGACACTCACACTGATTTCCAGCCCTCATGCCTGTTTACTTTTTTTTGCCAATGAATCTTCATTCTCTAAATCCTGCACTACATCTCTACTTGTCATATCTTTTTATTCAGATTATGACATTGCCTACAGCTGCTGAGAGTTCTGAACTGTCAGTCATGATTATGTAGTGATGTTGGGGCAAATTTTGAAAAATTCATCAATGTCTCGTTAGGGGCATCACCAGAATGATCCGGAAATCAATCATTAGTTATTTAACAATTTACTTTAGAAATAATAAAGGACAAGTTCAAAAAGAGATCAATATTTTAACATAGTAATTGATAAATGATAGTTTGCTGCTTAATTTGGTTTGGCAGGAGAATGGTTAAGAAGAACAAGAAGAAATAGAGATAGAATGAAAATAAAATACAACAAACAAATTAAGACTGGGCGGTCCACCCCCATCTTACACACTTGATTTGTGGGAAAACGTCTGTCCCTTCAGAGAGAACCTTCTCCAAAGCAGAGCAGATCATCACTGAGAGGAGAACCAGGATGGAGCCCTCAAAGCTGAGATACCCGACTGAGTTTGAGACTTAATGATGCCTTTTCTTTTTGTTTTATTTTGTGATGTTTATTGATGTTTTATTTATGTAGTTTTACTGCAAATAAATACAAGAATTACTGGTCCCATAGCTAGCTAGCTTTCTGACTAACTGAGATGGCTCTCTGTTTTTGTATTCTATAAAACTGCTCCATGTTGAGCCGATAAATGAAGCCATGACTAAAACATTTGATATAATGTATGTTTTTACTTTAGTAATTTATTAGACACATAAATTGGTCATAAATGAATGTAATCAACAAGAAATCAGAGAAGAGGCCAAAAATAGCGGATTTCCACAAGGAGACGGAATTCCCGTCATAATTTTTGGTTAAAAAAGTTACAAAACAAAACAAAAACAATGTTATGTAATTTAATGATATTATATTTACATTTAATGTATTTCTAGGTTTAGTACAGCAATCATACTGTATAAAAGTGCACAGCATTTTTTCTTCTTTTTCCCTTCAGAGGACTAAAATGCACTAGGTTTGACTGCACATGTGATCATGCAAATCCTCATACTTATTCAACAATATTCAAAGATATTACAGTGAGTTTGAAATCCTATTCAGTGTTTGGAGTAAACCTGTTCTCTGTTACCCCTGCAGCCAGCAGGAGTCAAAAAGTGAAATTCAAAGTGCTGCTCTGCTCCAGTTTCAATTCACTGTCACCTCTGCAACTGTCCTCAAGGCAACTGCACTGTGGCACAGGGACGGAGAGTGTAAGGAGTCATGATAATTTGATATTATACCACATTTGGTATTCAGCACCACAGGACACATCCATACTGCATCTGAATGTGGCAGGCTGCAAATACAGGACTTTGAGAATGTGAGCTGTTGGCTGCCATTGGAGGGCACTGCAGCGCACCACTTGGACGACAATAACTGTGAAGATGGTAGAACAGGCACAGCCAACCTCTGCCGCCCAAGAACAGCAAAAATCCCAGCCTTTTCTGGAACTATGGTCACCGCTATCCGCATTGACAAAAGCAGAGGAACGGAAAGGAAGAAAAGCAGACAAGAACACACACACAGTTTGTGTTTCCCCATTTTGTAGAGTAGTAGAGTGTGCACCCAACATTATTCCACATATTTTAGTGCCAAGTAATTTATCTGCCAATAGTACACATTACTACTTCATCTCCACCTCATGTTCTACATAATTGTCACAGTTTGATGAATGATGATGAGAACCTGTTCTTGTGTTTATTCTTCACAAATAAATGTTCTGATTTCCTACTTTTTTGAATGACATTATTATTACCATCAGTCAAAGTTCTGCCTTGCTCTGTGATTTTTATGAGAAAAAAGCTTTCAAAACTGTCCTGATATGAGAACTCATTCAACTGCATGTGTTCATTTATATTTGTAGCTTTTGCAATGCAAATGATACATAAACGATGATCTGGGTGAAGTGTCATGGCTGATTCCTGCTCTTCTGGAGGGTCTCACACAGACAGATTTCTGCAGTTTTAGAGTCGGTGGCAGAGAGGGCAGATGTGTAGACCTGCTGTATGGCTCATGATGGGCTCCTTCTTGATGTCTAAGTCTGTTGTGCTCCATGTGTGCTGATTGAGTGTGCAAGAAGAGGACAAAGAAACTACACTCATCATCTCCATTATGTCAATAATCTCCATAATGTAAAATGCTTTTTTCAATACCTCTCTTCACTTCTCTGCATGGCCAACTTGTGCCTGCATACCCTCGTCCTGTCTCACTTTTGGGAACTTTAAATCCGACTGTCTGGATGTCGCACTGTTGTGCACATTTATCTTTTTGTTTTTTTAATCAGTCTCTGCAAGAGCATCTATTGTCACATCTGTTTAAGTTAAGTGTTAAAAGTATATATACATGTTTCAACAAAAACATGTATGGTGTCAGTAAAATACTTTATCCAGGGCTCAACAGTGCGACCGTTTCACTCGCATTTGCGACCATTATATAGTATTTAGGGGCACACGTGCGCATAAAAAAAAAATCAGCCGAATGTGACCGAAAATTTCGGAAGTTTTGCCACAAAAAGTTGACGCTGAATAGGATGCTGGCCCGTAGCCAAGGGGGTTTGGAGGGTTCGTTCGATCACCACCCGATCCAACATTACGAGCACGCATTGTGTGGAATCACGCACATTGATTATAATTGGAATCGTATCCAAGTTGACTGAGCAGACATTTGGGGGGATTTTTTTTTTACTGATCATTTTTCATTGTACCCCTAAAGTTCTTTGTGTGCTCCTTACTTTTTCAACTTAGGAGCACATGTGCTCCTTGTGAAAAAAGTTAGTGTCAAGCCCTGTTATCTGTTACTTGGTACTTTATCTGTTCCTGTGATAACTGAAATCCAAGACATTAAACTTCACTGGGTCCCACGGGACACATAGCCTCCTGGATTCTGCCTTCAGACAGAGGCTTACATAAGAAAATCTGTTGTTGAACTGCTTTAGCTTGTTGGTTGTGTGAATGAACATCGCAACCAACAAGTTATTCCCAGAACTTTCAAGTAGTTGCATTCTTTTTATTTCTCGTGGGACTGGTTTCCAAATTCTCCTTCCAATGTAGGAAGAGGAAGCAGAGACTTGCTGTTGTTGCTTACTGTAGAGTCAGTGTTTCCCCCATAGTGTATTTGGGAGGGCGCCCCGACAACTGGCCGCCTCACGTTTGGCCGCCTCATGTTCACGCTCCCTTGCATTCACAAAATTAACATGTGGGCACATCCAAGCTACACATGTAGTCATGACCTTTAAGGAGGTTGAAAACATCATAACATGACAGCCATCAGCCATGTTGAAAACAGCATGTTTCTGATTCTGACATAGCGGCTAACTTCAATTCACACACATAAAACAGTCACTCAGGAATCAGCACACATTGGCAACAAGCATTCTACCGTCAAACACTCACTCACCGAAGCTGTGTTCTCACCTGTAGGAGTGGGAATAGTGACAAATCAGCGCAGACACGATGTAGCTCAGCCAAGTTCATGCCAATGAGTGAACGGATGCCCCGCCCCCCCACACACGCTGAACAAGGAACTAATCAATCGCACTAACAGCGTTATAACGGCACCCAAAACTTGAAAATACCAATTGAATGGCCCATACTGGGGCACGGAGCGGCACACGAGCAGAGGTCCTACAACACAAATGCCGCGAGCAAACGGAGAGAACCAAACAACCAGTGTGGTGAAGCAGAGGGCAGCTGTACCTGTCAGGCCGAATGACCTCCGACCTGGAAGAGATGCACCAGTGACGACGGAAGCGCAGGCGGAAGAGCCGGTGTGAGGACTGCCAGTTTGATAGCAGCCCATCTAATGACAGCCACCAATGGCACCAATTGCAGCCAGTGGCACCAAATCACATAGATAACATCGCCGGCCTTATAATCAACCACATGTAAAAGTTTCAGCCAATTATTTCAATATTACGAAAAGAAAATGACTGGAGTGCTACTGTGTCCGTCAAACCACTGGTGCACATGGAAGGGAACAATGACAAGGGAAAATGGAAAGATGATGTCCAAAAGGATAAAAAATCAAGGTCCAGGCACTCAAAGAAAAGAAAAAGGTGCAAGCTGACACGCGTTGATGTGTTTTTTAATGACTGCAGTCCATTGAATTAAAAGCCTTCTATTTCTTCAAACCCACTTTGAATGCCTGGGACCGGATTTTTTATGCTTTTTTGACATCATCTTTAAATTTTCCCTCGTACTTTACGTTTATATGTCCTATGAGAAAGCCGACAAGTATTCTGAGATTTATTTTGGTTACTCACAACTGAATTTCAGAATGATTGTGGACAATCCCTTTGAATCAAATTTGACTTAATCAGTGTTTGGTGTCTAAAATAAAAAGACTCGAATATCATCAAAACAAGCTGGTATGAGATGAGGTCAGCATGTCCTGCTGCCAGAGGCAGAGGCACTGATGAATAATGTCCGGCAGCTGCATGTCAGTGTGATATTCCATCTCTCCCGATGCCAACCCTCATCTCCTCCCTCCTCCTTTCTATTCTGTTTTCCAGAGAAGAGGGAGGATGTCAGGGCCAGACCTAAACTGCTTCAGTAACCAGCCCTAATTGATGACTGAGCCATTCCTTTTATAGATTTGGCCTCCCTTTGTGCTACACAGCACTTTCTCTCCATTTTTTCCGTCAGCCTGTTTTTCCATTTGTACCTTCCATAAAAGGGTGAATGGTTCACATTAAGTGTGAACCCAGTGAGTGTGATAGAAAAGGAGGCACAGCTGGGTGTATTTAATTAAGATTACAGACATGTTGCCTTTACTGCCTGTGTTCGTTTTCACTTGCATTACAGGCTTACTGAGCATGGCATGACTAATGGCTGTGGTGATTGGGCTGTGGGGAGACTGTTAATGAACCCTGAGAGGATAGGTAAGACTGATACTTCGTGCTTCATCCCACATGTTGGCCAAGTCCAGTAAGTCCCTGAGGGCCAGCTGGGGGAGTCCCTTTGGATCCCAGTTGCCTCCATCCTAGCAGAGCAGTGATATCCTCAGACTCACAGTTGCTGCTGTGACACTGAGCACAGGCACATCTGTCTGAGTGACAAGACCAATAAACTGAAAACCCAGCAGACGTTGTCTCTGAGATGGAAACAAGGGTTTCTGAGACACAATTAGTGTGTAATGTGACGTCACACTACGGTGTGCTGAGTTGGCTGATGAATGTTGCCATATTGCAAGGCCGGTGTTGCCATGACATGAGTCAGGCCGTGCAGGGATTGAAATCACAAGTTGGAGTACTTTAATGTGAAGAAACATTCAGACTGCAATATCATTGGACACGAGCGACAAACTAAAAATGAGTAGAAATGCAGACAAAGCTATTTGTACAATCTCACATCGAGAAGATGGATGGCTTGCATGTCAGTTTTCCACAGAGGTAGAAGTATAGATACTAGCGTTTAAAAAGACTTCTGTAGAAGTTGAAGTATCAACTCAAGATTTTTACTCAAGGAAAAGTGTAGTACTGGTTTCAAAACTACTTAAAGTATACTACTTAAAGTATATAAATAAAAGTGTTATTTCATTTCAGCTCAATGCAAATACATTAAGCACCATATGTGTACTACTGAGCATTAACATGTTTCATGGAGTGGAAGATATGATATCTGTATTATAATTAGGGGTGGTGAAAAAAATTGATTATCATTTAGTCACGATTATGTTATGAACGAGTATGAATGGATTATGGCATTTTCAAAAATTTATTGTTTTTTTATATTATTTTATTTAGAAAAAATTCTATCCAACAGAAGTTGAATGCGCGCCCAACTCCGCAAGTGCGTGCTGCGGCAGCCAGAGAGAGTGAGCGGTACAATTCCCACAGCTCCATCTCGGCTAAATGCGGATGTGGATTCATTTTGGTTTTAATGCCAGGAGTTCTAGTCTAACCCCAAAGTGAAACTCACAGAGGATCCCTGACGGGACACACCTAAACATCAGAGCAGCCACACACAGTGATCAATGAGGGGGATTATTGGAATTTATTAGTTTTAAGTTAAAACAAATAATTCTGAAGTTACAATTACTACACAGAAAGTGCTTTGAGTTGTTACCCAATAAACTTCACTACACTTTGTGGTGTATTTTGGGTTACTGTTGTAAAATGGAAAATCAATAATCGGCAATTGAGAATCGCTGATAATCGAAAATCGGTTCTTAATCGAATCGAATCGGGAAATCGGACAGATTAACCATCCCTAATTATAATGGTGCAAAAAGTCAAACTTCCGAGGTGTGTTAGTAATAAATAGTATGTAATAGGGATGCAACGATACCAATTTTTTTCAACCGATCCGATACCGATACTTGGATCTGAGTACTTGCTGATACCGAGTACTGATACCGATACTACTAACACCAAAACAATCCCCAAAAAACTATTAGGCAAAATGCAATGAATTGGAAGGCACGTTTTATTTTATTCTCTGCTTCTTACAACGAGTGATGATGAATGAAAAATAAACATTTTCTGTGAAATTTTTTTCTGTGTTAAAATGTTTTCACATTTTAATCAAACAAAATATCAATTAACTATTTTGTCTCTAGTCGTGCCGCCACTCCTAAATCCTAGCCGCCACTCCTTCAGATTTATTTTCTTTATTTTTTTTACTTGCGAGCACTAAGGCAAACTACAGATAACTATTACCCCTTTCACAGCGAAATTCACGCGTTGATGCAGATTTTCCGGCTCTGTCGTGCGTCATCAAGCGGAAGCATCGATTGCGGAAGTAAATAAAGAACGCGGCTATCAACACGCGTCTGCTAAACACTAATAAGGAGGCAGCATTTCTCCATGCAGACCCTCTGACATGTTCTCCAAACGATGTCCGTCACATCATCGTCCGTGGTGACGCGGCGGCGCCTGCATGTCCGACGGAGCGTCCGCACACTCACAGCCCGGGGAAACACCGCCAGCTGGCCGGACCGCAGGTGCTTAAAACGCTTTCTGCCGACACGGAGCAGAGACGAGCCGGGGATCGGTGCCGGTACCGGACCATTGCTGGACCTTTAGCTCCTCCTCCAAGGACACTTTTTGTGGCTGATTTACCGAAAAAGCACTGAACGGTGGAAACGTTGCAATAGTATGGTCTTTGAGCTTGGTATCGGTTCTTGGTATCAGCGAACTTTAACGAGTACGAGTACGAGTATATTAGACCAGTATCGGCCCGATACATATCGGTGCATCCCTAGTATGTAATAAATAGTAATAAATAGTAGCCGTTGCCACCAAACTAAAAAAACATCTCTCCTCCAACAGTCTTTACGAATCATTTCAATCAGGTTTCCGCCGAAATCACAGCACTGAAACAGCCTTTTGAAAATCACCAATGACCTCCTCCTCTCCGCAGATGCCGGCAACCTCAACATCCTCATCCTCCTCATCCTCCTCGACCTCACAGCAGCCTTCCACACCATCAGCCACAGCATCCTCCTCTCCCGTCTGGAAACCTCCCTCAACATAACTGGCACCGGTCTCTCCTGGCTCTCATCCTACCTTTCCCGACAACAGTTCATCAACATTAACAACCACACCTCCTCCACCATCCCTCTACCACAAGGCGTCCCCCAGGGTTCAGTCCTTGGACCCCTCCTTTTACATGATCTATCTGCTCCCCCTCGGTCACATCATCCGCCGCCATGGTCTTCTCTACCATTGCTATCCCGACGACATCCAGTTCTTCATCTCCACCAAATCCATCACCAGCGTCACCCTCTCCGCCCTCAGCCACTGCCTAACAGAACTCAAATCCTGGTCAAACCGGTCCATCAACGCATCAGTTTCACAGTCTTCCTCCTCACTCACAAGGCTCTTCACAAAAAGGGTCCCCCCTTAACCACAACCCCTCCCGTAACCTCTGATGCCAACCTTCTTTCCCCACCACATCTGACCAAACAGCGGACCTGGGGAGACAGATCTTTCTACATCGCTGCCCCCTCCCTCTGGAACTCCCGACACAACCACATCCGTGACTGCACTGACCTTCCCAACTTCAAATCTCAGCTCAAAACCCACCTGTTCAAAATAGCCTTCAACCTGTGACCAATCTCTTTTGTTGTGTTTCATTGTGTTCTTCTATTTGTTTTAATTAATTTCTATTTCACTGTTTTTAACCTTTTTATTGTTAAGTGTCTTTGAGTGTTATCATTATTATTATTACTATTATTATTATCATTATTATTATTCTTATTATTATTAGTAGTATTTATTGGAATGTAAATGATGACTTGATGTAACTAGGCTATTGTAATTGTAATGTAAGGAGTAGTAAGTACGGATAATTGCCTGAAAATATAATTACTCCAGCTGCTCCAGTATAGATACCCCAAAATACTACTTAAGTAAGGTAAGTAAAGTAAAGTAAAGTAAAGTATTTGTACTTTGTTACTTGACAACTCTGGTTTTTCAGCATCCCAGTACGTGGATTTTTAATGCAGGAAAAATAACAACAAAAAATGAGATAAACAAGCAAATCTGCAAGCATCAGCGCTAGTGTGGACCAGAGTGTGAGTGATTTCTCTGCCCATCCCCTGTTGGCTGTGCCAGAGAAATCATCAGGATAGACAGGCAAAGGCTGACACTTCCTCCCTGGAGAAAAACTCTGCCACGGATGGACACAGTTTGTGCATATGCTTAGTGAACTTACCCGGCACATTTCCATGCTGCTCCTCTTGAAGATGATTATTTATGCAGTCACTATTAAATGTTTAACAATTATCATATATCAGTGTCTTAGCTATGGGAATAGGCCTCAAACTAGGCCAGCCATCTTTCAAAGCAGAAATATTTATTTCTCCCAATGCCCACATTGAAGAGGGAAGTGAAAATCCCACTAACTAAGCGTCAGAGCTACGGGACTGGGGGCACAATCTGATCTGAGGTCTCCCCAACAATCAGTGTCACAGCCGGCTCACACAGAGGCATGATCCTGTTAACTGTAAAAAGAAAGGATTTAGTGAATGTGTTCCACTGACGTAACCAAAGATTGGTTTCTGTAGGCGGAGTCTAAGTGGCAGCCCGCTGCAGCCGGTGAAATCACAGAAGGGGGCTCGCTGTGGTCTGTCCCCGTGACTCTGTTTGCTTTTCAATCCCTTACTCATTAGGAAATAGCCAGTGGCGGGCTTTTTGAAGGGCACCTACAGCGGAGTCTCACCACTGAAGAGGGCACTTAAGTTCATCTTATTTTCGAGGCCTCTTTACACACATTTCAATCTTATACAATGGCAATTAAGTGTTTTTTTCCACCTAAGAGGGCAGTTTAACATGTATTAACCACCCAAGAGGGCAGCTTATCATGTTTTAACTATAAGAGGATGCTTTAGTGCGCTTTTTTCAACAATTCGGCCATGAGGGACCCCCCCCCGCCACAACTGTTGGAGTTATGAATAGCATTTTTGAGCCACAAACCAGTGAGACAGCATGCTGGTCCGTTTCCTTCCATTCAATCGGCTGCTTCATCAGGTTCACCATCAGGAGCAGCTTCTGTCGCTGCAATCATCAGATGGGTGTCACATAAGTTTTGTTTCATTAAATCTGTTAACGTCCAAATGAGTGACGAAAATTATTTCAGTGATGAGAAAGAATGTGTTATTCACTGTGATGCGGAATAGTAACTGTCAGCAGACATCTGCTCTGTCCACGGCAGCTGGCAGGGTTACAGACAGACAGACACACACACACACACACACAAGTGTTGCTCACTTGGACACAAAGAAGTTCCTGGTTGGTGTTCACACCTGGACTGTGTCCATCCATGGAAGAATTTGCTTGCTTGTTTATCTCTATTTTACAAGAATTATTATCTAGTATTTTTTGGGAGACAGTACTTGTCAATGTCAAGTCAAATGTTATACTTTTGACTCCACTGCATGGCTATGAAGGCCCTCGTCACTCACTGCATTTGCACTGAAAGCCACTGTGTGAATATTCTTCTTCTAAAATCCATAAATTGTACATGTAGATGTTTATTTTTGTTGAGGTTTGTTAAAAAAATGTAAAAAAATAAGCAAATTTGCAGCTTATTCAGTTTAGTTTCTCCAACAGAAACAATCTCACACAACGCGGGGGAAAAATCACATCAAAGATGTTGGCTATTGCGCAATGATAGTTTCTGTGTATGTTCTTCTGTGCGAGCTCTTAAGTCTTGCCCACACTACACGATTTTAGGCGTCGGTGACGTCGGCGATTCACCCTCTCCCAAATCGGGGTGAGGCACTAATCCCCTCGGTGACTCGTCGTTAAGTGTGAACACCTCAAAGCCGCGAGTTGGGATGTCGCCGACGCAAACGGTCTTAGTGACGTAGAAAGAGCTACAGCCAATGAGAGCAGACATGGGTGTTGCCGCAAAATACGGAAGTGAAAAGGAGCAGTACAGCGGCTGCGGCAGCGCAGAGCAGCGCAGAGCAGAGCAGCGCAGCGCAGCGCAGCGCAGCGCAGCGGCGGCTAACAACAACAATACATAGTAGCGCACAAACAACCTGGAGGGCTGCGTTCTGCTCCGCCTCCATGTTTGCAATGAAAAGCTTGCGTGCTGCGGTCATGCATTTCCTGTGTCACTCCTTGTTTGAGACTGGCAGGGCAGTCGGCCACGCCTACAGATGGAGAGAATCGCGTGGTGTGAACTCCCCTCGCCGACTAGTCATGAAGTGTGAACATCCCAAGACTCCTGACCAGAGTCAGAGAGTCGTGCAGTTGCCGACTCTGGAAATCATGTAGTCTGAACAAGGCTTTATAGGCCATTGCTTTACACTTTTTTTTTTGAAGATAGTGCTTTATTTAACTTATTATGACCATAATGATCATACCGCGTCTCCAGCACTCTCACTTTGAAGAGGATGGGATGGCTTTTGAATGAAAACTTTATTAAGCAGCCTGTGAGTGAGAGCTGTCAGTGAACAGCAGACGGCTTGGTGGCTCCTCTCACCATGGGAGGCCACCTGACCATGGACATACTGAGAGCTTCCACAAACACCCTTTTGAAAGCAGTTCTCCTTCGTTATGATTTCGTAAGCAAGCCCATTTGTTGATTTAGTTCCGTCGTTTGTCCGAAGACCTGGCCCTTAACTGCAGCTTTTTTAATAAAAGTAACCGCCATTCCTAATTTGCCTACTGGGGGGGGTCACACTGTTTCAGAAAGAGCGGCTGACATAAATAGGAACTGGTCCATTTTAATCAGAAAATTCTACAGAGGTCAATGGGAGACCTGTGTGCTGAGTGTATTCACAGCAAGTTTTAGTGTTCCAGGAATATAACATCTTGTGTAACTATGAAACAAAATACTAAGAGGAGAAATAAATTAATTATTAGTGGGTCTGGGGAGACAGCAGTCTGTTTTTACCTGTAGCCAAGAGGTCAGTGATGCAGGATTTAAAGCTACCTACCTTGATGCTAGTGAAAAAGGCATCCAGCCCACGCTGCTAAAAACGGATCCCGATAATGGAGCCAAACAAAATATTGCAAGGGAGCAAGGTTGTCACACAGAAGGAAGCTGGCTTTGGGTACGAATCGAAAATTATGAGATTGCTGCTCACGTTTGATTTATAATTCTCAGATTTGGTGCTTCTGATTGAGCTACAGCTTGAATGGGGTCAGCCAATGGTCCCACAGCCCAATGTTCCCAAAGCCAATGTTCCCACGGCCAATGGTCCCACAGCCAATGTTCAGCCCAATGTTTCCACATCCCAGTTGTCCCATAGCCCTATGTTCTCACTGCCCTATGTTTCCACATTTTCAGAATGAGGTCTTGTGTTCCTTCATTCCCCTTCAATATAAGCCCTATCCTTGGAAGCACTTTAGAGTGAATGACTGAATGAAACTTTATTTTGATCAAGTTATTTTGATCAGGTTTTCTCTGAAATGAACAACAGTCAAACAACGCTGCCCTCAAGGCTCGCTCACAGGCACTTACATGAGAACCTGGTATTGGCTGCTCCTCCGGATGTGATGCCTGATCGATGCTCTTTTTTTCCTTAATAGCTCCTACTCCTTGAGTCCAGGGGCCTCATGTACTAACAACTACGTGGATCTCACACTAAACGCCAGCGTTCGCAAGAATCCCGGAAAAAAAAATCCGGATGTATCAATAAGTGTGTGCGCCGGGATCCGCGCACCTTTCCTCGATACATCCCACTCAGCGTGGAATTGAGCACGTGGCCTATCTAAACAGGGTCTCTCCTGTCCACGCTCGCAAAAAAATGTGGAAGAAATAGAAATTGACGGCATGCGAGCTGGAGGTGCTGGTCGGGGAGGTGGAGGAGAAGCAAAGGGTTTTGTTCGGCAGCCTGTCGCGTCAGTATAAAAAAACAAAACAATGTGAGGAGAAGGTTTGCCAGAGAGTGAACGCGGTGGGTTCAGAGCAACACATCCCCACGGAGATTAAAAAAAAGTGGTGGGACGTCCAGCGGCCAGGCAGGTGGGGGTCAGAGAGAGGAGCTCACACACGCCGCCCCCCGCACTGACTCCCAGAGCCTGGAGGGTAAGTGGGGGGTCCAATTCTTACTACAACATTCCCACATGCTTTGCCATGGATGTAAACGCAAGAATAACACACAATCAGGCATTTAAACAAACCCATATTTTCAATGATCAGCAGAAATGGATGTGTCGGCCAGTGTGTGTGGCGCCAGCAGCCCACCCGGACGCGGCGGCGCATCCTCCGGCCCACCCGAACGCAGCGGGGGGGTCCTCACACAGGCAAAGAGGAAATTGTACGTGGGGTCTCAGGCATCAATGAGCGGCTCGACCGCATGATTAACATTCTTGAACGTTTAGTTGAACAAAATAAATCCATCATATGGCTTCATGAATGCTGTAACCGTGTGCTTCTTCCTCATTCACATTGTGGTGATGAAATTCTAGCGGGCAAGAACGGCTGCCCGGCTGGGGATCGACGTCCATCCCTCCGGCATCTGGGTGGGTGGTCTCGTGGGGGGACATGCTTCTTGGCTAGAGGGATGCCATGCAGGTTGGCCACATTGTGAAGGACGCCACACGCCGTCACAATGCGGCCCACCTTCTCCGGGCCATAGAGCAGCAACCCAGCGACACCGACCTTTCAACTCCCAACTCTCCACCACTGAGCGAGTGGGAGTGGAGGTGGTTGTAGCTCCGCTCTGGGTCAGTGGGGGGTTGAGGAGGGGGGTCATCAGCCCGGTCCTGAGGCCGGAGCCACTGTCACCTGCAGTAAAAGCACAGTGTTGCACACATTTGGTTGAAGTCACTGATTCAAGTCAAATTTCTTGAAAGATAATAATCAAAAGCTTTTGTGACTTAATACGTTTATCTAACTATCTAGAGGGACACTGGCGGGGGGGGGGGGGCTGTATTATAATGACCATGAAACATTTCCTCACCCAGCAGCAGCCGTCCGTCACCACCTGCCTGCAGCCTCTCACACACAGTGCTGCTGTAAAGAATGTGCGAGTCGTGCGTTGAACCAGGTCACCTCGCAACCATGTTCAGCAGATCCATCTGCACATCGCAGATGATGATGATGATGCAGATGCCGGTTGAAGGTGGACTGGTTCACCCCGGAACTCTCCACCATGTCCCGCTGGAAGGATCCAGTGTTGGCACTGGCACCGCTCGGCTTCTGGCGGTTCTGAGCTCCAGTGCCGGTTGCAGCTTTGCGCACATCTGCAGCAGGACAGGCCGCAGGAGCCGGAACCGGCTCGTGAGCCACTCAACGCCGCCGCCAATTGTGGAGCAACTCCTCCCGCTCCATGAAATGTCGCTCCCGTCTAATTGCGCGGTTTGCCACATCCTCTGAAAGGGCAAGTGCTGCTATTGTTGACAGTTGCACATTCTGCACAATAGTGAAGGCTCTTTAACAGCCACGTAGGTGATGCCAGTAGGTGATTATGTTTGTGTTGATGGCTGATTTGTGCCCGATGTGTGCACGGTTGTCAAATTGTGACAGTCACCAACAGGCTGGACCGGCCATCGGGCAGACATTTTCACGGTGGGCCGGTGGATCAGTGGGTGCAGGAGAAAAAACACTTGCGGTACAGTTGTTTGTGTCGCATCCAACGCAGCGCTGTTTTCCCTATGTTCATCATTGCGCGTTCTGCGCCCCCTGATCGTAAATTTCCGCGAGCCACTTCCTTGTTCCAGTCCAGCATTGGTCACCAAACATCTCCACACAGTGTCGCCAACGGACCAAAGTGCAGCTCACACAAGAATCTGGTTTCACGCAAATGTAACCCAGGTTACTAGGCCTTAATCCAGTTACCAGTTACTAATAATAGTTAGACAAACAAGTTAATAAGTTAATATTTTAGCATGTGACAGATCAATAAATAAATAGATGTTGACTTAAAACAATCTTAAAATGATTAAAATAAATAAATAAATAGGATTTCTGATTAAAATCTTGTCAATAAATAGATACAAAAAAAAAAAGATGAATGTACGCAAATTCATTCATATTTGTTTAAAAATAGTATTTTGTTTCATTTCATGTGTGGTGAATGTGCATTTCTGTAGTCTAAGTGTACAAGATTCAGGTGACACGAGGGGTTCACGTGACGCAGTAACCAATCGGACGCCGTCAGGGCATACGTGCTGTCGCGTTGTTTGGTTTCTCTCTCTCTCTGCTGGACCAGTGCCGAAGTGGCTGCGCGCTAACTTTTTGCTGCCCGTTTTTGAGTGTAAGACAGCTAGATATTACGACATTTTCTCAACTTGTTGTCGATGCGGAGAGCGGAACCTGTTTTGGCTGCCATGGGTCGGATAGCCGACCGTGGGTCCTGCAAATGAAACGCGAGTGAAACCTTCACGTGGACTGATGCGAGACGTGTACTCTACGTTGTACCCGGGTGTTTGTGTGTATGATGCGAGTTTCTGGTCGGGTCTTTTTGTTCCCCTGTATGATTAAGATCTGAGTGACGACGACTTCTTCTTCATCTTCTGCTGTGATTCCTCCTCTCCTGTAGAGGTAGGGGGGGCCTCAGTGGTCGTGGCGAGCCACCCAAAATCACAGACTGTGTTTTTTTTCAATGACAGAATTTAATGTGGACTGTGGTTGATCTCTCATATGTCGATGCACCTTGATTTTATTTCACTTTTCCCAACACAATATAACATATGTAATATTCACTTGTGATTGTGGGACTTCTTTCTCTTCCACTCATTGCATATTGCTCATACCCCTTCCTCCTATAGCGATCTACATTTCAGATTTTCTGGTCCACAAGGTAATTAATGTATTGATAAATATCTGTATCTCCCAGTTTTCACCCCTTACAGTTAGAGCTGAGGCAGGTTACACAAACCTCTACGGCACCTCCGGAGCTGCCGTGACAGGCGCAAGAATCGACGAACTTCCCATCGTGAGCTCTGATCCTTGCGAACGCACCTTTTTCTTGCGTAAACTGTGTTGATACAAGAGGCCCCAGGTGGCCAAAGTCAAGATTACTCAACACATGTGGTGATGTACAAGTTTTCACAATTACAAAGAAATGGAGAGGTGTGTAATTTTTTATCGAAGGCACACTTTAAAATTGCCCTCTCCATTTTTTCTAACTGGGAAAACTTGCCAAATCAGCTGTGTATCAAATACTTATTTTCCCCACAAACCATTCCTTTCTAGATTGCTCAAATCATATTTTTCACCCAATTTTTATATGTTCTTATCAGCCATTTCTAAATTGACTGTGTATTTATAAATGGTGATTTGTCTAAAGTGTCTAAAAAAATCTGATAACCAAGCATGAACCGATAGATTCTTTTTCTTTTTTAGTTAAATAATTTCCTTCCTCCCTCATTGTTTTGCCTGTTGGCCAATATGCTTTTCTATGTTTATGTGGATTATTGTCCAGAATGAACTTAATGTCGCAGTCAACCTTTCACTGATATTCTAGCTTGTTTTCATCTTGGAGTGGATGGCAAAAAGAACATCATTTCATTAAGGATTTCATGCTGTTTTGCCACCATTTCTCAGCACAAAGAGATGTCTGCCTAATCTGACCCAAATTGAAGATTCAGTCCTTTTCATGTCATCATAATTAAACTGTGAAAGTGATTTTACAATGAACAAAGTGCAGTTGTTTCTCTAAGGGTTCCGAAAATGAAAGACAATCTCCTAAAATGCACACTATGCAGGTTGAAAAAAAGGTTAATAAAGATACTAGATGAAAGTGAATATTCATCTTTGGGTGAATGACAATCCTTTAAATCTTCATTTTTTACTCAGGTCACTGACATCATGTCATCATCATGTCTTTGTCAACGATATGAATATGCAAGATTATCAGACAAACCCGAAATGATCATAGAGAAAATGTTGACTGATTCTATGTTTATAGATAGAAGTTAGATAGTTATTATGTAGTTGGCCAGCCTGCTGCTTTAATCAGCCATTAAATACACTAAAAACAAGACTAAAAACAATTATTTTACTTGTACATGAAAAAGTCTTAATATTTTTCTTTTGGTCAGTGGGTCTTTTTTTGACAGCAAAGTGTCTTATGACCAATTCATACATTGTTTTTTTTTTCAGGAAAGGAACAAGAACAGCCAAAGAGAGAAGAAGCCCCTAACTAAAAGCCCACAAGGCAAGCCAAGTTTATTTGTATGGCACAATTCAACACAAGTTCACTCAAAGTGCTTCACATAAACATTAAAATCAGCAAGACACAATTGGAAACAATAAACACAGTCAATTAAAAATGGAAATGGAAATAAAAACACTCATCCTTCAGAGCAGCATGTATCTATATTCAAGGCTTTTACGTGTGAAGTGAAGAACAGCTGAAAAACACTGCACATGACGACAGAAAGAAGCCAGAGTGCTGGGATTCTTGAAACAGAAGGTTTATTTTAATGAGAACAAATGTTTTCATCATATCTTCGTTTGATAGCAGATGCACTGAAATATATTTAAGAAATACGCTCAGTTCTTCTCCTTATTTCCCCAGAAACAAGAGCAGGACCTCCAGAGTCTGTACTACGAAGCTGGATTAGATCTTAGTGAGGTAACTGCTGCTGCTACAAACACATCAGCACTGTTGCAAGTCTTTGCATGTTTGTCACTGACAATGGATTTACAAATAATAATAATAATGATAATAATAATAATAATAATAATAATAATAATAATAATAATGAATCTTAGAATAAGGCACATAATAATTGTCTGCTGTGTTGTTTGATCCTGGAATTACACTATTAAGTAACATTTTTCAACAGGCTCAAATAAGCCTCAAGCTTCCAGGTTTCACAATTCGCGGAGTGCGAGTCATAATGTGCAGAGTGAACCTTGTCATTGGGGAACAAAAACAAAAACAAATGACAGCAAAGCGGTAATTCTCTGTCAGAGCCAAAAGGGAAAATGACACCAGCTCTGTGGCCTTTGTGGTGGGACACGCTGAAATAACTTCATCCCTCTGTTTTACCTGGAGAGGACAGGCAAGCCAAGAGCAGAGACGGACTCTCCTGAGGGCTGAGAGCTGTGATTTAGTGCTGAACTTTAAAAGCACTGCTGCCTTCCTGGGCGCTGGGCATCCGTGGTAATAAGGAGGATATGAGACCATTGGAGGAAGGATACAGAGGAGCAGAGGCCACTTTCTGGGTGCTGGCCCCTCGATGCTCCCTGTTATATGAGGTGGCGGGAATGCTGTGTAATAGCCTCTCTCATTACAGCTAAGCCCTTCTGGAACAGGTAAACTCCCAATGGACATTAGGGATAAAAATTGGTTTCACTTCAACCTCTGCTGACTGGCTTAGCCAAGGCACATACTCACGCAGTTTTTAGAATTTAGTGGGTTCAATTGATTTTAAACAATGATTCAAAATACTTATTCTCTGCTTTTTTATCTCTCTAAATATGAATTTGATTTACCCAACAATTACAGGAGCTTTTTTCATTCATAAACATACCTGCTCTATTGATTGAGAGAACACACACACAAATACACGCGTGCACACACACACACAGACACACACAGCAAACATTTTTCCAACTACCTGTGGTGCACAGCATCATTCCCAAACATCTCTGATTATCCACCTCCGCCCAGTCCTGAAGTGATAGCGAGGGTGCACACACACACACACACACACACACACACACACACACACACAC
>CAESWR010001134.1:108281-127497 GCA_903171835.1 Mullus surmuletus | reverse complement strand
ACACACACACACACACACACTAACACTTACCACAGCCACCACGTCCCTCGCCGCTGCCCTTAGGGAGACGCCATACAGACAAAACAGGGACGTAGCCAGCAGCCGTAAAAGGGCCACGTCGTGGGAAAAACAGTGACCACTAAGACCTCTACTTCTGTAGGCGGCGCAACTAAGGTGGACGGATGCTGAACTCCACGGACAGGGGGGTGGATGTCACAAATATGTGAACGTGTGTGAATGTGTTCAGGATTAATTCCTTATTAGACACAGCAAAAATAAAGAACAAATATTATAATCTATAAAAAATTTGAATACATTTTTCATTTCTTTGCAATTCTTAAAGTGATGTAAGGTGGAGAAGTGAAGCGGTGTGTTTTGGTGAGGTTATTGCTGAGGTCCCCCTCCCTCCCGTAACTCTTCTCCACCTGCTGCTCTGAGCTACTTGTTTTGTTTTTGGGGTTTTTGAAAGTCTTGTTAACCAGCTGATTATCTTTCCTGTGTGCACATTTCTGTGTTAATTATTATGGCCATATACACAGGAAAAAGTTTTTAAAAAAAGATGATTGAAGTAATCAGTGCTGTTTGTCATGCCCATGCGGCCTTATTGATAAGGTGGCCATTTTGGCCCCGGTTGAGGGGAGAGATTACATGGATGGAACAGAGGTTGTATGTGAGTCTTTCACCAAATTTACACCTTGTTGATACTACTTTAGACTGGTATGAGTTGCACAAGAACAGAATTTGCAGTCTCCAGTTGAGGATGTAGGAGGTTTACAAATAGCCTCTAAAATGAGTAACCTACAAAGATTCTCAAATGCAGTCATATCCCAGTGCAGCTGTCGATACAATAGATCATCATAGACAGATCTCTACAAGTCTGTAAACATCAGTAATGAATCATGAAATGAATAGTTTGTCCAGCGACAGACCCTTGTACCCACATTCCAAGATTCCTTATTCACATTGACTAACTGGAAACAATCTGTCAAATAGGATATGAGCTGCAACATGGATTATCGCACTCTCAGAGCAGTATGACATCCACAACCTGATGTCGTATAATTCCGAGGGCGGCTGGCAGTTACCTTGTGCATTTTGGGGGAGAGACAATGCTTTCATTACACACTTGAACCAACTGTCTTAATGTGTTTGATGTCCTCAAATCATGAATGTGTTTGTCCTGACTGAGCGGAAAACAAATGTTATCGTAAAAGTGAACAGGTGCTGTAGAATCTTTGACTGTTGAGGCAAGGTTTGTTTTCTCACAGCAGCTGCTCTTTCAGCATCACTTCCTCCTCCCCTTGATTCACCCCGACACCTCGTCTACATTTACTGATGACACACTGCAGTTGGCCGTAGGTTCTGGGTGACTGGCTCACAGAGTGGTCGCCACTTTGTAAAGATAAAATGGCAGAATCTCAAATGTCAGAGATAAAGAGAGGGGGCAGAAGAAAGGAGAGCGTCAGCATGAAACCAAAGTGTTTGGCGGAGGAATCCTGATGTATTGTTCAATTGTGTTCAACACCTTAATAATGAAGGGTTTCTGCTCCCCCCCGCTTTGAAATTGACGCCATTATAGTCATATATATATATATATATGTACATATGCTCAAAAACGTTCTATACATATGAATTTGTGTTGTGTTTTATACCGTTGGAAAGCCTTTACAACAAGCCTGTACAACGAGGTACAACTTGTGAGGATCGTGCATTTGTGGAATGAGTAACACAGCTAAACGTGTGGGTGACGCCCCCCAGAAATGTACCTAAATCCCCTGCAATATTCTCCTGTTGGTGTTCGCACGCACGCACGCACGCACGCACGCACGCTAACACACACACACACACTATACACTATCTTATTTTTTTGTTACTGTTTGTAAAGTGCCTTTGATTTGTTTTTAAAGCGCTATATAAAATAAAGATACTATTATTATCATTATTATTATTATTATCATCTCCCATTGGCATAGTAAAATCTTGGCCCAGTGGTTGTGTCCCAGTTACCAGTGGTGTTAAGGTCTGTCAAACAGAGGAACCTGACTGTCTCCTGATCCCTCTGCTGCCATTTCCGTCTTCTTCTGCTGAAAGTCCTGAAGGTGTCGTCAACAATCATTTCTACGTCACTTTCTGCCTTTCATGCTGTATCACTGTATCACCCCCCTCGCTGTGCCTCCTCCTCCAACTCTCCTCAGAGAGAAGGTTTTTAGCTGAATCCAGCTTTCACCTGTAAAATACAATCTGTGCGGTTTGACATGACATTTTTGTTGATACTAACTACAGCTCAATTGGCAGTACGAGCTTGATGTCTTGTCCTGTTTTGGAAGTCAGCCGTGCTCCCTATTTTTCAAGTTTCACTCACCTAAAATAGTTAGTGTACAATCTATGAGAAACTAGTGTTTCTTTCAAAGCTGCTTATTGGTAATGTCTTCTTTCATGCCACTTGCTGACTGACAGCTGTTACGAGGTTAGAAGCTCTTTCAGTGTGCACTCCAAAGGTAAACTCATAATAATCCTTAAGTGAAGCTAGAAAAGTAACACAAAGAGAAGAAAGACTGGTGTGGGAGACCAGGTTTCACATCTGTGTCAAATATTGACATTATTTGCGGAAAATTGATCTAAAGTCACAGTGACTTTTATACCAACATTATATATTGGTTGTCTTTATTGATCTTAGCTAAGTTTGTTAAGTTGTCAAGGCAAAACGTTGGACATGACAGCTCATGTCATGTTCCATCAACGGGGAATTACATCAGCTACTATGACCAACTATTGAACAAAGACATTACGCACATACTCTGTTCAAAGATTGAAACACAATAAGAATTTTGTCATATCATTTAGTAATCATCCTTTTGGGGATATTGAAAGAGGATACTGAGAATAAATGAATCTGACCACTCAGTTTCTCTGAATTAACCTCAATTTTACATTATTTTATTATCTTGATTGCACATTAATGTGTGTAGCAGCTGGCGTCAGCAAACTCAGTTAGTCTTGTCAGTTGAATCAAACTATTCTTTTTTTGCTTAAATGTGATTTTTTCAAGTCATTGATCAATGGGATTAATTTGCATTTAATGGAATTGATTCCTCATTCACATAATAATGATTTCAGGCCCGTTGAGATTTGGGGGAAAGAGGAAAGGCAGAAATTTTTTCAGGCTGAAAACCAACTCTTTGACTGAGTCCCCCCCCCCACACACACACACACACACTCAGCCGCTCCTCTAAACCTCTAAATCCTTCTATAACAAAAATAGAGATGTGAGTACATGTTGTCCTCACAGCCCCGCTCTGCTCTGAGCCTCAGACACCACCGTTCCTGAACAGTATCTCTGCTTTGTGCACAAGACAGCCGCTTTTTTTGTCAGTCCAGCTGTCTTGAAAATCTGAAATGCGGTCCCAGGGAGTTTTTGAAACATTTATGTGGGCTTGGCTATGCATATTTCATAGTGGGCAGTAACATTTAAAGTAGGACATACCTACTGTGGAGCATGCACCACCAAACTGTTAGCAGACTTCTACAGCATAGCAACCATGATCATACTTTCCACTGACACCAAGGGGCGGCGTGGACTCGAGTGCCAGATTGTAAATTAGATTAGATTAGTAATCGTAAATGAAGGGCACCAAAGGTTTACAGGACAGTTCATGAAAAATGTCACAAAATTTGGGACCCCTAACTGCTCTTGATGAGCAGGTTGCCACCTGCCAACTTGTGAAAGACTGAATGAGGTCATGAGCACCAGGGAACACCAAGGCAAAACTTGTTGTCTGGGGCAGACCGCTGTTCAATTGGATTGAAATCATATATCTCCACTTCACAACAGTTTTATGTAGGCACTTTAACACAGAGCGGGTATATTAACAGAAACCCAGCATATTCCCCAAGAGCAGGCACTCGTTGACAGGAATGGCTGCTGGCGGGCGGGGCCACCTTCCAATTGAGTTTGAGAGAGAGAGAGAGAGAGAGAGAGGCTGTTGTGTATACCAGGCAGCGATGAGGTGAGGTGGTCAGAGGAATTAAATAGTCCACAGACAAACACTGCAGGGTTGAGCAGGCACAACACACAGACAGTCTGGGAATGGATGGATGAGTAAAGGTTGAGTGGAAAATCTCATATTGGAAGCAGCAGGAGAGCAGCACAGCAGACTGTGGCAAACTTTGTGAAAACGTTGATGAGTTTGTCTATTATTGTTAGTTTGTTAGTATTGTTAGATGCAGTGGACAAGAGTTGAGTTGATGAATGAATCATTTAATAAATTAACCTTTTCTGTAATTCAGAGGATTTGATGACCACTGTTCAAATATTTCTGAATGAAATACGTCTTCCATCCCCGACACCTATCCGCGGAGTTCGGGATCTGTCTGCCTGCGCCCCGATCAGATCCACCAAAGTCTCCTCAGATCAGCTGGGCTCTGCTTCGCCGGCAGTTAGACGTGGTCTGAGCAGACGTAGGTGCAGTGCAGCTTTCTGACGCATCTGTGCCAACACTCCCTCTGCTGCAAACGTTCTGAGCACTGATGGTCATCAAACCCTGTTTGTTGATATCTGAGCTTTGTTCCCTGTTTTGAAGGCCAGCCCCGTCCCACAAGCATTACAGTGCATGTGAACCCCTACCAACGCAGTCCCTACAAGAGCAGAGAAGATGCTAGCTCATTATAGCTAAGATGTAGCTCAGCATTCAGTGGACAGAAACTCTCCCCAGTTGCTCCAACCCAGAAAACACATTACATTACCAACAAGGATTGAATGAAGAGCTACAGAAGCCTGCCAGCTGCTAATGCTAAAACATATGGAGAGCTCTACCAGCTGCTGATGCTAATGCTAATGAAGAGTTCTACCAGCTGCTAATGCAAAAGCTAATGGACAGTCCTAGCAGTTGCTGATGCTAAAGCTGATGAAGTCCTACCAGCCGCTAATGCAAAAGCTAACAGGGAGTCCTAACAGCTGCTGGTGGTAATGCTAATGAAGAATCCTACCAGCTGCTTATGCTAAAGCTAATGGAGAGCCCTACCAGCTGCTGATGCTAAAGATAACTGAGAACTCTAGCATCTGCTCATGCTAATGAAGGGTCCTACCAGCTGCTTATACTAAACCTATGCTAAAGCTAACGGAGAGCCCCACTAGCTGCTGATGCTACATTTACTGAAGAGTCCTACTGGCTGCTGATGCTGAGCCTAACAGCTGCTGATGGTAATGCTAATGGTAATGTTAATTCTAATCAAGGGTCCTAGCAACTGCTAATCCTAAAGCTAATGCAGAACCCCACCAGCTGATGATGCTAAAGATCGACTTAAAGCAAGTGGAGGGGTGCTCACTGCAACATGAGTATCTCATTTAGTCACCAATAAAGTTTATGTGCAACTCAAAGTCCTTTGGAAGATATTGAGATCCAGCAAGAGCTGCATATATCCATGTAATGGGAGTGAACAGGGCATCGATGCTGCACCAATGCTCTAATGCTGCATTCTGTCGCCAAATTTTGTTCCCCTTCTGAGTCCGGGGATGAGTGTTGTCATCATCTGGCATCTGTAGCTTGATCTAGTAACCTTTGAACCAGAAGTTGTCATCTCAGGTGCCGCGTATAGCGATGGGTACGGCTCATTAGCTTAGCGACGATCGGATTTTGCTACTGCTAGTTTTGTGGAACATGGCTGAATATTTGTCAGATAACGAGGTTGTGAATGAGAACTCTGAATATGATGGGTGTCCTTACTGTTTTGAGCCAGAGTACAGATGAGGAGCTCATTGAAAAGAGGATGCAGAGGCAAAGAGAGGAACAGCTGGCCAGAGAACAACAAACCGCTGTACATCCACCAATAGATGGTAAATGGTGGTGTTCTTGTGGACAATGCTGGACTTTGCCTGCAGAGGAGGAATGCCTTTGCTGCTCCCACTGGGATTTGAGGCCAGGAGATTCACGTATGGATGTCTCTAGAAATTACTGTGTCACAACTCGAGGATTTCCCTTCTATGATCAACAGGGCTGTGCTAGAGACCTTTTCTTTTCGTGCACTGAAAATAAGCTGAAAAGACCCAGACAAAGCCTGCAGGACCGAACGGGCAACTTTCGATTGATTAAGTAGCCTACACACATGCAGACATTGTTTATAAAAACGTCGACATTTTGCAGGCAGGTCACTTCCGGCGAATATTCGCGTAACCCTCAGACCACGAACACATTTGTGTCTGACGGCCCATCATCCCACTTTAGATGGTGCCATTTGCTAGCCCAAAAAAGTAGCATGCTGGTATATTGCCTGAGAATGTCACAGCCTCATGAAATGTGGTACACACATCAGGAGGGGCGTACTCTTGTAGATCCAGTATCAAAATGGAGACATACCTTAAAATGGCTCAAAAGCACCCCCTACAAATTTTCAAACGTGTAGCCCTGCCCTTGTGTTTGACCCACAGCTATGAAATTTGGTAGACTTATGTAGGACCCCGAAATGAACAGAAAAGTCTCTTGGACCCATGTGCCACGCCCAACAGGAAGTCTGTCATTTTGATGTGAAAGTTTGGTTTAGGGTGATTTTTGACCATTTTAGGGTTTTTTCGAATGCGTACCTGTTCTAGGGATTTTATGCTACAAAGCTGAGACCCAGCCCACAAGTACCCACAATAGTGCTCTAGACAACTTCAGAACAATTTTCTAATAGGAGACTTAGTTTGGCAACGGTGCCCCGTCAAACACAAGTAGTGCATTTGCCATTGCATACAAATGGCTGCCGAGAAAGCAAAGGCTTAGCAATTTTGGCATTCTTTCACCTCTAATGTGTAGTTGAGACCTTGGGCAACATCATATCCAAACATCGGCCATATAGGTCAACGGGCGTGGCCGGGGCGGCACTCCAAGCTTTGACACTTTTAGGTCAAATGACTTGAACTTTTGACCCATGCCCCGACGTCCATTTTGTTTTTCACAATTTTGATAACTCTGTGATCACTCAGCCTTACGTCGTCCCACCCCCACCAAATTACAAGCTGTTCATTACAATCCATCCATGACCAGGCTGATCCCGATTAGGACACTGACACAGCGCCACCTGGTGGTGAAACAATTTAGTTTTGCACATTTCAGCCTCAAACTACTGCTACATTGATGCAATACAGCTGAGATTGTTTCAGGACAGTCCTGACTACTTGGAAATGGTGCTAATGCCTCAATGCTATGGAGTGTGTCGGACACAAGGTACCCACAACACACAAAGGCAGTCATAAGCGCAGGCCATCACAGAGGTCAGCAAGTTCTGGGAAGGCGGTGCAACAAGTGTGCAGCACACAGGGATGGCGGTGCGTCAGGGTTGGCGGTGCAACACAGCCCGGGCCCGTCAGTGCCCCGCGGGGAGCTAGTTTTCCTTGAATTTGTTTGCCTGTTTTCTGGCTGAGATGACAACTTCCGGTTCAAAGGTTAGTAGGTCAAGCTACAGACGCAGGGTACGGAGAACAGGCAAACCCGGACTCAAAAGGGGAACCACACTAGCGAACATAACAAAATATTGGTGCAATGAACGAGTTTGGCGACAGAATGCGGCATTAGAGGCTGCTCTCGGTGCTCCGTTCATTCCCATTATATGGATATACACTGCTCTCATTGGATCTAAATATCTTTTAGCATATTTTATGCCATAAATAATGAGAAAACTGTAAAAACGGTACTTCCCCTTAACTCATTTGAGTCATTCAACATGAGAGAATGAAAACTGTTAACAAAATAAATAGTAATTGAAGTGCAAATGATAAAGCACATTCTCGACAGGTTGTATGAATGCATGTATGAAAGAGCACCTGCTGACCAATCAATTATCCTAAAAAAAATCAGCTGCCCTTTTCTGGAGGCTCGTGTGGATCCAGGGGATCACATTTATGGATGGTGAGGGACGCATTTAAGCGAGAGTTTTTCACATATCACAATACCCACTTTGATTCCCCCAATTAAATCCAGTGTGAAATGTGCAGGTTTCCATCAGTGAGACAGATGTGCATCCACATCTGCATGTTTTATTCTCCCTCCAAAGTCCACTGGGGTTGCTCTTCAATAATGAAGTAAATAATAATGCTCATATATGACACACACAATACAAGTATTCACGAAACACACAAATGTTACTATTGTGAGAGCCACTCATTTACAATTAACATTGTAATCCCACTCATTTACGCATCAACAGTCTGCAATTTATTTATTCATTTTCCCCCCAGCATTCTTTTAGGCTTTTGGCAGCTGTGTCTGGATAATATCCTGATATTCCTCATATTTCTGTATATTCTTCCATGGTAACGACAGCAGCTCTGAGGCTTCTCTATGTCTGCAATTGGTCGAATGCAGCAAATCCAACCCCTCTTAAGTGTGATGGGAGTGGAAACCCTCGGTGATACACCAGCCTGGTTATCAACTATAACGATCAACGATATCTGGATGAAGACAGCGCGGTAACGACTCATCCTAGGTGAGTTAATCCAGCTTCGTAGTACAAATGAAAGGCCTGGTGTCGATCATGCTTTGAGAGGAGTTAGCCAACCTCTGCAGCGCCTTGTGTTCAGCTCAGAGCAGTTGCCATACCAGACAGTCACGCTGGCTACGTTTACATGCAGTCAATAATTGGGTAAAGGTCCATATTCTGGTTACTGACACATTGGGAATGACCCATTTACATTTTCCAGTCAGGGGCGCCGTAAAGGGGGGGAAAATTAGGACCCATGACTGACAGCCCCCCTAACCCCCCACCCCCCTCAAAAATTTAAATCATAATTAATATTTTATTCAAAATAAGGTAATGAAACCATCTGTCCCCTTTTTATGTATATCAGAGATTTTGACTTTATTTGGGCAAATTCATTTTTAAGGGGAGTAAAAATGCAACTGTAGCACCAGCTAAAGTCAGCGTTGCGCAAGAGGCTGCTGTAATGTCTGCAAAGACAAAGTGTGGGTCCCTAAACAGGAGGGAAAGAAAAGAGAAGAGAGGAAAAAGAGAAGAAAGGGCACCTAGTTTTTCTCCAGGAAAGGTTGGTATCGTCTTTGAGTGGTTGAAATCAGCAGCTGATCTGTCACCAGGTGCACTGTTTCTCCACAACTCCCTCCGACCCAATGAACCCCCACAACAAGGTGAGCAACGTGGCATGTCAGCATTATTGAAGTTGTGTGCATGGGGGTTCTTGTGGCCTTCAGTGATGGGGCCCGATGGGATATTTTTTGATGGGGCCCAAAATCCTGGCACCCTGATTCATGGTCATTGTAATCAATTGAGATATCCATATCAAACCAGCGAAGAAGGTCTTGTACAAACCCTAGTTGGCGTAACTTTTGGCTCACCTTTTTGTAGATCCCGCTACTTTCTAGCGCCTCCAAATGCCAGTGTAACCCTGGTTATAATTACAGTACTCAGATACCAGTCCTTGAATGTATCGTTGTCTTAATGTATTGTAGTTGTTCTCGCCCGATAGTGACATTTTCGAGCTTACCATCACCTGCAGGTCAGTGTGTGTGAGAAGGAGAGAGAAAGGAAGAGAACCGCAGGAAAAGTGTCCGTGTTCGGTGGCCAAATGTGAGATGTTGTGGAAGTTCTAAAAAGAAAGAGAGAGGAAACGTTGTTAGAAAGTGAATGCGAAAAGGAACGTACCGGTGGAAGGGAAGCCGACGAGGGTTCCTTGGACTTTTTTATTTCCGAACTATTTTGGTGAGTTAGCTGCATCGTTAGCTCAATTAACGGTATTATCCTGGGTTAGTACACAAAAAAAAAGGAAAACCAGTCAGAATAGTGAATGTTAAGGGTACTGAGAAATGTTTTTGTGATGCTGTAAGATATGTTATTGTGTGTGTGACTATGACAAACATGTAGCAATTTACCGAGCGGTTAGCTCAGCTGCGGCCTGTTAACGAGGCCGAGCACGGCTCCATTGCCATCGCTGCATTTCAGATGCTAAATTGAGGCAGCATTTCATGTGTTACATATTTTTCTTTTGCAGTCGAGTTGATTATATCTCATTCAATGAAGTTGTGTTGTTCAATGTGCACTGGTAAACGGACAGTAACTTAAGAGATGAATGATTGCTCTGCATGTTATGCAGGCTGGTTTTTTTGAGGGGCGAGTTCCTCCATCCGCTGGGATCGACACCACCGCCATCACCACGTGGAGGCTCCTGGTTCATCGGGACCCGTGTGGCACCAGTGGGGTAGGACAGGGCTCCATCCCGAGGAGACACATTCGATTTGCGCTTTATTTTCGGACACCTCGGTATTTTTTTATCCTTTTCCCTGTTTTTTTGCATTTCTTTGCAAAAAAAACTGAACACTGACAGTTGAACTTGACAAACTAATTTTTTTCTCGTTGGAGGACCTGGAAAGACAATAAACAGACTGAAAAAGACAGTTCAACTGATTGAAGGGGAAAAGAGACATTTTTTTTATTTTATCTTTGTTTCAATGCAGGTACTTACCTGTTTCAGCTGATTTCAGTGCATATTGTGAATTGTTTATGTGAAAGGAGCTGCATTTGATTTGTTATGTGTGCAGGGTGTAATGTTGGGTGAATGTTGAAGAAGCAACATTGAACGCTTGTATATAAAAAATCATACCACGTTTTGTATTGTTTGTTATGTGGGTTGGAGATCAACTGCTCTCATGCTTCTGCTACTGCCAGTCTCCTCATCCGAACCTCGATGATTAGACGGAACCGGTGAAGACTTGAGAAGAAGGTTACACCAGGGTTGGTTGTGTCTTTCATCACACTTATGAAATGATTGGTTTCCTCCTCACTCCAAAAGTGTGGCGTGGTGTTGCTCTCGCCTTTGGCCATGTTTACAAGGAGTTCCTGGACTCCAAAGACCAAGATTCCTTGCCAAAAGAACATAAACACAACACTAATTCATCTTGCTTTTGATGTGGAGATCCTGATAGGAGGAGACATCATCGAAAATTCACCTCAGACAAGGAGGAACCAGGGGGAATATTTTAAAAACCAGATTATGAGCATATTCCTGTTATTCAAATGGGTTATGGTCTTTACATGGCCACATCATGTTACTTCAAAGACCTAGAGAAGACTGCAGAGGCTTGGGATGGGGAGCTTATTGGCTGCATGTAAACGTAGGTACGGCTTTGCTTGCTGCTCTAATGGGGGGAGGGGGGGGGGGGACAGCTTTTCTGTTTCACATAAGTCAACAAGTTTTTCCACCTCCCTCCTGTACACAGACTCATCATTGTTGGAAATTAGACCAAAAACCCACTGCTGTGACCCACAGCAATGGTAACTGATTCCATTTTGTTTTGGCACAGTGATTTTTTCCAATCACTCATTCATTCTGTCAACTCTTTATCCAATTATCACAACAGTTCCATAGTTCATACAAGCTTCGCAAGGTCGCAAGTCACCCAAAATCTTTAAGGTAGCCTACATTTCCAAACAGCTACAATCAGTTCAGCAGACGTCACAAACACTGAATATGTTATTAAAGTTTGTGTCCGATGGATCTTGGTAACTGAATGGATCATTTTGCCTGTGATGGCGCAAATAAACGCCTAGAAGAATGTTCAGAAGTTGCGCAGGTTTAGTTATTGTCACTGGTGCGTGTGTGCGTGTGCAAGCATGTGTGTGTGTATGTGTTAAACTTTTGGAAAAGTTAGAAAATGTTATTCAATTTAACTGAAGTTTGAACTTTGAACGAGCGAAAGCTTATTTGATTTAGTTTAGCAATTAAGCGCAATTCCATCAAAGAACCGTCATCAGGAGCACAGAACCCCTCGGTATGTAGTTAACTGCTATTATTCCGGTTAGCTTTGATACTCAGTTTGAGGCTTTTGATGCTGATGTTAATGAGATTATTCCTAGATTAATTCCCTTATTCTTTGATAAATCAGATTTTATTCAAGTGGTCTTTAATGTATTATGCAACTTACTGTATCTGTTACTGTGTTTCAGGTTTATAACCTGTGTTATGGATTTAGTAAAATATGACAAAGACAAAAACGAGTCATAATGATGTGCTTCACGTGCTCCCCGATGAGCCCTTTCGGAGGGATATCCGAACAGTATGTGTGAACTCAATTACTATTAAAGTGAGCGAAAACTCATCAAGTGCATCACTCCAAAGTCTGCTACCGTTCTCTCCCTCAGTGTGCTTGGACCTTGTTAGCTGTTGTTAGTTATGTGGCCAAAATCACTGCAATCTCCCTGGTTGAAAGAAGCTGAATAAATCATCTCCCCACCTGAGGGAGGGCGCGTTGTGTGTGTGTGTGTGTGTGTCTGACAGAGAGCTAGATGGGAAGTGATTGAGCGTAAACACTGAGGGCTCTGAGGAGGGATGATATGACAGGGTCTGGGCTCGTCGGAACGCGGCCGCAACACACACACATTTATCGCTATCAAAGCCAAGAGGAGGCATGTGGATTATCACTGTTTATGGAAGTATGTCAACATGATCCAGATGATCAGGGACCACATGCAGCAGGTCAGCGCAGCCAGTGTTTAATATTCTTTTGCGTTATGATTTCATGTGGAAACCATAACCAATAATTCATCAATTTACTGAGATGTTTGTTCATTCAGAGGCTGATTATTTTAACTGCAAATCTCATCCAATCTAGTGGAGCAAAAGCTTAATATTTCACAAATAATCATCAAAGTTTTACTTTTATTGATAGAACTCGGCGTATTTGTCAGCTAATAATCGTTTAATTTTGGATACGCAGCCGATATTTCCAAAATGTTCAAATTCGTATAACTCCTACGACCCTAATTCGTACAACCGCCGTGCCATCACTGTTTGACTGGAACAACTACGCTAACAGCAAGACACGGACGGTTTTTGGGAGTCCAGCGGAACCAGATCCAGTGGAATCTGAAGAGCACTGCATGTACCGTTTTCCCGAAGGGGATTGTCCTATGGTCACATTTCTAATTTTGTTTTTTTGTTCTTTTGTTTGTGCAATGCTGTCCTTTCCGTTCTTGCAATGGCCAGTCAACAAATTTCAGTATAAACAGTAAAAGTGTAAATGTGAATTTTGTCCAGTCTCTTACAATCAATCTCCCACATACACTAGGGTGTAACTTACAATACACTGACATGCTCATTGACATTGACACGGGTATTTACTTTTGAGAGATTAACTAGGAATTTTGAGCAAGAGACTGGCATTTGCAGGTAAACCATGTTTTGCTATTTGTACGAATTGTTTTGAGAAATGCACATACTGTTTTGCAAATGTTGAGGATGACTTGAGAAATGTACCAAAGCGACTGAGAAAAACTGTGATATTATGTACCCATTTCCATTTTGACATGAATTATTCCTTCAAAGCTGAGAGGGAATTAGAAAAACAACATGGAATTCTCTCATATAACCAGGTCTTTTTCTAAGGATGAAAGTGTTGAGGAAAAAGATTCAGTTCAACATGGGATGGTGTTGCCGGTTCAATCCTCTGGTCTGGAGGTTGGCGCCTTCATGGAAGCCCCTGCCATCCCTACGTGATTGTGAGTGCATGTCAGGTAGAATATACCTCTATATACACATTTCTTCCTTTTATCTGATTCCCAGCTTGAAGCCAAATGGCCAGCAGCCCGAGACGGCAAATCATGGTCACATGGTCAGATGTGAGTTAGGTCGCATTGATGGCCTATTTATCCTGACAAAATCTCTTTCATCTTTTAATCTACAGTGCTACTAACAAAAAAACATCAATTAATCTCTTCTGCATACTTTTTTTCTGCTTTTCTGTGTATGTTTTGGAGATCATTTAAAACAGTAGATGCTCTCCGTCCTTTCTTGAGAGCTGGTGGAAGCAAACATGAGCTGCTTGTTTAGTGGAATCCAGTTTGATTTTGTTTTGGCGTCGAGGTTCTCGGAGATCCTCCTCTCCTTAAACCAGATGCGATCATCATCATCATCATCATCATCAGCATCATCATCCACCTGACGCACAAACCTTAGGATTATTGCTTGTGCAGTCAGAAATACAGAATTGCATCAGAAAAACAACAAAAAACATTACTCAGAGAAACAGACGTGATGATGATTATCCGATTAGAGTAACGTTTACGTGAGGGGCGGTCCTCTAAGACCCTCACCCCTCATTTACAGTGAGTGATTGAACTAACTGTCATCTCTATTGATCTTCCTCAGATGAAAGAACATAAAGCATTCTTCTTCTACCTATCCCAGTAATGGCTTTGGTTAACTTGGTTATTCATTTGTGCTTGATTGACATTCCTTTTACAGAAATCTGCAACTTATTTGTTTTGTTTTTTCAGGTGGAATCTCCTAAAGCCTTTCAGAGATCTCCAGGAAAACACATTATCCTCTTGGGGCACTGCTCACCACTAGCATTGACACAAGGAAATGGGATGGAGAGACTGTCAGAATGTTGGTTATCAAAGGTGGCCTTAGAGATTTTCCCCAGAGTTTTCCCCCTCGAGCTGGCGACTGGTGGCGTGGTCGGATGAAGCGAGGCTGACAGGCAATTACTGTATTTAATAACTCTTGGCAGACGAGGGAAGTCATTGTTTGGGTTTGAGCGCGGGGAGTCCTGGCAGGACCAGCTCTGATCGCCTCTTTCTATTCTCCATCCTCCGGTTCCTATTGCACTCTTCCCACCGCAACCTTCTTTGTGAGAGCAAAGAGCAGCTACAATCCACGTCATTATGATCAAAAAAAGGAATCTTTTACCTCATTAGAGATGTGTCTTTGCAGGGTCCAAAACAAAGGCACTGCCAGGCGGGTCGTGTATAAATCATGAATTTCTCTGAATGCAGATCCAGAGTGATTAATTGTCCATCAAAAACTACTAAAGCCTGGGCTTGTCTCGTTTAAGAGCTTGGTTGTTTTCACATTGTTTCAAATCAGCAGCAGAACAAATGAAAGAGCAATCATCTACAAGTGACATGGGCTGAGTTTTTTGCATTCATCGGCACCGCGGGCTGCAACACTGCCTGGAGAAAGCAGGCAAATGGTGTTTTAATGTTTGCTCTATAATTAGATTAAACCAAGTTGAAGTCGACTGTTTTGCCCTAGGTGACTCGTTAATGTGTACAAAATTATATTTCAAACCAAATTACGAGCTTCACTATCTAATCTGGAGCAAGATTTGCATAATGTTTCTTTTTTTAAATATGTATATTAATGGAGAGGAAGACTGGGGAGGAAAGTGCATGAGTATACATTTAACCATCACCCGCAGGCCCATTTCACTACTGATGGAATGAGGTTGGAATGTGTTCGAGGTACAGTCAGACATTCGTCCCCCAGTCAATTTGCGGTAGTGTGTTTGTGTCAATACAGTGAGATCTACTATTTTTAATGGATTGGTGGATATATTGATATATGTGTTTTTGTTGAAAAGATCAGCACACAGGATTGCACGTGTGATTGGGTTTGGAGGTACGCAATAGATGTTATTTAACTTTGAAAACATGTAGAAGTGTGTTATTAAGCTGAATAACAACACAAAAAATCATCAGGAGGAGAAAGACTCGGAGACCTCGAGCCTTGGTGAGCTGAGTCTAAGGCCACAGTTAAATCTGAGGTTTAATTCGTCTAAAGCTTGGTTTCATTTTTAGTTTATAATCTTCTTGACTAATCCCCCCCCCCCCCCCCCCTCCCCCCAATATTAGACAAATAAATAAACATATTTGATTTGAGATATCAAAGACAAAGTGATTGAATCCTCATATCACCACTCAGCATATTTTAAAATTTGGAACACATTCCTATACAGGCTACGTCTATTCAATGGGGGGTCTGCACTGACCGAGAATCGGTCGGAGAGGAGGAGGCCCATGGCCTGGTGGGGATGTGGCAGACATTATCAGTCATTTTAACAAAGCCATAATGGAAGGTAAACACAGGTGTTCTGAATCACATTAAATGTCTTGGTTTGCCGTTAGTGTGTACTGTGATTAGCTGTGTGAGCAGCTGCCTTTCTCACACTCCATCCAGCACATTAATATGGCAGCGGAGAGAGGAGTGTGCTGTAGAACTTGTGGTTAATGGTCATGATGAGATAGTCTTGTCCGCAGGAGAGCTAATCACTATTTCTGTTTGACTGTTTATCATCCAGCTCCAGCAGCATTGCTTGCAACAGCTTTCATTGTTCATGCCATTGTTTTGGTATTATCTCATTCACACTCACATTCACACAATGAGGGCGGAGGCCGCCATGCAAGGTGCTTACTTGCCAACACTTCCATGGTGGGCATCGAACCAGTAACCCTCCATTTAGATGCTGGATGCTCAGCCTCCACTTTGCTTGGATTTACTGTGAGAAAGTACATTTGTAATTATTGTCTCTATGTTGTATAATTTACGAGATGTTACCATTGCCTAAGTTTACATGCAGTCAATAAGCCTTTTCTCACCGAAAAATTAGCAATAACCTGATTGCGCAAGGCCATGTAAACACCAATAACCCATTTGAATTTAAAAACCTAAATATTACCCCTGGGTTACTCCTTTGTCGAGATCCCCCTATCAAAAGTAACATCAATCTGTGATATGTGCATGTTCTTTTGGCAAGGAATCTTCGTCTTTGGAGTCCAGGAACTCCTTGTTAACATGGCCAAAGGCGAGAGCAACACCACGCCACACTTTTGGAGTGAGGAGGAAACCAATCACCTCATAAGTGTGATGAAAGACACAAACATCCTGGCATTTGGAGGCGCTAGAAAGTAGCGGGATAGACAGATCCACAAAAAGGGGAGCGGGAAGTCCAGACGCTCTCTGTGCGTCGCTGGTTTAACCGGGATATCTCAATTGATTACAATGACCATGTATAGAAGATGTATAGATGTATCTCAGCTACCAAAACATGGACTGCATGTAAACATAGCCATTGATCTTATGCTACAACAAGTTGAAAGCCTCAATTATAAGCAGTGTCTGCAGGCTTATAAATATTCCCCCAAAATTAGATATAAAATGTATCATAGTACCGATCCTGTTTGTTCAGTCAGTTCAAGTACAGCTTCTGTTGATGCCAACTTGCCAAATTCAACAATGACCATCAATGTGTCCATGTTGTCCACACAGAGGACCGTCATCCCTCGGCCCCCGCAATTCTCTACACAGCCCAGAGGCCCGCCTCTTTCCACCGACAACTCTGGAGCTGGCCAGGTGGCTAACACCTGCACAGACAGCTGGCTGTCCACTCAGCCATCTGTCTGACCATTTTACCCACACAGGCTTTTTTACAAACATGGGCAGACTGCTCCGCCCGTGGCCCGATCCCACAGGACCACTGCTCAGGTGTGAGCTGTTGGATTTCTACTTCCTCCATGGGTGATTTAGCGGGAAGGGCAATCCAGTTGCACTTTGGTAGCCCCCTTTGGTAGCTCCATTCTCAAAAATCTTTTCAGAAATGTGAGGAGATGAGTTTATTAACCCTCACATATTTGTGTCTGAGCACAAGGAGAAGCCAGTAACAGTCAGGTTTCTTTTGATATGGCGGTGTACAAAGTTATATCTGTTTTTGATGTGTGAACAGAGAATGAGCTTTTTAAGTTCCTCCTGCGGTGAGAGTCACCCAGGAACCTGAGAGACTCAAACACAAGAAGCTCAAAGATGCACAAAACAAAGAGCTGCTGGTTCTTTGTGATCAACATCTGACTGATGTGAGGGCAATTGTCGGTGTTTGGAACGTCTGTGGTGGAGGAACTGTGGAGTAGAAGCTGTCTCACCTCTTGTATCAGCAATTAGAAGCCACGCTTTGCTGCTGCTGAGGAACAAACAGGAAACACCCTCGTCACCTAAAAAACAACCACCCTCACAAACTTTAGCGTTAAAACTCTGCACCTGTCAGATGTCAGCCATCAGTCCCAGCTACTGCTTAAAGGAATACAGGGAAGGATCCCACATTTTGGAGTCACTAGAGCTCCTAATGTTTTCCGAGTGCAATTGCACCGTCATAAAAACCACTAAGGCACGGCGGCATGCTATGGAGAGAGCGATGATGTCATCCAATCAGGTTAGGGTATTCTTCATGTTTTTTTTCTGAAATACTACTTCTTTTGTGCAGTTGTATTCATTTTGTCACCTTTGTATTTACTTTGTCATCGACAACAAGTCAAAACTTTTTAGCAGATTTGCAAAAGGTGGTAATTCACCCAAAACCCCTTGGTTTATCATTTTGCACGCTTGCTTACTTGTCACGCACACACACACACACACACACACACACACACACACACACACACATGCATCATTAACCAATGCTTCTCCAAATCCTCTCCAAATATGGCACTGCTCACGAACCACAGAAATCACACACAGGCAGACATATATATACATACACACACATATATGTATATATATATATATATATATATATATATATATATATATATATATATATATAATCAACTCCAGTTGACGTGGGAAGTTTATGTGGGACAAAACAAACACAAAAAAATCTTGAAAATCCATGCCATGTTTTGGTAAATCATCATCTGCCACCTACCAGATGAAAATAAAATAATTGTTCAAACTATTTATAATTTGAATATTGGAATTTTGCTTTGCTAAAGAGGGGCTTAACAGTTTCTGTCAGCTGAGTGGGTGTTTCAAATTCTGCACTGGTTGTTCACCTCATATTTCAAAGCAAATCTATGTAAATATTCAAATTACATCTACATTTTCATCCAGTCTTAAACGGCTTGCATAAAGTCTCAAGCAGAAGAGGAGAACGGGGAGAAAAAGACAAGTCAAGTGAATGCTGGACTCTTCTTGGCATCTTTACTGTAAATCCTAGCCTGAGGCCTCCTCCTCCTCCCACACTTTTCTGCTCCATCCAGCTAGCACCCCCAGCACCCCTCCTCTACCCTCCATTTTCATCCATTTCCTCCTCAAATCTTCTTCTCTCCTTCCTTGGTCGCTCGCACCTTTGAGTGAGCTTTTCCACTGAGCTTGTGACATCATCTCATCACACAGCACCGTTATTTACCAGCCACCTCGTTAACTTTCAGCCTTTTGGTTTTCCACTTGTATATTCAAAGCCAGTTAGAGAATCTTTGCTCACAATTCCTTTGAGTGTCTTCTGACATACTAAACCATCAAAATCGGTTAGTGTCAGAGTTTGATGTTTTGATTTGCCATAGTCCAATTACAATAGACAATTACAGAACCACATACAGACAGAAAATCTCAGACCATGTATGACAAAAAGAGAATATCAACAGACAATGTTATAAGAGAACATTAGACTCACAGTTGAGAACACAT
>CAESWR010001134.1:76266-87300 GCA_903171835.1 Mullus surmuletus | reverse complement strand
AAATCAATAAATAATTGGTGTACCACAGTGTCAGCTCGATTGAATTCAGCTGTGCTCGTTGATGCAATGACAATTTCAGAATCAGAGTCTGAGGTATCATCCACTGCTGTAAAAACAAAAAAATCAACAGTAGATACTGTAGATGTATCCTTCAGTAGAGTATCTAAAATATATAAAAAATATTGAATCATGAGATTCACTAACCTCCTTTAAAATGTGTTTCTAGGCAAATGAAAAGGGTGATCCTGCAATATGGCCTCCCTAGTTCCTTTTTATAGTCACACAGTTTGAATGGCCTCTCTGACCCAGGCACATGGTCCACCTCTGAGCAGTCAGGATTCAAAAGGACATATGGTCCTTCTTGCATGTCCTTGTTAAATGTTTTCATTTTCTGGACAGCTTGTTTCAGTACATTGGGTGCTTCTACCTCTGGGTCAACAAATATTGGGAGTGTTTTCCCTCTTAGAGGTTTTAAATCAGTTCCATCAGGTCCATTTGACACCATCAATCCAATGTTTATCTGAAATATGGGAGAAATAAGGTTAATTTCAGGTATTAAACATAAGTAATATAAAAGATTATACATACATCAGTGTTTCCCATTAGTTATGGAGAATGTAGTGTTCCTCCATGGTCTAATTTGTGCCACCATAGTTTCATAGTGAGCCAGATATGCCTATAAACTACACTCCAAATCGTTACACTGTTGTGCACAGTTGTTTTAGCACAGCATCTCGTCTTGCACAAGAGCTGCTGTTACCCTGCCTAGAGCCATCTACGCACATATGCCTGCATCAAAGATATTATTTTTTCCTTTTAACTTAATTAAGTCTGTACAATATATCTAACATGATACAGATCCACTTCTGAGTCACATAGAGTCAGTCGGGTATTGATAAACTTAGTAAGACAGTTAGTACAACCTACCTGGACGTGTTTGCGTTCTTTAGCCCGATGTTTTCCTCTCGGCCCGTAGTTAAAAGACTGACGCTCTTTTGACTTGGCGCTTCTGTAGTCCTGGAGCTGCTTATATGATGGGCATTGATGGGGGCATGGGATATCACGTTCATTCACATACTTCAGATAGCTAGCGCTATGCGGCACTTACTTTGTTTAGCGTTATCCGGCTGCTGAGATGTCCACTGTGCGCTTGGTCTGTCCGTCTGGTCCATACCATTTAAAAACTCTAATGACCGACCACACCAAAAACAAAAGCGTGTTAAGCGGCTCATGTGTTTGCCACAAAACGGGCAAAACATGACTCGATCGCTGTCCATCTCCACCAACAACAACAGCTGGCTGCTCTACGTTATTCCCTTTCCGGTTGATGGTTGATATTTGTACATTTGTTTTGGGACTTGTAAAAGTGTTTACACTATTATAAAACAACTATAAAACAATACAAAACAACAGTATCATATTGTTTGTTATAAACGTTGGTAGCGGATTTTGAAGCCTTCAGTACGGGGTAGGGATAACCTAGATTTTACCCGGATACAGAAATGCTATTTTTTGATAGGCTGTTACATTTCTTGATTGATTGGCTGGGGTTGGTACATTCCCTTTCCGGTGGATTTTCTCAAATGTATGAAGTGTGCAAAAGTGTTTTCGCCGTTTGTAAAAGTGTTTTGTGAAATGTAAATTTGTTTTGTGAAATGTAAATTTGTTTTATGAAATGTAATTTTGTTTTATGAAATGTAATTTTGTTTTATGAAATGTAATTTTGTTTTATGAAATGTAAATTTGTTTTGTGAAATGTAAAAGTGGTTTGCACCTCCCGGCCACCGTACTCTAATGGCAATCAACGCTAAATACTGATATGTATTCCTGTACATTTTAGAGAAACATGTCCTCTGACCTTTTTGGAGGTCTCCCTGAGATACACGTGTGGATAAGATTGCGTGCACCTTGGACAAACTTTCAGTTTGTGACAATCTGTAGAGGCCGCTACTGAGCCATTTTGCATTGCTTTTATTGGCAGACTGGAGGCCTGGGAGGCCTGGCCATCCTAGCAAGTTTCGTCACTTTTCAAGCATGTCCAGGGGGTCAAAATAGATAATAGATAATAATAGTAATATTAATAATAATAATAATAATAATAATAATAATAATAATAATAATAATAACTTGCCCTGCCCAAGACAGGCAGCACACACAGTTAAATCTTAAAAATATGTGAATGTTTCCAATGATCCAAACTGTTACGCCCCACTCTAGGGTCACAGGGGTAACAAAGAATTTTCCCAATGTTATATATGTTATGTATAAGAATAGAACAAAATCAAACCTAGACAAATCAAAATAAAATAACTAGGAATAACCAAAAGCGAGCTTCGAGAGCTGACGAGAAAAACAAAACTAGAACATAAAACGGCAGACGTGTGGAAAATTAAAAAGCAGGCAGTAGCGGCCACATGCTCACAAGTGAGTTCTAACAGACGGTCCTTTCTGTTTCGTCCTCGGCTAATCGAAGCCGGCACTCCCTCAGTCTTCTGCTCAACACGATTGTGTTGTCTCAAATTATTCAATTACTCAGCCACCACGACCACTATCTGGCTTTCAGCTTCAATTTGACACTCAAATCATTGTCGTTTTCAGTAAATAATTACACAAATAGAATTGCAAAGGGGTGGAACATTTCCATACGAATTTTAACTTGGGAATATTGGACCTTTTCAGGTTGTTTGTTGCCGGCCATCGTTTCAGGTCCAGGTCATGATGGATAGAAAGCATGGCAATCACTGTTTTGTGGAGCTGAGGGTCCATCATTGTTATTGTAAATACTATAAGTGTCATTTATAAATATTGTATCAGGGATATTTGCATGTATGTTTGCTTATGACAAATACTGATGCCTACATTCATGACAGTTAGACTCAGTGAGGGAAAATTCCCCCAAATTCATTTATGAAGTCATTTAAAATGATTGCATTAGACATGTTGCATGCATGTCTGCTTATAACAAACCAACATGTTTCTATTTAAAGATGGATATTTCCATGTAAAGTTTATAACTTCCACAATTCCTGGAATTATGCAACCCTATAAACAAATAATTTTCCAGTTTACTCGAGTTGTCTGTGAGTTTTCCTCGTGCATCGTCAACAAACCTCCAGCTAACCTTCTAATACAGCTGAATTTGTGTATATGCAGTTTTTGTCCTTTCTGAGCCGCATGTGCAAAATGTCTCTTCAGTGGTTTGAGACTAAAACTGCATGTGAATGTGAGAACATTGATTAGAATAGATTATTTTTTCACCAACCAGCCTCGATCAGCAACGTGCCTCAGATTCTATTTCATTTGACGCTTTCATGAGACACTTTTCAGGCCCCAAAAGAACACAAGTTACGGCTGGAACACATTACAGGATTCTTCAAACCTTCACAGATTTAGAGACCACAAACTTGATAACAAAATATAGATCGCACAAGATCTCTCTCCTCTGATCTTATAGTGTGTGGTGTGCATTACAGAGCGCACCGCACACTAACCCATTCCTCAGCAGAGTATCAGGCCGTTCGCGCTCAATCTCGCGTGGTCAAACGTGACTTTGGTGTAAACAAACATGGCGGACGGGTCTGGGCGCAATGATAGTTGTTCTTAGCCGATTACTTTTGGAAAAAACACAAACAAAGAAAAATTCTGGAAAAAGTCATGGAGACGTCGGGAATGTGGGAATATGCGTTACAGCGCGCTACAGCGCAAACATCTTCATTATTTACGATCTCTCCTTCCAATGCCTCCCGAGCGGGTCGGACCGTGCGAAATCACTCGTAACACACCACACACCACGGGAAAATCAGACACGATTTCGCTTGCAAACATCCGACAATCAGTCATTTTCTGGCTTTGATTGGAAGGGGGAGATCGGGACAAAAATCACCTGATTATCCTGTGATGTGTACCGGCCTTTAGAAGAACCACAAGGCTTATTGACACATACATTTCCAAACTTCTCTGCAGAAATCTACAGTAACTTTTTTATTTCATCAGTAGTTAGAGGCGATGTAAGAAGCAAAGTATCAATGCTTTTCTGAGGTCAGGAAATATGATGCACTGCATATTGATTATTCTTTACTGAACATTATATTGACCAGGCACGAGCACAGATGAACCCCACTGGTGATCAAGCACCTGCCCTTTTGACCTGGATGAGAAAAGTGCCCTTTCTGCTGGACCCTATTTAAACTTTTTTTTTTTTTTTTTTCTTAAGCGTATATATACGATTCCTCCGCGCAGCGCAGAAGAATTCCTCCGGCTCCCTGAGGGTTCAGGAGTGGTTCAGTGCGTCGTGCTGCTGGGCTGTGCGGAGGAATATGTGACGAGAGTCAGTTAGTTCCAGATAAACTTTGTCTTTCTAAAAAGTTAATGCACAAAAGTCTCTGTGGCGTACTCTTAAACTGTGCTATTATTTTTAGATGGGAGTTGTTGTAGGCAGAGAAAATAGCCTGTTTATTTGGTACAATACTTCCCTGTCTGCGGCTGGTTCTGCGTCCCAAAGTTTGAGCAATTCTGGCTCACTGAGGGAGAGGAGGGAGCTGCATCTCATGTACTTAGTGGCCATATGTAGCTCGTACAACCCCATTTCAAAAGAACTGAAGTATCCCTTTAAAGATGCTACCTAATCACAGAACACTGAAGAGCCATTGCACACTGGGCTAGTCTGCCTTACGGCACACCTTTACACGGCACGCTACGATAAAGAACCACAACAAACAGGACTAAACTTTAGCATAAAACGGGGAGAACCGAGCGGGCGCGACGTCACTGAAGCGACCAGAGCGTTGTGCACGACGCTGACAAAATCAGCCAAGTCGCCTCCAGTGTGAACTGTAGTGTCTAGGATATCTCTTTCTATTCTTTTCTTCTTTTTTGATGTTGCATTTTTCTTTAACATACAGTGCAGTTCACTAGGTTTTCTGAAATACAGATTATCTTAAATGCACTTCATAGATGTAGTTTACACAAATATATACATTAATCACGTAACTTGCTAGATAAAGATAAAGAAATTCCGGGAGTATCTCGAGCCGAGATGTACATGATCATATAAATCAGTGGAAAATTGACCAGCAGACTCAGCCACTTGATACCAGTGCCCAGCAGACACCATTTTGACACCATTAAAAGTAGAAAATGACCTCATGATGGGAGGAGTGATAAATAAAACACACCATTGGAAATATGATCCTACGATAAAGAATAAAGAAAGTAAGGATGGGCTTGTGCCCAACTGCCAGGTACAAAAGGTGATGCATAAACCAAGAAATTCAGTTGCTCTGCAGACCAACTCAAGTTGTTGTTACTCCATGTTGGAGAGTAAAAGCTCTTTGGACTCAACTTGTCATGTCGGTCAAGTCTCCGTTTTATTTTGTTCATCGTGTTTCGTGTCTTCAGTCCTCGTTTCAGCATTCTTTATTCTTCGTCGTCACAGCCACGCTGGTTTCAACCGTGCTTGTTTTTCGACCCTGCCTTTTGCATCACGTTTATTGGATACTTTTGCCCGTCCAGACTGCCCTTTTGTGTCCCGACTCTTGCCTGGAATAAACGACCCTGTTTTTGTCTTACATTTGCATTCTCCCCGTTCTGCCCCACGTTCGTGATAGCTTCGCTGGACTCTGCTGCTTTTCGAGCCTTGTGTCTCTCTCTCAAGACAAATTCATCCACAGCCTTGAACTTAGAGTTTTGACTGCTCCAGACACCCGCTGAACAGAAGTCACGTGGTTGTGTGATCCTCGGGTGGGCTCAGCTCAGGCCCTCACTCAGGCCCTCACCGGGTTATCATATCCTGCCCAAAAGATCCACATCAGAATGTGGCTTCAGAGCCCACCCACAGCCTTCAGCCATTCCTCTACACATTATTAAAAGGATACAAAAGTTGCCCAATACACTATACACATAGGCCTATATATAACACAATCGAAAAATCACATGAATAAACATATTTGTAAAATTATACTCAACAAGCCCGCTTGGTGAGACCCTCACCCGGGATCTGCGCTCGTGTCGCCATCCAACTTCAACTCAGAGGAGGACAGGAATAGGCCAACGGCTGAGTCAGTGTTGTATCAGGCAGCTCCAGCACTCTCTACGTTAGCCCTACCTAACTACAGGAGGCAACACACCTGCCCCTCCTAACACAGGACCCCCCCGCCCCCACTTTGGGAACCACTGGTTTAACTAACTAACTAACTTTCTTTTTCCAATAAATCCTGGGTCTTTAACTGATCGGTGCGCCCATGCTGTTTTTACACACTCTGCAAGCTGGACAAGAGGGCGAGTGTTCAAATTTACACCTTCAATTTCTATTTAGTATTAACTAGCGTCTGCTCCAGCCATCATTCTGAGGCGATCATTGCCTGTCAGGGAGGGGTGTGGATACATTGACAGTGGCCGGTGGTGTAGCTGAGCCTGTGGCTCTCTTTAACCCGCCCCTGCCTCTCTCAGGGCTCGCGTGCCCTCTCCATTGCTTCTTCTTCTCCGGCACGACTGTTTTCACTTGTGAAAGTTCCGAGAAATGTACATTCTCTCATGTGTCAATTTCAGATGTGAGTTCTTTGCCAAGTACCGAAATGTCAAATCAATGTTTCCTATTTACACAAGGTTGCACATCGCCCTCCCGCATAGCTTATTTGTAGTGATTTTCTACCCCCAGACAAAGCACAATATTGTATCCGGGCATGGAAATATTTAAAGTGGACGCCATCTGAGCAGCCCTTTGAATTTAGGTCTCAGATGTTCAACTGTCTTATCAATTATGCTGCGTGTCTCTTCGCTTTATTGATCCTGCACGCTTATTCAACACCACACCGCTCAATATCTTCCAACCTTGCTTTCTTGTTTTATTTCACATAATTGGCTGCTGTCAGTGAGAGTGAATGTGGTTGTTTCTGTTAGTGAGAACACGGACGTGAAATGCAGGCTGGGCTCAGTGATAACATGCAGAGCTAGTACAGTTGCTGATAAACAGATGATTTGCAGACTAACTCGATCGATCTCTTCACCATCTCCTTTATCAGCCCCCAGAGAGCAAATATCAGAGACAGTATCCTTTTATTTTGAAATCTGTCACAGCGGTGCTTATTATAGCCCCAGTGTGCTCAGATGGCTGTCGTGTGTCCTACATGCAGTTTGATTTCTCCTGTCTGAAATGTGGCCTCGTGATTGACTGGCTGCCATTGTGAATGAACAGATACCCAAACAACAACATGCCGAGAAAACATTCCAACGTATCTTGACACCCCCTTGTGCTGAAAAATGTGCATTAAAGTGCCCCCTGATTGATAAAACACACTAAACTGCCCTCTTGGCTGGTTAAAACATGATGAAATGGCCTCTTGGGAGGCAAAAACGCTTGCTAAAGTGCTAGTACAATGTTAAAATGCACCACAATAAGGAAATGGCATCTGCTTAACTGAAAATGTTGTGGGGGAGGACCCTTAGACCCCAACAGGGATTTAGTTACTTTGTCAATCCATGTCTCTGTGTGTTCGGCACAGTCCATCGTGAATCTCCACAGATCTTAAGGATGCTGATCCTAACTACACACTAACTTGAGTAGTCTAGTGAGTGTGTTTTATGGCTATACAATGTGCCATTTCTGGAACATAGACACATGTCTAAAGTGCTCTTGAAAAAAAAATTTAAGTGCCCTCATCAGTGGCCAGAATGGCTGTAGGTGCCCTTTTCTTTCTTTTCGCCCCTGCCCTTCAAAAAGTCTATGCACACCACTGTTCAAAAGGAACAGATTAAACAATCACTGCCAAAAGATGAATGAACAACATAGACTGGAAAAGCTAGTGGAGGAAGCACCACGAATCCGGCGTTCACTCTGTGTTTTACTGGATTCAGTAAAACCCATTTGCTCTTCTCAGTATTGCGTTTCTAGATCTCCAGTATGCGTTTGTGTCTGAGTAGCAGAGTGAGTGTATTTCTATTTTTTGTTTGCATGGGATCATACTTCCAGTTTTCATTTCACACAGTATAAAAGCGGAAGGGTACTTAGAGCTATCCCTCTCCAGCAGCAGCAACTTGCTTTCCTTCAAATATCACACCTGTAGAGACACCAACAGAACAAATAAAGTGTTCATCTGCAAAATTTAAAGGCCCCATATTATGCAAAAATCACTTCATAAAGATTTTCTAACAGTCATATGTGTCCCCATAGCCTCTCTATGAGGCACCAGAAGTGAAAAAATGCTGTCCCCTCCCTCACCTGATTTGTACTATGCATGTGCGAAACTGGCGTCACCTCCTCTCCGCGTATTTCAATGCATTTTTCAGCAGTCTGTCGGTACCATTGCTACCTACCCGATCTGTATGCACATGTGCAAATTTATGTCACCTTAAAAATAAATATCTAAACCACCGATCGATTTCAGAAACCAGTTGGCTAGCTAGCAGGAAGCTCCATGGCTAATGCCGGGGCAATCACCAGTGCTCCTGCCTAGCATGGTGAGACCTTTTGGGCCTTGGAGAGCGCCACCACCCGGTCACCCATGTTCAGATTTCAAGGATGGATGCTCTGGAGATGTGTGGCCGCTCATATTGCACACTCCCCGGGCCTCAAAGAGCGCCACCACCCGGTCACAATCCTGGTTCTCTGACACTTTGAGATTTCACTTATTTAGTTGTATATTTATTTAATTACACCAGTGGAGCTCTTTGGAAACTGAATTTACAGTCATTACAATTTGTGTGTGAACCAGGTGGTTGACTGGGTGGTGGCGCTCTCCGAGGCCTGGGGAGGGTGCACCATGGGCGGCCAAACACCTCCAGAGCAGCCCCCCTTGATACTTTGAAAAGTCATAGAACCATGATTTTTGTCGCAAAAGTTTGCGAGGAGAGGAAGTGACGCCAGTTTTGCACATGCACAGTAGAAATGGGGTTTCCGGGACGCATCAGGTAATGATAGGCTGTATCAACGAGCACAGAAGTCTGTTTTTACTCCCTTCGTCTGAGCCTATGAAGACCCAATGGATTTATTTTATTTTTGCTGGAAATGTATCAACAAAACTTCCCAGAGTTTTGCATTTCTAAACATGGGTGCATACAAAGCAGGCTTTGCTAAATAGCTGAAGCTGGGATGAAGCATGGATCGGCACCAACTGTCCGTGACACAACTTCAAAGGTGGGAGCTGGAAGTCATTAGGGCCCAAGCTGACGCTGCAAGCAGCTTGCGATTATCATTATTATTATTCAACCCACTTTTTCAAGGTTTTTCAAGGTTCCTGTGCTCCAAAAGTCCTGAAATGTTGGTATTTTAGTGGGCCCAAAAATCGACCCAAAAGGTAGCGCCCCCTTGGTAGCACCCCCTATGGATTATATTGCTTAGCGAGTTTTTCATAGGACTACAAAATTTTGTAGGTGTGTAGAGCTCTTTGAGACCGTTTTTTTTGCTGAATCAGCAAATGTCACATGTTACATTTGGAATTTTCTCTCAGCCATTTTCAGTTTGTTCAGTAATAACTCGGTGTCAATTTGATGTTATGTATACAGATTAGAAAAAAATATTTACACAAAACCAGTTCAATGTGCTCTGACCTCTAGGTGTTGGTTTGTTTATTGAGAGGTGTTCATGGCTGTAAAGTTGAGCTGATAAAGGCTGCAGCAGAGCTTGAGGTGTGTGTTTGGCCTTGATTACTATTACTATTACGATAGCCATAATTCCACCGTAAACATTAGCGCATGGTACTGCCAGCGAGAGCCGCATCCTCTCACCTATATATGTCTATGCTCTCCCTGGGAGGAGCGTGGAGTGGGCGTGGCCAGACACCGCTCATGATACAGACACAGAAACAGCCCGTTCTCAGTCGAGCTCAAAAGAGCGACCTTTAGACTGGCTGAAATTCAGGACCAAGGCCGAATTTGGGGTAAAAGACTTTGAATATGGTGTTGTTGGATCTCTGACACCAATATGACATTGTTGAAAACATTTAAAATATGGGACCTTTGAATCATGCTGCTTTATAAACACATTTATTTAAATGATCTCAATAATTCACATTAATCATAATTTTTTTTCTATAAAATCCGTACCTCTGCCATTACTTAATTGTTCATACACAGGTGCAAACTGAAACTCAACTTTTCTATTTTATTCTTGCTGCTCACTCACATTGCCATTTTATCCTCTCCAAAAAAGATAAGTGCCACTTGATTGTAATCTGCTTTTTATAACCTCCTAAAACAAAGCACAGCAAACTGGCTGTAGACACACGTCAACGTTTGAACAATTTGTTATCACCGAAATCCTAAAATTGACATTCATCAGAAACAGAGGGATTAAAAACATTTCTGATATGTGTGGAGTTTTGCATTGGAGGTCAGCTTCTCTCTTCCTCAAAGGAACGTCTGTGTCGAACCCTCCACTGTGGCTTTGGTGTAACAGAGTCAGAATCAGAGTCGGGCTTGTCTGTACTCAGTCCGTCCATCTACACATTCAGTCCAGCCTTGTTGATTACCTTCCCACAGTTCATGTACAAAGTCCTCTTATCTGCTTCGTGCAGGTGCCGTTTTTCAAAATGGCAAGCTGACAAAAGAGGCCGGCTCAGCCCCTGAACACTGGGCTCCAGAGAAAATTCAGGGAAGGGATCTGTGTGGCTGTGCTGCATGATGAGGCTCCTCTCTTTCCCAGTCAGCCTCTGATCCCAGAGCTCCAGGACCCTCTGAGACCCTCTGGACCAGCTGCTTCAGGCGTTGTTTTGCACAGCGCTGCCATCTCCAGAGAGGCTGTATTAGCAATAGAAACCAAGTGTGATCCAGGTACCAGACATGATCTCATCATAGTCACCGCAGTTAGCGAGTAATAAAACACCATCAAACAAGTAGGGCTGTCCCGATACTATTTTTTCACTTCCGATACGATACTGATATTGCAGCCTTGAATATCGGCCGATACGGATATCAATCCGATATCAGCACGCCACGAATCATACATACTTTTATGACTTATATTGTAGTGTGGAATGTTAGAAAATGCTTGATCAAGTGATATTACTCAAACACAGAACAACAGTCAGCAACAGTAGCTAT
>CAESWR010001134.1:39642-63641 GCA_903171835.1 Mullus surmuletus | reverse complement strand
GGGGGGCTTCCAGCAGTCTCTTACACCAAGCATTTGAGGACAGACAGATGCTGGAGTTCTTTCAACACCTCTCTCACATGCACGGCTGGAAATGACAAACTGTTTTGCACAACACAAGTTCCTGCACAAAGAAATGTGGGCTGCTCAATCGCTGCCATCAGTTACTGCGGCTTTGTAATTGTTTAGCAGCTTCGCAGAAGCCTCAGATGTGTAGATTTTGTGTGAAGACAGAAAAAATCACACTGCATTAGACTGAAGTTTAAAATGGAAAATGTTAAAATGCACCAAGAAAAAGTGTGATGAAGATAAGCAGATGTTTTGTATTTACTGGACATCGTACGTCACGGGAGAAATGTAGCATTATCTTTACTTTTTAAAACTGCAAAAAATGTGATGTCGCACATTGTAGAATCAACCACTCTTAAAATCTCCACCCACTGTAGCAATGCCACATCCATTATAGATTACACTTTGGAAAAATGTTTGAAATAATACGATTGTAATAACTGGTTAGTAATACTGTAATAACTGTCGTCACTTTTTTTTAAATGAGTGGTGACAGCGCAGCCACCAGACATCGGTGGAGGCAGTGAGTGATCTGAGATCGTTTTCAGACACAAAAGCATATAAACACTCTTCAGCGTCTTCTTCAGCAGCAGCAGACACAGTGTAGCAAATAGGAACCACGGAGAACCCCTGCTGGTCAAAGGAAAATAATACTCTTCTATTTGATGTGTCCAAGGTCATAATGAAGGACTCTTTACACAACTTTCAGCGAGGAGATTTCCTCACACTCTCATTCTTGCATCATGCATCATATAATCATTATTATCATCACACTATGACTACACAAATGGCAATTTGGCTTTCTTGGAACATGTCAAAACTTAATAGGATGTTCTAAAAACAAACTCAACATGTATTATTTTCAGAGGAGAGGTTAAAAATAACACGCCTTTGGTTTAATGATAAATTATCATCAGATTATCATATGAATTTATGTGCATATAAAGAAGGCGAGCAGGCTCACCACAGACACGAAGGAGAGTGTTTCCTAATACCAGAGGTGGTCCAGAGCTGCCCACCACGAGCTGTGGTTCCACTCCAGGTTTCTTCCATCCAAGGGAGTTTTTCTTCTCTCCTGCTGCTGAGTTCTTGCTCTCGCTGAATTTGTTGTTAAATATGGAAATATTAATGTAATATAAAGGCTGCAGTCTGCGATGTAAAGGATGTGGTACCTCTGTGGTAGCATATGGTTCTCTGTTATTACCAGAACAAAGATATAACAAAGACAGTTATCTCGAGATTCATTTATTCCGTTATCTCAAGAAAATGAACTTGGTTGTCTCGAGATGACGAGAAACAGAAGTTGTTATCATGAGAAAACGGTGTCAAAAAAAAAAATGTCCTCTTAGGGCTTCCATACTTGGAAAGATCTGCTGCTAAGGTTTCCTAGTAATAACAGTTTTTTGTTAATTGCCGCCATAAATAGATGAAGTTGAATTGAATCAAAAGTTGAATATAACAGTTTATTTGCAAAATTTCTTGTAAATCACAGTGTTTGTGTGTGTGTGTGTGTGTGTGTGTGCGTGTGTGTGTGTCAACTCCTGTGATGTTTATCTGGAGGGGTCTCTGCACCTTCATTCTTCGGAGTGTGGGGGGCGCATCTCTGGAAATTTCCATTTCTGTGGATGGATAATTTTCCTTAAGGACTCCCATCAGCTACTCTGGAAAAGCATGCAACCACACACAAACACACACACGCACACACACGCACACACACACACAGAAAGAGAGAGAGGGTAACATTTGCTTAATGTTAATTTGGCTAGTGGCAACCTTGCTGATTTGGTCATTAGTTGCTCCCTAACGGCTTGTCAGAGGTTTCATTTCCTGTGCCCTCTGAGGGTTAATGAGGTGTGCAGCGGCGGGGAGCAAGGAGCGGGGGGGTGGGGGGGTGGGGGGCGGGGGTGCTGAGAGGAAGGGTGCTGGGACAGTTTATTCTGCCAGTATTTTTGCTTCTGCTTTGCCTCATTTGCATGGAAGGAGGAGGCAGACTGGCGAGCAGCAGGGAGTCTCCCCTCACCGCGCTCGCAGAGAATAGATGATTTGGACCAATTAGGCCGTCCAAATGGCCAAGAGACAGACAGCGGTGGTTAAGAAGCTATTACGGAGGAAGAAGGTGTGCAGTTACACAAACGGGAGTATGCAAAAACATCCGGCTAAATGCAGAGGATTAAAAAAATCCCGCTCCCCTGAGGCGCAGCGTGGCGCACACTTATCTTCTTCCAGCATCTGACGGCAGCAGCCGCTCGCCCAGGTTTTTTCTTGCAGCGTGCGATAAGAGGACCAGTATGAATCTCTTGTTTGTCTTTAAAATCCCATTTTGAAACTTACTATGAAATAATTTTACTGGCTAATAATGATCTTAATCGTATCGAGCCAGGTCTTTTGAAGGAAAAAAAATGGTAGATTTTGCCAGAGTTAAGAAAGTATTGTGTTATTGTCTTGTTTGTGTATTAATGCTCAAAAGGGATCTTGAAACCATAATGCTGTCTTTATTTATTTTTATATTCAGTTTAATCGCATTGCAAACTTTTTCAGCCGTTGTTTTCAAGAAATCTTCACTTATTAGACTGTTTGTCTTGAGAGAGAATTGCTCCAAATGGGTTAAATGAAATCAGAAGACTCATATATAAGTTAAGTTACACTTTGATCCCCCGGAGGAGATCGCGCCTCTTCATCTTACCCTCCCTGCTCATGTTTAACCTGAACTACGCACACTGGGGCAGGGCTGCGGATTCCAGCCGTCAGCCTTACGGGTACAGGCTCGCCTCGCTCACCTCCAGGCTCACACCACTGCGCCGACACACTAATGGGCACAAAGAGAAATCAATTGGGAGTTCTTTAGATCTGGTCATGGAGAATGGTTTAAAAAGAAAGAAAGAAAGAAAGGAAGAAAGAACAAAAAAGTGTGAGACGTCAGGTGCTGTTCAAAGCAAGAAGAAATAATGAAAACAATGAAGCTGGCTGTAAGTGTGGAAGTCCAAGAAATCCAAGGTATCCGAGGCAGCAAGAGGATCACATGGTGTCAAAGTACCGCCCACTAGATTCAAGGTATCACACAGGAAATCAGCAGACAGAAAAATCTGTATTTAAAATAAAAATGCACAAATGGGCAGACTATTCTTTAGAAAAAAGAAAAGAAAAAGGCAAATAATGAGATCTGTTGGTGCGTATCAAAAAGAAATGGAATGCACTGTAAAAAAATCCACAAATCGGTTTGAGTAGTTTTTTTTTAGTTTTTTTTTTTTAATGTCCAGCTCTCTACTGAAGACCAAGAGATGGAAATCTGTCTGAATGTCTCGGGTTTCGGGACACGCCAAACTATTCCTCCAAGTGGAGCTTCACAAGCATGTGTGTGAGGAGGTTCAGTCGTACACGGATGAAAGGCACTTTAATATCTAACTTTGTCGAGAATGACGCGGGGAGTCGAAAACAGGATTACGTCTTGCTCCTTCGCTACAGGGAGAACCAGTATGAACCATTCCTCAGGATTAGCTCCCTTTCATCATTTACACTCTGTGCTGCTGACTGTAATAGGCTGTAATTATGTGTGATTAAACTTAAACCTCCCTGAATTTGACGACCAAAAGCAATAACATCATTACAGTAAATCACATCACTTTGCCGCGTTGTTTGTGGGGTCTGCTTAAAATACTGCGTGTGCCGTGTATGCAGATACTCCGATCATCCAGGCACAGTATGAATAGAAAGTAGATCTTGTGATTTTCATATGTATAATACAATGTGAGTGTGACTTACAGCCTCCACAATGAGGCGTGTAACAACACATGCAGGCGGCCTCTTTGGATAATTGCTCTCATTTAAATATTAATGTGGCTCTTTCGTCTGCCATAGTGGGCCATGCTAGTGCCTTTGCATGCAGATGGCATCAGACTGAAAATAAAGATCAAAGACAAGAGAAATCCCATTTGTTCCACTCACTGTGTAATGCCAAGGCTTTAGGAGAATCTGCCTGCTCGATTTTTGGGCTCCAATAGAAGAGCTGAATGTGAGATGTGGCTGGCACAGATGGCAGCAGCTGATATCAAGCCAGTGAGATTGAGAACACACTCTGCGGCGGCGGTTGCTGCTGCTACCACTGGCGGACTCGCTTCAGTCTCTGGCTTTCTCCAGGAAGTATCTTGAGACACCACTTTCAGCCGCTCAACCCGAGCATCGCAACATCACAGCAACACACAGAATTCAGGCTTTCAGATCAGAAACGTAATTACAATTTAATGTGATTAATATTCAAAACAATTAGGGGCATTCCAATGTTGATTCATTATTTGTTATAAATTGGCTATGGGAAACATGAAATAATTCACATTATTATCATAATACTTTATATTAATGTGAGTGAGAGTGTCACACCACTTGGAACATGTTTTCCTTATAGATGTGGAGAAAGAGAGATTTGGCCAGTGGCTAAGAAAATATGTAAACAAGCAGATAGACTAATAATGAAGAGTTGCATTATGTGAAAAAACACACTTTAGTTTAATATGCAGATGAAACTATTTGTAGAGGGAAGTAATCTTGAGTAGAAGTAGATTGCAGGATTTTTCTAAAGTAAAAATTAGAAACAACAAGCAGGATGAGATAAGATACACCTTTATTGGTAGCATAGTGGGGAAACTCCTCCTTGTTACTTCTCTTTTTGTGGTCTTAAGGAACATGCTCTCCTGTTTTTTTTTTCATTCCGTCTCGTTCTTTACGTCGCAGCAGACACTGAAACCTGCACAATTTTGCATGTTGTTAGTGATCAAACACAACTACCTGACTAGATAATAAATCAATGTGTGTCGGTTTCTGATGCAATCACGCAGCTTCATTTTATAACTTACTCTGCTTAGCACAACAAGTATTTAAATAAGGTGCACTGAAAATGGTATGAGTGGCAGTGCAGTGCAGTGCTTGTGACAGGGAAGGGACATTCAGATGACGGACTCTACATGGTCTCGATAAACATGTGCTCCTGTCTTTTCAAGCCGCTTCACTTGGAAAAAAATGAGAAAAGCTTCTGGTAAATTTCAGAAGAGTTTCCTGAAAATTTCCATTGGAATTTTTGCTTGGGAATATTGGTAACCCCCCCCACCCCCCCACCCCCGTTTTTTGTGGAGCTGAGGGAACATCAGGAATATGTCTGAGTTATTGTAAATACCTGAACCTTCTTTGATTTTTCTCCATTCATGGTTTTTGTTGTTCTGTGAAAGAAACCATCAAAGTTCTCAAGTTGTAGAAACAGATGAGTGTCATTTATAAATGTTGTATCAGGGATATTTGCATGTATGTTTTCTTATGACAAATATTGATGCCTATATTCACGACAGTTAGACTCAGTGAGGGAAAATTCCCCCAAATTCCCTGAAAATTAATTTATAATGTCATTTGAAAATATTGCATTTGACATGTTTACATGCATTATAACAAACCAACATTTTTCATATACATGGAAATGAGCAGGTACATACAGTTCATTTAAATTCCCCCAAATTTGCTTTAATTTCTAAAAATTCCAATGGAAAGGTTCCAACTTTGAATATTCCTGGAAGTTCGCAACCCTACTTTTAACTGACACAGACATCCAGGTGTCAGATCAGCCTGCAGTCTGCTTCTAAAGACACAAAATCCACTTTATCGGTCCTTAGAATATGTCCCTCCCTGCAAACATCTGGGAATCGTTTTTACGCAGCTATGCCTAAAACCTACGGGAGGGATCCTGGGAGGGTCTGCATCACATTGTTGGAGGTCATTATCAGTGTGCTGATAATTGCACGTACTCTACTGTACACTGCAGCAGTTGACATCTGTGCATTAATAAAATGCTGCGGAAATTAGTGTCGTACATTGTTTCCTTTCGTTCCCCCCACTGGCAGAACTGCAGAGGAAATTGGAAAAGTAAAGTGTGAAATGAAGAGATGTGCTCGCTTCTCACTGGATGCAAATGAAATGTCAACAATTCAAAGGTGGCTAATGAGATTTTGCCCCGTCTAATTTTCACATTGTTAAGTAATGTGTGAAAATTCCAACAAACAGATTCATTAGAGTTATACTTGTATACCGTGCGTATTGCTGTGCCTTATGTAGCATGTCATCACTCTGAGTCTAAGATTAGGTACATCTGCATCAAACTCACATTAAGGACGGAGCATGAATATGCAGAGAGAGCCAAGTAACCCTCAGCTGTCAGGGCTCTGCAGACTTTATGTATGAGCATATACTATCAATGCATCTAAATACACACCAAAAAAAGGAATTGTAAACTCACAAGTGCAGAATTGAATATTCTGGTTATTCAAATGGGTTATTGGTGTTTTCATGGCAGCGCGCAACCAGGTTATTGCCAATATTCCGCTTAGAAAAGGCTTATTGACTGCATGGAAACGTAGCCATTGAAATAGTGACTGTTGCTGAGATTAAAGACACACTGAAAAGACAAAGTGCCTGTTTCATCGAGTACTTCTAGTCTTTTTTCTTCTCTCAAATATGTCCTGATTTTTGGATTGATTGATGAAGTGGATTTGCTTTGTTGATAATCCCCAATTTGAGGTGTTTGCTGCTTTGCTCACCATTAGACATAACAATGTTACACGGAGGCACAGCTCTCACAACGACAGTGTCTACATTTCCATTTTTCACTCACAACCTTTTAGCTAAATGTGTGTGTTGACAAAGATGCTGTTTGGGAATCTTGTAATCTTTCAAATGAAATCCTGATTGTATGAAGCTGGTGGAGTGAGCATCTGCATATGAATTAATGTGTGTTTTTGTGTTAGCGTATTGTAATGGGGGGGGGGGGTCAAACCCAGGAGGGCAGGTGCTCAAAGCAAGTGTAAAATGCTTATTAAGGTCAACTGCAAATATAAAAATAATAATTTCTGTAACTTGAAGCCAAAAAAAAACCCTTGGGAAAACCAAAGGAAGTAACAAAAAGAAGAAGAATGCTTTAACGTGTATTGTACAGAGTTGAACAGAGTTGGAGAGAGTAATTCTCTCGGAATGGGAAGAGAAAATTCTATCTCACTGAAAACAAGTGAAACAAAAGGGAAGCGATAAGAAAGAGAAGTTGGAATCAAGTTCAGGTTCACATTCTGCAGAGGTGAGTGAGAGGCTGCATGTTTGGTGTCCAACAATGTTTAAACATGGCGGTGTCAGAATCCAGTTGATTTCAAACACATGCGAGCCAGAACTGCATCGTCCTATCCAACACACGCAAACACACACACACACACACACACACACACACACACACTTTTGTGTGATGCTACGTCTGTGCTGAGGCCGATGAATACTGATGAAGACTCTGAAAGTCTGGTCGGAGATGTGCTGGTGGAGGACACGTTCAACAGCAGCATCAGAGAACCCTGAAGGAAGCAGAGGAGAGTTGAAGCGAGGAGCAGGAGGGGCGACTGGGTGCCAGCAGGAGGAGCTGCAGTGTGATGGGACTGAAGTGATCGGCTCCTTTGTTCCAAAGACCATTAAGGCACTAAATCAATCTGGGCCTCGTTAAGCTCAGTCTTAGATTTGGAAATCTAGATATTGTTCTCTTGCACTCCTGCAACTAATAACTAATAACTTTAGATTTGTAATAAGAACATTTTGGAACAGATTCCTTCTATATGTTATTGTTTTTTATTGTTATCCTCGCTGATATGAGATATATCCTGAGCCTCTGTTTGCTGTGGGACGATTGCGTGTGTTTACTCCCAACTTTGTTCTTAGTTTTCTTGTGTGTGTAACGATGAATTAAAAAAAAGACAAATTGCTACATTGGGGAAAATAAAGTGAACCAGCAAACTGACAGACCCCCCCCCCCCTTAGACCCTCCCCTTCGGTTTGCCGATCATGCTGTTACGACCCCTGCTTAGCTCACGCACGGGGCCAAACATAAGCACATGAGGCTCCGGGTAACGTAAAGAAGGGAGGTGATATTATTGAACAAAAGGATTCAAACAAAAATAACCCCCATTCTAAGTACCTCAGAGGCCCCAAATTAAACCACTCGCAACTAAAGAGGGTCCGGGAAAGAAAAAAAGAAGGAGGCAGAGGCAGGTCAACCCCCATAGGGCCGACGGATCTGGATTTCTGGAATTTTGATTTCAGAGCAGGGGGGGACGCATGAAGCTAGAGTACTGGTGTGTGTGCGTGTGTGTGGGTGTGTGTGTGTGTGTGTGTGTGTGGGGGGGGGTACAATGAACAGTGGGACAATTTGGGCTGCAACCATCAATGATTTTGATGGTATAGTTGTAGTCTGAGGGAAACACTCTGTATGGTTGTATCGGAGATTTTACTGTATTTTCCCCTAAAACTTTCATTGTCGGTGTCTTTTTAAACAGTTGCTGCCGTTCAACACAAATAATACATGAAAATAATAAATAAAATAATCAAAAGTGTATCTCTTTTACATGAAATATAAGCTAAAAATATGAGTGACGCGCTGCACGTCACCGCTCCTAAACAGCCCTGGGAACAAAGATTTTCACGGAGCACAGTAGCAACCAAGAGGTAGGGATGGTGAGAGGTCTAACCATAGGTGTTTACCTCTGACTGCTCACACACACACCAACCTTTGACTCCCAAATCCACTACGATGTTAGCTAGCATTGGTTAGCTCGCTTAACCTTCACTACAACAGAACCTCTTTTTACATCCATACATACCCACAACTGCTCCAGCAGCTCTCGGATGTGTATGAAGATACCTACTTCTTCCTCTGACCCGAACCATGACTGTTCGTTTGTGACTTCTGCTGACATAGCAGCCGGCAAGGGACAACGTTTGATGACGGAGCGGTAGTCAAGTGGTGTCCCGTTTCTCAGGGGAAAGTTTTCACTCCTTCCCCTTGACACTGTGTTTGGAGGGACCAGGGTTAGAGCGAGGGGAAGGGGTGAAAAGGAGAACTGGGATTCGCTTTTAACCACTGACTGACTGACTGACGTTGGTGTCTGGCGTTCTGAGCCTTACAAACTTTTTAGAGTGATTTGGAGTTTTGATTGATTATTGATCGGAACCACTGTGCTCTCCGCTATGATGAGCATGATTCCCTGAGCAGCAGTGAAACAGTGACAGTCACAGAAGACTTCCAGGATGTTAAGTTTTGGTCTCGCTGTAAGAATGTGTGTACGATCATGTGGTGTGGAGGAGCCCCGTGGGAGCGCTGATCTCTCTGGAAGATCGGAATTAACATATCAAACACAAGGAGGCAATAAAACGACAGAGTTGCACCAGCTGCCAGAGGTTGAACATTTTGTAAAAAGGTGGGGGAAAATGGGGATTATTGTGTCAAGGATGAACATTCACACAACTATTCAGCTTCTCGGTTGTTTTGTGCAAATTGTTCATAATTCTAAGAGAGTAATGCTGATACGAAAAGACTTGAAAATAAATGTGCACAAAAATGATCATTTTGCCGTTCAGATACAGTGAATATTTGTTGAACTGATCCATTCATTATCTTTTCATCTTGTGGTCTTCTCTTGATGAATGACTTCCATGAATCATATTAATAAGCCCTGCCTAAAAACAAGCACTCCCCCATTTAAAGGAGCAGTGTGTAAAAATAGATGGATTGGGGAACAACTGTTGGTGAGTTTAAATATCTCAGAACTTGCTGAGGCTAAAAAGGAGAAATGCGCAGAATTTTGCCCAGATCCATGGGGCAGCAGTACACCGAGGGGGCGGGGCTCGGTGAATGCCATGAGTGGCAGCATGGTGGCAACCAGTGTTCAGGTGCGTTACTACCACAGGTGGTGCTGAGGTGCATTGTGGGAGCAAGTTTGTCCTTCTGAGCTACCGTAGAAATCCAAGATGGCTGCTGCCGATGCTCCTATGTAAAAATGGCAATATTTTGAGATAAGATAAGAATAAATTCGACAGAATACATTTTGAAACGAGCAATACAATCTTTACCTATATGTATTGATATCACATTTAATAATTTTTAAACACAATCGTTAACGGTGGTACCTCCACACACGCACACACACACACACACACACAACCCCGATGCAACCCTGAGGCCAAATAAAAGCCACTCGACTTCCATAAGAGTGAGTGTAGAAGATCCTGAGAACAGAGAAGCTGCAGCTCCTCCTCACACCGTGCAGGTCTGCATGCCTTTCAGTCATTGGATCCGACAAGATGAGAAAAGTGCATCCCTACAGAATAGAGGATACGCCTACGAATAAGGACAGAGAGATGACAGGGAGCGAGCGATTCTCTGCCTGCCTGGGGCATGGAGTTGTGCATGCTGTTTTGTTCATGGCCCGAGGTTCTGCAATCTGTTTGACTGTTTAATGTATCAATTAAAAATCAGTGTTTTGCCTCCTGCTGTGCTCTCCAGTCTGGCACACCCAGCACCAGGCAAACTTCCCATTCCTCAGAGGGGCCAGTGATTCAAACAGCAACTAGATGAAGACACCCAGACCTCCTGGTAGTTACACACTTCTCACTTAATTCACCACAAGAGCTCGCAGTGCGTCAAGCTGTTTCGAGCGGAGGGTGAGTCTCTCTCGTGTTCTCGTGTTCTCTCTTGAATCCAAGTCACTTTTAACATAAGCAATTATGTGTGACTGGTTGAGTGCATTCACACAACATGTGTGTACTCGAATGCAGTATAGTACTCACACACTCAAAACGGTCCAACAACTCAGTGTGGTACAATGGACCCTTTGCACCCTCAGCAAACTCCTTACTGGTGACATTTTCTGAAAATCTTAACACGGTGAGAGACTACGCCAAAATCTTAACACGGTGAGATTGGCCATAAACAGACTTGTGCAATTTAGGACAAGACTACTCCAGCCAGATAAGAGCACCACACAATACACACACTGACTATAATACACTGACTGTGCAGTCTTGTGTGTACTTATACTACAGTGTAATCCGTCAGAGCAGGAAAGAGGAGCAGCCACCCAGACAAACCAAAAACAAACAAATGAAACAAAAAACAGCCTGTTAGGCGGAGAAGCCAAATCACTTCATTTGGGAAATGAGGGTCTGCAGAGCAGCACAGCAGCATTGATATGCCCTTCGAGTCCGAAAGTTGTACTGGACCGCAACCAAATACAGCAGCTGACCTTTACTACGAGCCAGCTGTGTGATGTGACAGAGCTCAATGTTTGGTTACATTTCTGTATTCATATTTGGATTGAGGACAAAATGGCCATTTGGATCAATGATAGAGCAGACATACCGGCCTCCTGGTGCACCCCAGCACCCACCACAGCCCCCACCAGTGGTGTCTGCTCAGTGGACCAATAGTTCATTGCCAGGGGACTGCATCTCTCCAAACTGCTAAGGTCAGACGATGGTTGTGTCTTACCCTGAGGCTCCGCATTAGAAGGTCAACAGCATCCACACACACTGCTAAACAAGGGCTAAACACTTTGTATGTGAGGCAGAGGAGCAAAACTTTTGGAGCATATGGATGAAAAGCAGAACTTTTTTCAATATATTGAGCCATAATATTTCCTGCAGTTCTGCTTGTTAATGATCTGCAATCACAGTCAGACTGATCACATGGTACAATTTGTGCTTACAAAGTCATAAATCCTGCTGGTTGAGATTATTTCCAACCACTTTGCAGGTATTACATTTTAAAATCAGGCATTGAATTTCAATTCTTTATTTTATCAACTCCAGCCAAGAGGTTGTGTTTTCAGTGGTCGTGAAGTACATTTTACTTGTTTAAAAAAGTCTAAAAGAAAGTTTGTTTAAACCAACAGAATGTGGAAAAATATTCAAACCCCACTGGCAATTGAAAATAGCACACATTTCATATGTTAAAACATAAGAGAAGATAGGATAAGGTAATGCTATTTTTGTCCCACAATGGGGAAATTTGTACAACACAAGCAGGCAATAAGATGATAAAAATGTTATTGTTTTTCTTAAAAAACAAATTACTTCATGATGTGAAGAACACATTTCAAAAATGTTGGCCTTATGTGTCATTAGTATTTTAACCCTTAGGAGGTCCTTTAAAACTTGCTCATACATTAGTAAAAAAAGTTTTATATCAATATTTTTTTTTCCACTTTAAATGAGTCCATCGATTTAATCAACCTTGGCCTGACAATACGGATAAAATATTCATCATTTTTGGGGGGAATTTTAACCCTTTAAACACCGGTTTGTTTCGACAATTCCACAGCTTCTAAATCAAAAAAACACTCAAGTACAAAACAATTTCCATAAAATGCAATTCAAGGAGGATTTCATCATTATTGGGTGGGTCAATGATGGGTCCTCGATTAGCAGCAGCATTGAATTTAAGACATTCTTATTCTTTCTGCAGTGACAGATTTTTATAGCAAACTCTCTTATTAGTTACTGAGGACAAAAGTGTCTCCTTCCAAAAGACTGCTTTATAAATATTTTTTCCAACCTTAAATAAGTCAGTCTTGTTAATCAGCTTCAAGTCTGAAAGACACATCAATTATCTTTTTGTAATTTATTTTTGTAATTTTGTAGGTATTTAGGTATTCATAATGTCATTGGTCTTATTTGATTTCGAGTCAAACACACTGGTTTACCACAGAGCCATGCTGGTGGAGTACCAGCAGAACCTGCTTCAGCACTGTTTTGCAAAACTGTCCCTGAAAAACAAAAAATTGCGTTTCATCTCCATCCATGTTCAATGAGTTCGTAGCCTTCAGGTGATGCTGAGTTTTGCCTTTCAGGCGACATTCACACTGCGACAAAGGCGGAGCTTCTTGAGAATAAAAGACTCCAGCAAACATTTTTTAAAGGTTCATTTTTGTTGTCAGTTGTGGGGAAGCAGCTGCATCACCTTTAGAGAAATGTTTTTGTTTTCACTCTGCAAAGTCTCTCTTCAGGTGTGTAACTGCAACGTTGCAGAGTTCCAACTTCCCATTTGTGCTCAACAAAAGTTGACTGGAAGGAGGAACGATTGTGCATGCTTGTGGCCTACTTTCAAGGTGTTATGTGTTGTTGTTAATCATTGCAATCTTGGGGAGAAGAGCGAGTCTTTGGGGAAAAAAGCCTCCCCGAGGGAAAAGGCAAGCGTCTTTGTCCCCACTGATTCTGAACAAAAAAAAATTCTCTGAGGACTAAAGTAGTGTTATTAAGGCCGAAAACTAGTGCGTGCACACACGCACACACACACACACAGTAACACACATGCTGTCAACATGCAGAGCTTTAACTGCGACACCACCAAACATGTATTCATCTAACTGATGGCGAGGGTGCCGCCTAATCTGCAACTGTGCTTTGCAGAAAACCTGCTCAGATGTTTGGCACAGAAGTGGCGCCGACTCCCACCACAGCAGAAGGTATGGATGATGGACTGACCTTCAGGAGATACTCAGAGGTCAAATGTAATGTTTGGAGGTCTCGTTTCTAATCCATCTATTTTTGATAACAGCACAACCCAAATACACGAGACACACAGTTATATACGACCTGTTCCCGGAGAGAGAAGCTAACATAGCTAACATATAAAATACAACAGGAAAGATGGCAAACTTAAATGCCATTATTCACTTGTTTACAAGTAAACTTAAGTTACACTCTGTTATTACTATTCATTAGGTGAAACTTTGAGACTGAGGTGAAAAACAATTCAGTGTACAAGTTTATTATGGTGAAAACATTGGGAATGACATTGACACAGGATGAAACAAAGTTCCCCCCTCATCTGAATTCAGTGGTTTAGTTTGAAAGCTCCCCATTATTAATGGGGAAACTGAAAAATTCATTTTAGTATTTTATTATTCTGATTTAGTCTCAACTGCGCTGGTAACTGTCTTTGTGTCTGTTCAATAATTTGTGCCTGCAATAATAGCAGTGACAAAATGACAAGCTCAGACATGGACAGTGATGTAAACACCAGAACAGAAGAACAGCAAACAGGAGGAAATATGGGACAAAAACTACCAAGGGACTGATGAGGAAATGTTTCACACCAAATAACACAATGGTATAGTTCATTTATTTCCAAGCCTTTACCCACAAACAAAGCACGTGAAAAAGAAAAACCTCGACGTCAAGCCGCTGACACCATCAAACAACATGAAGCCCCATGTTGGGTGGCGGGACGTGGTGGCTGATGGGCCATAGGGCTGTCGTGGTAAACCGGTATTGACCATAATCATCTTATCAAAAAATTAAATGTCAATGTTGTTTTAAAAATGCGCATATGATAATATTGTGTAAATGAACCAGTGCCACTTGAAAACTGTGTGTTTTCTGTTTCATTTCATCTGGTTACCTTTTAACCAGCTATTGAGTATAAATGCACTTTTTATATGCAGTTATACAGTTACTGTTTTCATATTGTCTTTGACGATGGTAACTTTAGACAGGTATTTTGATTTAATTAAACTGCCAAAAGAGAAAAAAATCATATATAAAGTTAAAGATCAATTTCATCGATTGAACCATTATTCTTTATATTTTCGTCGATATCGTTTTTGTTTAGAATTTTTTGCTACGATAATCGTGAAGTGAAATTATGATATTCTGACAGCCCTGACGGGGGATTCACTTTTGGTGGATATGAAAATCGGTTGCAGAAAGATAGACAAATCTGGCCTCACTAAAACCAGGGTCAATTGCTCTCAAATGCCACTTTCATCGCAAAACAGCAGACATAAGATAGAATTTTGGTTAGGCTTTGGTTTGGCTGCTGTTTGCTGAGTTTTCACAGTAGAGTGTCACTGCTGGTACCTGCTGGAACCATCGGAGTCTGGGCTTTCATTTGACACCTTGTGTCTTTGTGTGGTATCAGTATCAGAGTTCTACAACAAGAAATGTGGCGAGTGGGTCCACTTTGATGTTCGCCTATTTGGCCTTTGAGGATTCATTTGCTTGGTCTTGGAGCAGTGTTTCATGTGTGAAGATATGACTTATGTGTGCCTTTAGCACAGGATCTCCTGTTTAATTTGATTTAATGAAATATGACAATATTGTCTTTGATTGGTGTGGTGTTTTATGCTCCTCTTCTCGGAGTAACCACAAAGTCCCCCAGTTGGCGGACACTGGGGCTTAAGTGGTTTAACAGTCAATATTGGAAGATTGCGCCTGCTGGTGTGGCATGCAGTGGCAGCGTATTAATTGTGGTTTTTTTGCTTTAATTGTGTTTTTTTAGTGGCCTCCACTACTGAGTGCGATCCAAAGAACCCTCTCACATGAAAGATGGATCGTCCATCTTATGATAGAAGCTAATAGATGCAAAGCAAAAATAAATAGATGAAAATATATATATATATTCTTAATTTTATTCAGTACCTACCTATCTATCTATCTATCTATCTATCTATCTATCTATCTATCTATCTATCTATCCGTCCGTCCGTCCGTCCATCCGTCAAATATTACAAAAGAACCACCTACTCAAAAAGAGCGTATGCATCTTGGCAGTGAAGTGACAAGCCTCTTGAAGAATTAATTAAAATATACATTATTGTTTGTGTGCATATACATTCACAACTGATTAATTTGTTTTCACTAGTTTTTTTGCTCAAAATCTGGAAATGAAGTTTGGAAACAGAGCAAAGCCAAGCTGTAAATCCAAAGCGGTGTTTTTGTAACCCACATTCATGTTTGGATGAGAACTACAGACTGTTTGTCGAAATCGTTCTTATTTTTAAGACAATCCTGAAGATTGCAGATCCTGGCTGAATATTTCATGTCAGCGTGGCCATCTGGCTCATCGAGTGCTTCTCTTCCACTAAATAGGGAGATATTAGCTGTGGAGGGGAGCGGCGATGTGGAGAGATGAGCGTCCCGACTGAGAACCCGGTGCCACACGTGCACACCTATTGGTGAATATTTCATTTCCAACCTTGATCAGAGCAGCAGGAGGCTTTAATCTTTGTTTGCACATCTGTTCACAACACAAAGGTTCTACGATGTCCTACTATAAGTGCTGCTCTGAAAAAAGAAAACTTTCCTGCTCCTCCTACGACCATATCAAATGCCTTTTAATTGGCTGCAGACCGTGAAGATTAAAGACAGTTCTGAAACACATATTTACACATAAAAAACATTACATTTTAATGCCATTAAAGGTCCGTCTTCCAGTCTTTAATTTCCTTATTCCTTAATTTCTTTATTCCTAGTGGGAAAAATATAGAGCATCGGGTATTCTTCAATAATACTTACAATACAAACACAACATTTGCTTTTGTTATCTTTGTGGAATGGTGCTTCATCTTCCTCCGTTTTATGAAGAACTGCTATTTCTACGCTTCTTGAGAGCCAAATTAAGAAATTAGGAGTAACTTTCCAAACAACTTTGAGCTCTACGTGCTTTTAACTATGAGATGTGTCTGTGTTTTGTTTTTTCTTTAATAGAAAAGGTGGCAAGCAGGGGGAATCTAAAAGGGTTCTCAGCTTGTCATTGTGGTGACAGTAATTGAAGAAAAGAAATAAACACAAGTTTTTAATTCCTCATTTCATTGCCAGACAGCTCGAACAATGGACAGCCACTTTAGCAAAGTAGTGTTTGAGGGTTTTGAGGTTTGAGGTTTTATACTTCTGCATCGCAGCTCTGCGGAGGCTATGCAGAGGCTATGCAGAGCCCTCTGCGTAACTTCTGCGGCACCACAGACCCCAACGCAGTTACGTTGTCGCGCAACTCTCCAAAATCTATGCGTAATTTTATGGGCTGTGATTGGTCCACATGAGCCTCCCGTGCAGCTTTTGTATGAAAAACATCCGATGTTTGATTAAATAAACTCCAACAATCCCCCTCATTGTTCACTGTGGCGAGCGGTGAGTTCCACTTTGGTTAAAACTCCGGAGAGGAGCCGGGATCGGCTACGGGATCCTGCCAGCCAGGAACAAGGCAGATCCATCGAATCAGCTGGGATCTGCAACACACGAGTGGATGGAGGCGCGGCTTGAGCGGGAATTCCCAGGGCAGCAGATGACGTCAGAGGGAGCCTCCAATGGCAGGAGGCGTCAGGCGGGGCAGCAAAACAAAATGTGACGAAAGAAACAAATGACAAGGATGCCTCCGGATAACTGACAAAATCGCCTCAGATGATCCACACACACTTTTTTCACACAGTCTGAGAGGAGGCAGCGGGCGAGTGTAGCCACAGATGGAGTTCCTCCAGGTGCTTGTGCACTGCGACGAGGAGGACGGTCCCATCAGGGGTCAGACGTAGCGTGATTAACCTCTGCATGTGGTCGGAGCGTCTGGCTGCATCTCAGAAGTGTGAGCGCTGAGTTGAGGAATGTCGCCCACTTTTTAGCAGGACACGAGGGAAATCACCATCATCCTCCAGGTGCCTTCTTGTAAATGTCCCATTGATGACAAATCCTCTGCAAGTGTAACGCTGCTCAGGCCGGCCCTCCAGTGTACGCAGCCCTCTTGATTGTGCAGGTGAGGTATGGAAACCTTGAAGAGTTTGGAACAAAACAAATAATTGTAAATGAAATAAAAGGGAGAAATAGTGGATCCTGTTTGTGTGGCTCCACATTTCTGCACCCAAGACTTTCTCTGCCTGGTAAAACAATGTCAGATCGATGTTCCCCCAGTTCCCAGTGATTACTTTTGTTGCTCTTGCTTTGAGTTCCACCAAAATCGAACTATACAGAAATAGAAGCCAAAGCCTGTTCAGATATCGCCTGCCGAGTCGTATCAAGATGTCAAGACTTCAGATTGACCTGTAGCAAAGACTTTTGTTGCTCCGAATGCGTCGGGTGCAGCTCCTCGCACTCAGCGGGGGCCTGAGTCGTGGAAATAATGCAATTATGACGTACACTTCATTGTGTTTCCATAAGACACAGAAGAGGATGGCACTTTCATTTCTAATCAAAACATGTCCTGGTGTCATTGTCACAGACTTCAGTTCCAGGGAAAAGACAAAAAAGTCATCCTCTGTGCTCTGTCTCTCTCATTTTCTATTCATAATTAAAGTGTCTCAGAGGACCCTTGCACTGCACTGCCCTATTTCCATATTCACACACAAAGAAAGCCTTTTTATTCTTTGTTCTGTCTGGAGAAATCACTGCATTTCTCCTTCATAAATGGTGTCTTCCTGTCCCAGCAGATTTGGCCTGTTCTCCAATTCAGAATGAGGTCTGACTGGCCAGTGCGGCCTGCTGCCGTCTCCGGCTCCATCACCAGGAGAGGCGCGCCGTCCACTCACAACGTCGTGGCGTGCCTCTGGAATATTTAGTGTTTGGAAGTCTAGATGCCTTTGAAACTAAACAGAAAACACAATTGATGATTCTCTGTGAAAAGCAGTATCAGAGAATAAGAGGCAAGCGACATATTGCTGAAAACGATTCAAGGACTTCGCCACAGACTGAACATCTACCATTCCAGTGTGGATGGAGGAGCTGCGTTACTTCGACGTGGCCCGATTCTTTGTCTCTCCCCCATGTGATGCAGATCGGATGTTTTCATCTTTGCGTCCACAGCTGCCGCCAGTCTCATCTGATCACACCCCGAGCTTTATGAACGTGGTGATGTGGGTCAGAGTTCTGAGGGTCTTTATAAATCTGTCTGTGATGCGGTGTGTGGATCTTGAGAAGAGTGGGTGGGGAGGATTCTGTCCTGGATTAAAGTGTTGACAGAATATCATAATGTACACTTGAAAAAGTCTCATTAATGTTTATGAGCATCTTATAACTCCTCATTGCTTATTAACTGTTAATTGATGCATATTAAGCATTAATTAACACATATTATGGTACCTTATTATGAAGTGTTGTTATCTCATGTAGAGTATGTTTAAAGATAATAGTATGAGCAATTAGCACCTTAGCTGAAAAGCATTACCCGATGATTAGTAACATTAGTTAACAGATAAATGAATTGTAACTAAATGCTCTTAATATATAAGCATGTAAATTAAAGTATCATACATTAATTAACCCAATTCAGTTGTAGTTGCCAAGTATTTGTGATTCTACATAGATTTAAGATGTATTCCGCATGTTCCGGTGCTCTTTAATATGCGACCCAATTTTATATCATTCAAACGTGTGTAACAAGTGTAACGTGCGCGTTTGGTGACTCTGTTGACTCTGCTGTTTGGTTGTGGAGACCCGAGTAGCTCAGAACAGCAGGTGGAGGAAGAGTTACAGGAGGAGGACTTCTGCAATAAGGTCACCAAAACACGTCGTTACACTTCTCCACTTCACATCACTTTAAGAATTCAAAAAATGGAAAAAAGCAGAGTATCATTCAATTTTTTTCATTAATATTTCTTCTTTATTCTGATGTGTGTCTAATAAGTAATAAATCCCAACCATCTTTCGTTTCAGTTACATCATTTAATCCATGTGATCTAACCTACTATAGATGAGTTCATTTTCAGTGCTTCATGACACGTGCCCCCGCCTTTGATTGACATCAGCTGATGGACAAGAGTGGAGTTGATAAATTAATAATTTAATAAATGAACTTATTCAACGATCCAGACGGTTTGATGACCACAGTTCACGCAGTTATGAATAAAATACGTCTGACATCCACCAAATCTGTCCGCCCTGTTTGGCATCTGTCCGCCTGCGCCGCGATCAGATCCACCAAAGTCTTCTCAGATCAGCTGAGCCCCCCTGCGCCGGCAGTTAGTGGTGGTCTGAGCAGGCGTGAGCGCAAGGCAACTTTCTGGCACTAAATTGTCACTGCGCGATGCGTGTCTCTGCCATGAGCGCCGGCATTCGCGCCGCGTATGAAGATAAAGCCCTATTTGTTTATATTTGGTTGTCATGGTCATCAGGTGCTGCCACCACTGATAAGAGGCAGTCTCATTTGATAATTGTCTTTTTTTTTCAATGCGTACCTACATCTAGATTAAAAACAGAATAATACAATATATCATAAGAACACAATTAAAGTAGATTTCCTTAATGAACTGGCTGTGAATTTCGAGTTTACTAGAGTTAAGAGTAAGTTAACATTATCTGACTGTTAAAGCTAAAGATGGTATAGGTGTATATCTGTGGGTGTGTGTGTGTGTGTGTTGGGGGCGGGCCGGGGGGATGGGGGGGGAGTTTAAGCTGAAACCAAAAAGTACAAAAGCATTCTACTTTTTTTGGTTTCTTTGTTTTGTTTTGTTTTTTTTAAATCGATTGAATCCACAAACGATTCGGATCTTCAAAACAAAACAGTTGTGACAGTTTGGTGTCAGTTATGTTTGTTTGTCTGTTAAATCAACTGATCAACATCCATTTGTGGTGCTACTGGTTTTGCAGTCATCGTGGACTAACTGGAAAGGAGCGCGCGCCGCGGGGCGGTTGATGTTCCTCTGCTCGGCTTCTTGCTCACGGATGGCGGCCCAGAAACACGACCTGGCGTGAAGACGGACCAGATCGCAGCGCCGCTGATTTGCATCGTGAGTCGCATGGCTCGTACTGTGATTAATAAAAAGGAAAGTGAGGTTGACGAATAACAGAATCGAATGCTCTCTTAAATATAACATCCCACCACTTTTACATTAGCCTACTATTCTTCCTGTGCTCAGATGTGTGTAACTGTATCACTTGCCATGTTAGTGCAGCTGGTTTAGTTACTGTAAACGTAATTGGCAAAATTGACAGATACAAGGTGTGCGTGAACATGCTCTACATACAGCACAGCCACACACTGTCTCTCTCACTCACTGTCTCTGTCTCTGTCTCTGTCTCTCTCACACACACACACACACACACACACACACACTAATACACTCCTTTATTCAATAATTGAATAGACTCTTGTATACAACGTGAAAACGATGACATGATGAAAGCAGCAACTGAGATAAAACGCTGTTTGATTTTTAAAAAATGACAGATGCGCATCGACTTGCAACAGAGTCTCATCAGTTACATAAAAAAGGTGTGTCTCAATAACAAAACAGCAGAGGATTGTCGGCAGGTTGGCCCAAGTCAAAAGAGCCAAGTACGAGCTGAATTAATGATTGCCATGAACTTAAATCTATAAGATATATCCTCACCAGATCGAATTCTCTTGTAGAAAACACGGGCAGAGGGAGAGAGCCGACATGAAATCCTTGCGCATCGATGCAAAAGACGTGATGAGACCCTGGTAGGAAGTGTGGAAACTCTAACGATCGGAGCAAAGCAGGAATTAGGTTAATTGAGGCAGCAGATATGGAAGTCGAGGGTGAAGATGGAGGGAGAGGGGAAGCTTCAATCTTTAATCCATATCGTCATCTATTTTCCCTCCCCACATCCTCTTTCATTATGCATGCGTGTCCTTCCAGCCTGCTCACACATTCTCAAACACACACTCAAACACACTGTGGCGCGCAGTGTAATAAAATGTAGCAGCTGTGTAAAATGTCAGGCTGGCCTTTTCTCAGATATATGGTTTGAACCAGTCCAAATGTTACCCTTTCTCCCGTCAGTGGGAGGAAAAGAGAAGGCTGAGGACGAGCAGAGCGAGGACCTACATGACTCGGAGGATGGAGAAGTGTGTGTCTGTGTGTGTGTGTGTGTGTGTGTGTGTGTGTGGGGGGGGGGGCAGTTGGCAGAGAACTCTGAGCCAAAAGCACACTGAGCAAAAACAAAGAGATGCGCGGAGCAGCAAGACTGCGCAAGCAGCCACTCAGATGGTTTGCAAAAAGATCCACACAGGTCCACCAGTTTGTTTTGACTCTGTGCTTAATAACAATAGCAACGGCAATGATTATTAATTCTATTTTTATTATCATTTAAAGGTTTGAAAGTAATGATAATATTAAGTGTAATAGTGTGTGTAATAAAGTGTCATCATAATGTCATTGAGCGTCATGACAATGATAGTAATAATATCACTATCATGCAAATGTTTACAGTTAATGGTTGAAGTAATAATGAGACAAACTATTTTTCGCATAACCATCACAACGACATTAGACTGAGACCTACATGTGATTAATTGCCAAAAATGGGGAGAGCTTGGCAGCAGAGCGCCCCTGGGAAGGATCCTGACCACAGGATGGAGCCGGAGGGCAAATCTGCGGAGGCCTCAACTGGATTCTGTAGTAAACTGGGACAATGAAGGGAAATGAATTGTATATTGTGTCTGTTTAGTCAAAAATCCTGTAAGTATAACATCGCATTCACTTATTGCCTCCATGCCACGAGATCTTGTGTGCCATTTCTCTAAAGTCTGAGGCTCCCGTCGTCCGTCGTCCGGACCGGAGGCAATTAAAGGGGAGTCGACTCGGTGGACGGAGCATCACTAAACCCACTTTGCACGACTGATCTGGACCAGATCGCGGCGTCAGCATAGTGAGGAAGCTCCTCCTGGGGGCCCCCGAGGCATTCCGGGGCTGTGTGCTCCCTCCATCATGCTGTGACCCCCCCCCCCCACCCAGGGACTTCTGCCAGTTCAACACCTACAGATGGAGGCGTCCCACCTCACATTGCTGTTGATCTCTCTACAACCCAACTGTTGGTGGACGACGTTTGTCAGGGCAGTTACAAGGTTTCCACAATTAAAGGGATTAGTTGATTTAATTTGATTTAACCCTTAAGAGTTCCTTAAAAAAATGTTCTCAATCATCCCTCAGAACGAAAAACGTCCCCTCCCTAAAAACAAATCTAAAAATAACATATATTTGTATTTTTTCCACTTTAAATGAGTCAATCTTTTTAAGCAACATCAGCCTAATATATATGCATATCAAATATCAAATATTTTTCAACAGGGATTTCAACTCTGTAAATAGTCAGTAAACGTCCGGACAAAAAAACGTCCCCAGGAACGCTTAAGGGTTAAAGGAGCCATTACTGGTCTCCTCATTGTTGCACATAAACTTTTGTTGGGCGGGCAGACGGAGGAAAATGAAAGATTTCTCCTATTAAACACCAGGTAATGGGTCCTTTATATTGAATTTTAAAACATTTTTAATACGATCCAGCACGGGAGGCCCCATCCAAACCAGGTGAGATTCGATTTGCTAGTTGCAACAAAAACACATCATATAGAAAAATGAGAGAAGTGATCCTGAGGTCCTCAAATCAGATTCTCTTCTGCCGCCGGCTGCATCTTGAGATCCACAGCACCGCACATCTCTCTCTCTCTCCTCTGGCTTTGGTTCCCACACTGCACATCAGCATGTGTGAATCACGTCGTCTGGAGCCTCAGCTGGGACCGCCCAGCCCGGGGAGAGCCCACGAGGGCAGGCGGCTCCCCGGCCAACAGTCCAACAATCCCGGTCACCGCAGAAAGCACTGCTCCATCATGCACAAATATTTTATATTTCACGGGGGAAAAAATTGTCAAACATATACATACATATTGCTTTTGCATTTTTTTTGTTTGCTTGTTCTAGTTATTCAAGAAACAAATCATTGGAGCAAAAAGAGCAGAAGTGTGAATTGTCTGCTGTTCCATGTGGAGGTGCTGATAAGCCACACTTGAGAGGGAAGGTTGATGCGAGCAGTGGCAGGCTGGAACACGTCGAGGAAAAACGACTAAAACAAACGGATTTGCTGTCCATTATTCAGAAATATAAACTCAGATTTCTCTTTCAAACACGTCTCTTTTGTTTCCTTTCTAAACGACACAGAATCCACATTATAGGAATAACATAATTAGGGCGAGCCGCGGCATGCAGACGTACACGCATACAAATGAAGGTGGTTGGTGGTTTCCAGGCTTCATGCACCAACAAAAGGCATTTACATGAGGTCACCGACAAGCTGCCGGGCGATGGAACCAGTCGGGGGGTTGGCAGGGCCACATTTGACTAAACACTCACCTACCCGCCTCGCAGCCTTCATCCATCCTGCACTCAGGCAGCCGGAAAACAGACCCATACGAGGCGGCAGACAGACTGACATGCAAAACAATAAAACACAAGCAAATGAGAGAAGCAGCACATTGCCCATAGACAGACAGACATATATGTCATTGAAAATATAAACAACTGAAATTAGCAAGCTCCTCCTATAAAGTATAAAGTATACAAGTGTTTGTATATGTGTGTATATATATATATATA
>CAESWR010001134.1:21000-39613 GCA_903171835.1 Mullus surmuletus | reverse complement strand
TTGTATATGTATATATATATATATATAAATATATATACAATATGTCTGTGTCTGTGTGTGTATATGTATGTATGTATGTATGTATGTATACATATATTGGGTGGGGGGGTGCATGCTTACATTGGTGTGTATGTTTTCTTTTTCTTTTTTTACACTGTTAGTGTAACCCTCGATAAACGCTTTCTCACTGCTGTACGTACATCTAAATGACAATGAAGGTGATTTGATTTGATATACAATTTGCTGGATTATCTTGCGAATACATGACAATTATACTGAAACTGCAGGAGTATTCATTATATATTCATGTCGACTGTCTCTAAATCTTCCTTCCCTGCACCTCACGAAAATGAGAAAATAAATAAATAACTGTGCTGTCAAAATTAATTTGTTAACACGCTGTGATTAATTTAAAATAATGTGTGAGAAAATTAATGCAATTATTGCAGCTGGTCTTGTTAACTTCCTGTTCCTGATGTGGCTGTGCGGTGAACGACTGTTCACTGTTGCTGAGAAAAGTAACTGCAGATGCACTCTAGTTCTGCTGATATCTGAGCGGAAAAGCTGCAGCAATAGTCAAACAGGAGAGACACGCTAGAAAAAAGGTGAACAGATGCTAATAACGGCTTCCATGTTTTATCAAAACATCTGGAATATGATGGAAAACTGGAAGGTGAGTGGAACAAAATTTGGATTCTAAGTTGATTCTAATGTCACACAAGGTTAAAAATATGCAAGTCAAGATGGTGAGGACACAAATGGTAGAGTTTGATGTGGAAAAATTCCACGATTTCTAGTAAAATAGTTACATAGCGTTGCATTAAGTTTGCCTTTCAACTCGGATTCATCATAAATGTTAATGTTAACTTGTTGGGGTGTGGGAAAGGAGTGTGGCAATATGTTTGAACTCTATGTTTTACACTAGTTGCAGTCTTACCCATTTGTTTCCAATGACCACTGAATAAAACAAACACAAAAAAAAAGACAAATCCAAAATTCATTTGATGTGTTCTGAAGCCATGTGTGAACAAAGTCATGGAAACTTATGACAAACAGATCAAATTAACTGCATTTTTTAAAAGAGAAAACTTGTAAATTGGTCAGATTTGACCGAACTCGTAAGGACTGTGCGCTCGTCGAATGAGCAGCACAGCTTACCGTGTGTGTAACGACCCCTAGCTCTTGTGATTGCGTTTTAAAAGTAAAGTAAACAATTGGAATGTTATTGTAGCAGAGCAACAACCAAAGTGGAGGTGCAACTCCACTGGGTTTGCAATAAACAGGAGACATCAAAATAAAACACAAGGATAACACAAGGGACAATAATTCGTGCAGGAATCAATGAATAACTATTAAATATGAATGGTCTAAGTAAAAGAATACTTTGTAGAATGATATTTGATTTGATATTTTTCCAAAACAGAAGTGACGCCCCTGAGCAAAGGTGCCGTTAATACATTGAAAAGAATGATCTGCAGCTGCTGTTGTGCTGCAGAAAACAAAATAAAAGTTCCACTTAAACAGTCCTACCAAGAGAAACTGTCATTTCCTGTAAACAATCTCTGACCTTTGAGTGGGAGGTTGAATCATTTTGACTCAAGAGAGCTGCGTTAAGCCGAATAAGCAGAAAAAATAAATCAAAATAAAACTATTCCAACAAAGGAAAAGCTCATGTCAACATTCTGACGGGGAAATATTCAAATGGGGGCAGGAGGAAATCTCAGATCTTCTGTTGGCATTTGGAGGCGTTTAAAATCCGTCTTTAGTCGTTGGCGAGGTGCTGAGGAGTTGCTAACAAACACAGCACATGTTTCACATGAGGAGAATCAACTCCTGCCCTCCAGGAGATGTTTGGGGCGCACAAAACCAACAGGAACAAGTACAAGTACTCTTTCATCCCTCACTCCGTAACTTTATTGGGCATGCAGTGGTGGACAGAGAGATGGCGCCTCTCCTCCGCACACTTTGGCTGTGTCTAAAATCGTTCTCTCGCTCCCTCATCCCTACTCCCACATACGGTCTCACTCAGTGGTGGGGTCTTTGACTTACTCTAGTGGCTCCACTCTGAGAGGTCTTTGATCTCAATTGCTTTAACCAGCTAAAATAAAGCTGAAATAAAGTAACTGCCGATTTTAAACTGAGACCCTGGCATTCATTTAGCACAGAGGACAGGATGGGGGGCAGGGAGAGGGAAGGAGAGAAGGAAGAGAGGGAGGAGGGAAGACAAAGAGGGAAGAGATAGAGGGAGGAAGGAGGGAGGGAAGAAGGAAGAAAGGAAAGAAGGGAAGGAAGAAGGACGGAGTTAGGGGAGAAGAAGGAAGGAAGGACGGAAAAAGGGGGGAGAAGAAGAAAGGAGGGACGGAAAAAAGGGGGAGATGAAGGAAGGAGGGACGGAAAAAAGGGGGAGAAGAAGGAAGGAGGGACGGAAAAAAGGGGGAGATGAAGGAAGGAGGGACGGAAAAAAGGGGCAGAGGAAGGAAGGGACGATTTCCTTCCTCCCCTCCTTCCTTCCTCTTTCCTTCCTTCCTTCTTGCCTTCCTTCCTTCCTAAATAGTTACGTCGGGTCTGCTTCGTAACACAGAGGAGGCGGTTTTATGAAGAGGAAAGTGAAAGTTACATACAGTCACATAACCAGAGGAGGATTAAGGTTGGCATGGGCCCCAAGGCCATTCTTTATGTGCCTCAAACCCCCCCATCGCAGCCCGCGGTGGGCAATGAATTCTTCCATTAAAGTGGATTTAACTTTCTAAAAAATAATGTGACCAATCCCAGGGCCCCTCCAGCAGCAGCCCAGGGAAGCCTGTGCATTAATCCACGCATGCACATAACCATGCTGATACATATCTTTGCGCATTTTGTAGAGGTTATGCGGTGATTGGGGATGTTTTGTAGTGGCTATATGGCGTATACCTGTGTATCACCACGACTACATGGCTGGTTTCACCACATAGAGGACTATAGTAAGCTCATTCACAACAGCTTTCAGGCTGCTTATTGCATTATAATTTCCACATTACTAAAACAGGATGATTTTGTAAGCAAATATGTGTGATGTTCATGTAATTAATAAATAAATAAAGTTGTGTGTAAAAAAAGGCTTCATATTTTTGTGCTGAAACTCCAAAATGTGTCTCGCACTCGGTATTCAAAGTATAAACAAACTCCAGAAATTCGGCTTTCACCTGCAAGCTATTTTACTTACATTACAACTTTTTTGGAGCCATGGAAATGTTACCTGAAAACCTTCAAACCTTTCAGGGTTTGCACTCGCCATTAATCAGCTGATTTTGAAAGGAAGAAACTGACGCAACTATGAATCACAGCAGAGCAGACTGAGCCATGCAGTTCTTGCTACACTACACTACTACTCTACAATGGTGAGCTATTACATTTTTACTTTTATTCTTCTGCTTCTTTGGCAGCACCACTGGAGACGCAATGCATGATGGACCCAGGGGCGCCGCCAGGGATTTTAGGCCATATGAAAAAATATCCCATTGGGCCCCATCACTGAAGGCCACAAGAACACCGTGCAACACAGCCCCCCTTCAATTGAAAAGAATTGACATGCCGTAAAAATGAATTCGCCCAAATGAAGTCAAAATCTCTGACCCCCTTAAACCCCCTTAAAAATTATTTTTAAGGGGGTGGGGGGCTGTCACTCATGGGGCCTTAGAATCCTCCTCATTTTTCCCCCTTTCACGGCGCCCCGGGGCACATCCAGCACAGCAAGCACTTAAACTGAAATTAAAGTTGACATCACATGCAGGCCAGGTTTTTTTTAATTTATTTTTCATTAACAAAACAAACTCTGCTGTTTTGTCCTTTGCAAAGATTTTCACCTATTTCTTGTTAATTGAAGATGAGCAACACATACAAACCCTAACTCCATTGGTTGGTCACTACTTTTTGTGATGTTCTATGGGTCATTTTGAGTCACCTATATTGAATTTGATCACAAAGCTTTCGGACACTACTACAAAATGGTGTAACTCCTATACAGGGTCCTATACAGGGCTCTTTATGGAGGTTAGGGGGCAATTTTGGTCACAGCCTTTCACTATGTCCAAATTCAGGGTCTACATGCTCGGGAGGACACTTCCTCCACCGTCTGCAAGACACAGGCTTCATCGACACAGGCTTTATCAACCTTTGCAGGTCGCATCGATTGTCGTCTCCAGACGATTTCCTGGTTGCGTCACCAAATATCCTCGCCCTCAACCTTACATCATGGAATCCCCTAAAACCAGGCCGCTCTGAGGAGAGTCGCTCTGAAATGTAGAGACACAAGAGTTGAAAAGATCCCCCAGGTTGTTTCTATTTTGCTTGTTTTTATTCACTGTAGATATTTTAATATTCTCATCCTGTGTGACATCCTCCACCTTTTGAAAGGTGCCAAAATATTTGATTAATTATATTATTATTATTAGTAGTAGTAGTATGAGAAAAGTAAAATATATTTGATTTAAAAAACGAAATTATCAAAGAATAAACAGTACATGGATTGCAGTGTATTTTTGGTTTTGTTTTGTCTCACCCAAACCAAACAAAACGCCTCAGTTTGCGGCACACAAAGAATTCAGGGAATTTTGAGGCCATAAAGTATACGTCGATGCATCCTTCTAAAATGGACGGAGGAAGACTTTGGCGCAGCGTTGTGACGTCAGACACACCACAAATGCAGCCTCCCAAGGATGCAGACCCTGATTTAGGACACAGTCATTCACTCACACACCACTTAGTTGCCTCGATTGTGCCTTTACTGCCAGTCATTTGTTTATCTTGATCATTAATCATTGGAGTATTTCTAATGTGTGAGTACGAGTATGACTGTAGCTGCTCTGCTGACTGATGTGGGAACGTGGCAAATGTGGAATTTGTGTCGACAGATATTAAAGTTTATCTTATTTCAGCTTATCTTAAATGACTGAAATGATCTGCATGCCAATCAGCAGCTCACACATCAACATGCACATTGCTTGATCAATATCGGCATTGATGGTTTTATTTATCATGGAGGGCTGCAGGGGAAGCGGCCTGTTTTAGGCCACATTATCTGAGCAACAGCTTTCCTCCAAAGAGGTCACCTTCATCTCGAAACAGATTAAAAAAAAAAGAGAAAAAAACATCCACAAAACATCTGAGGCAATTTCTGCCCAATGAGTGCTGTGTTTTTTCTCTCAGTGTGTGTGTGTGTGTGTGCGTGTGTGTGTGTGTGTGTGTGTGTGTGCTCCTCTTCTCCGCACCGTCAGATTGATCCAATAAATCATAACTAAAAGGAATGAATTTGGTGTGTTTTTTTCTCCGCCGGGCTTTTGTCGTCTTTATTTAGCTGTATAAAGTGGAGATAAGGAGGCCATCAGTCTCACTATCAACGCTGCCCTGCTCATTTTGTCGGCAAAGAGGAAAAGAGAATGTGGGGGGCGCACAGATAGAGAGGAAGTGGTCGTCTTTTTCTCACATCTACTTTTTCTCTCATTTACTTTTGCCTTTTTCCTCCTGTTGCTTTCTGCCTGTTTACATTCGCTGCTGTTATTGGTGGGCAGCGCGCAACCTGATGGGTGGGATTCCATCCAAACAGTTGCGGCAAAACTAAAGAGGGAATAATTATCTATTTACTTTTGTGGAGGAAGCACTCTTCTTTTCACTCGTTTTGGGGAAAATACGTTTGCATGCGGCCAATATTGGGGTTAAGGTACATATTCAGGGTACTGAAACATTTGGAATAACCTGTTTACATGGCAACTGCAATCAGTTGGGAAATCCTGATCAAACCAGCGACACATTGAGAACGTCTCGACGCATGGAGAACTTCATGACACAGTGCAGTGCGTGTCAATTCTGCTTCTTCATCTTGTATCCAATACAACAACAACAGCACAGCGGATAATGAACAGCCCGGATAGTTGCCTTCTTTTGCACTTTGGTGCTGGTACTGACCCACCACCAGTACTCGGCGCTGGTACTGAGCCACCACCAGTACTTAACACTGTCCTCGTTGTGTTCTTCATTCATGGGGGGCTAGAACGTGAAGAAATGTCAAATGGAGAAATAGCTGCGCTGGAGCCGGAGTCTGTGCTGGACTCCAAAGACCAAGATTCCTTGCCAATAGAACATGCGCAGAACACAAATTCATGTTCCTTTTGATGTGGAGATCCTGATAGGAGGAGACATGATCAAATATACACCTTAGAAAAGGAACAAGCGGTATTGCAATATTGCCAATATTCTGCTTAGAAAAGGCTTATTGACTGCGTGGAAATATAGTCAGTATGAAGCTTTGAATGGTGGTGTACAGCAGCCCCCCCCCCCCCCACACACACACACACACTCACAGGGTCACTGTTGGAGCTGACAGTCAGTACTAATGGGAGAATAGCAGCGTTAGCAATTTTCTTGTGGTGTGACTGGTGACCTTAGTGCTCACTGGCCGACCGCTGACACACAACAGACAACACAAAAGTCATCGCCCACTTTTAATTCTTGCACATGCGGAGTCGTGAGGCTAGTGTTGCTTTCACGCCGACTCATGCGTGTCCATTTAATGGCTCAAAATGGGTCATTTGCCACAGTCACATCGTATCACTACAGTCACGTCGCGCCCGCTCGGTATTACTTCCAGTTTGTCCCCGAAACTTTATCTGTGATTTTGGCAACGACCGAGACAGCGTGTATAACCGCTCCGGACTTCATGTACAAGTCCCAGAAACGTTGGGCAAATGCACAACTACACGCCGCATCACCCCCCTCCCTCCCCTCCTCCCCTCCTCCCTCCACTGAGCGGCTCCCCCAGCTCTCCCTCTAAGTAAAGTCCACGCTGACTGGCTGTCGTGGCACAGCCACACACAAGTTCCAATTTTTCAACTTTGGCAACTGAGCAACGCGACCTAGTGACGCATCCAGAGTGACCAAGTCACGTCAGTAGCGCCGCGCCAGGGCAGGTCGCGCTGTACGTTGACTTTGCATGGAAAGTGGTCGGCCAAGTCATGTCAGTCGTGTCCGGTGGGAACGCACCTTAACACCCGAAGCTAACCACTGACCGTGGCTAACTTCCAGCCCTCTGCAGACCATTGCTGTCATGCTCCGCCCACACTGAAGGTGCATCGTGTGGTCACCAGACCGGAACGTGTGGCCACCAGACGCCCGCGCTCCTTCGCCTGTAGATGACATCACGCATTCTGACTGGCTATTTGCTAGTACTATTCTGATTGGTTGAAGCCAGGTTGGTTTGTACCCTATAGATTGTCACGAGCTGAAAGTTTGTTCTAGGTGCACATGATTTTATACACCTGTGTCTCTTTGAGATCTAAAAAAAAAGCCAGCAGACACTTTTGTCTAAAATGTACCAAAAAAATGTGTGAGTAATTGAAAAATTTGCAACAATCATTAATTACCTTGACAACCAAAGTAACTCCAAACCTCTTACATGAATGCATCCATCCATACTGCTTGGTGTATATCCTGGACTGGGACTGGGTTGAAAGCCCCCCAGTTGCAGAAGTAGATTCGATTGTTTTGGGCGTGTTGACAACAAGAATCCTCACTAATTCTGCTCTCCAAAAATGTATCCTCTCAGCGCACCTTTGGATGGTACATATCCTGAATTCTTTGAATCTCAGCTGCCACTAAAGTTTGAGCAGGAGCTGGGATTTCAAGGAGCAGAATCCAACAGATTCAGTTGAATGACATGAAGCGTATGTAATGCAGCACCATCACAACCGGGATTATTAGCAAAGTTCAGGTGAGAAACTTGCTCTCTAATTATGTCAGCAAGGAGACTCCAGCATATCCGGCAGCTATTGATCTCGTTGGGTACCCAGCCTTTCCTCTCTAACAAAGCCGAAAAAAAAGGTTCCGTGTGAGTTGACTTTTTCCTGTTGTTGATAAGCCGCACCTTCGGCAGCAACTCTTATCTAACCTATCGCGATAATACTTGTTTATTACTTTTGTTCGCCTTAACAACATCCATCGATGCTTAAAACTGCGAAATGTTGGTGTGACTGACAGCAACTTAACAAAGTGCATCCCGGCAGCTATCTGCCTGACATTATCACGCTTTCCTTCCTGCTCTTCAAAAACACATAAATGTCACTTTATCATCCTTGATACGTGACATTTCTGACAGTTCCACTGACTGATTCTGCTTGAAAACTACATGTATACGATTTTCAAAACTTGCCATTTGAAAAAAAAAATAAGAATATGGAAAGTATGAGGTTTGGTTTGGGTGAACAATGTTGACGCGAAGAAGAAGTCGCATATCTGTTAAGGTTCAAACCTGACCTTCCGCATATTCCTTTTGGATCGAGCCTCTTTCTTTATAATCAAATTCTACTTGGCTGTTTGATGTGCCAATGTAATAATTCACCTTACTAGGTTTTGTTTTTTTCTCCGGAAAAACTGCGACTTTTGAAACGCACATGTTAAAACCAATGAAAAGAAGTTCGTGTCATTAGTTAAATGCTGGAGACAGCAGTCAGCTGATAATTAGGATCATTGTTGCTTTAAATTAAAAAGACATCAGATGAAACTGTGGCGATGACGGGACTGATGGGCTCAGTAGAAACAACGCGTCTGGCTGGAATGCGATTTGTTTGTCTCATTCTGTTGCTCTTCGACTGAAACCTGCTGGAAAGGCACGAGTGTGTTGGATTTTTTTCTTCTCTTATTGTCTAAGTTCTCCTCACTGCAGCATTCGACAGTGACTGATGGCACGCAAAGATGTTATTATTCTTGACACATATTGCAAAAACTTTGTGAAGCAGGAAATTATTTTTTTTCACCAGCAATGTGATTTAAAAAGGGTTGATTCCGTGCATGTCCTTCAAGGTTTAAGCTAATCATGGGGCTGCCGCTTTTCTCTCCACCTCCTTCTCTGCCAGATGGGAAACAATAATTCAGCGAGCACACAAGCCTCTGTTTTGAAATCAGAATTAGATGGAAAGAGAGGCTGTTTGCTGTGAAAGAAATGATAGTGGCTGCTTCAAAGTGCATGAAATGACCTGAATTTGCATCTCAAAACAAGGAGTTGTTCCAGCATGTTGTAAAGTGCGAGTGGGAAATGGCAATTTCACGTGGACATCAATGACTCATGTTCACACTTTATCCTCTGCAATCACGGCTGGTTTCGATCCAGCAGCCGCAAGCTTTCTCCAACCCCAACGTTCACTATTAGTCTTTTGACACATTTTGGTTCAAACGTTGCAAAAGATAGACTCCTTTTCACACACACACCTCAGACATCTGGTAAAATATAAACACAAGATGTGAGCAGTGAACCCATAATCATGAAGAAATAAACTCTTGTGTTGACATCCATGGGAAGCACAGTGGCGTAGGAGTTAACAGGTCTTTGTTGAGTCACGTACCCCCTCTGTGGGAGTGTGCCTCTGTTCCCACAGCCCTATGTTTCCACATTTATAAAAATGTTTTTCAAAATTAGGCCCTATGTTAGGCCCTATGTTCCCACATTTCCTTTTTCATACGTTTTTATCAGATTTTATCCCTCTTTCTCCCAATTTGGTAGCCAAATACACCCAACCTATTATCCAGCAGCAATGGACTACAGATGGAATGTAGCTTTTATCAAAATCTGCTGCACCCACCCTTTGTTTATTGAAACATTTTATGTAAGTGCTCATCGTCCCTTTGAATAAATAAACGAAACTAATTAGCACCGTAGGCCTCGCATTGACTACCTTCTGGTCAAATCAGTCAAATGAAGCGTAGCACCATCAATAGCTCTGGAAAGCTGGGTTCACTTTAAATTGAGGGGAAATGTAGGAACGCAAGACCTAATCTCGAAAATGTCAGAGAAAAGTGGGGTCATAGGACTGTGGGAACATAAGGCCTAATTTTAAGAAAAATATCTTAGAAATGTGGGCACATTGGGTGGTGTGGAAGATAGGGCTGACCCCCTACCCACTGTCTGAAAAAAAAGGAAAAAATGGGAAAGAAACAATGTGTCAGCAGTGGGAGAGCCTTGAATCAGCTTATAGACTGGGCCAAACCGCTGCAATGGACACAGGCCTAAGTTTGTAGGGGGTTGTAAAGTCAGACACAGCTGAGCCCGTCCCCTCTGCCCTGCTCGCTGCTTAAGTTGGTAATTGGAGCCCACCCCAAAATATAATAGTGGCACTGTCCATTTAGAGCCATTGCCTCGATGAATATTCATTGTAGCAAAATTGTGGTGTTGATCCAAACAGCTTAATTATTCACAAAACCAGCAAATGATTGAGGGAATAATTTTTGCGTCGATTTTTAGCGCATCCGACAGGCAGGTGCATCTGTTTACACAAAAACACACAAACTTCATCCAAACAACAAGGCCACTTCATTCATCCCACAACAAGCCCACAAACGGCCCGGGCAAACTATTTGCGTGCACACGTACATTTGCATCTTTATTTGGGATCTTAGTGAGTCAGGCCCAGAGAGGCCCCCCAGCCCACCACCAGGCTCACAGTGAAAAGCCCCCTGCTGTGAGGGGACAGTGCAAAGTACTGCTCCACCCTTTTGAAAATTCCAACTCAGCGATCACTGAAGCGATCACACTGAGTTAGTGTTGTTTTCGTATCTAATGATGAATCCCAGTTCCCCCCCTTAGCCCCTCCCCTTAGGTTTGCACGTTGACGTGAGGGGTAGGGGTCTCCCAGTCCTCCTCTGGATGGAGGGGCAGGGCTGAGGGGCGGGGCCAAACAGCCCTTGAAACAAAGATATTGCGGGAGCAAAGTAGCAACCAAGAGGTAGGGATGGTGAGAGGTCTAACCATAGGTGTTTACCTCTGACTGCTCACACACACACCAACCTTTGACTCCTAAATCCACTACGATGTTAGCTAGCATTGATTAGCTCGCTTAACCTTCATTACAACAAAACCTCTTTTTCAATACATACCCAAAACTGCTCCAGCAGCTCTCAAATGTGTCAAAGATATCGTCTTCTTCTTATATTTCTACACCTTGTCGTACACCAGAACCATTGCAACTATCACTGTGGACGACGGCATGTTGACTGTTTGTTTGTGACATGTCACCTCTGTTGACGTAGTAGCCGGCTAGCGACAACGTTTGATGACGTTTGATTGAGTGGTAGTGAAGTGGTGTCCCCTTTCTTATGGGAAAGTTTTCACCCTTTCCCCTTGCTGCTCCGTTTGGAGGGACAATGGGTAGAGAGAGGGAAGTGGTAGAAAGGAGAATTGGGATTCAGCCTAAATATGACTTAACACCATGGGGTTATGCACCTGACACTCTAAACACGAAGGATAGATGCCTTCAATGTACATTGTCCTCAGAGGTCAAATAAGTGCATATTTTCTGAGCTTTTCCCACCCATGTACACCGGGTCAGTGTCATTTAGCGACAGCTCATCCAAATGCAGAGAATTCACCTCAGATTCACTGAAAAAGTGTCAGCATACATCAAAGCTGCGTTACGGCCCTTGGGAAGGATGACTGTGCACAGTTAATCTCAGCTCTTCTGCAGACATTCCATTGTGGAGCAGCAGGTCTTGCTGTGGGACTGATATACCAGGTCTCTGCCTCATTGGAGCTGTTATAAGAGCAGTAAAAAATGAGTCTAACATCAATCACATTTTGCTTCTGACAGATCAGCAGTAGATTCTGTTGTTAGTCCATTTTGCTGCATGTCAGAGATTATTTGTACAGAATTTCTCACTTTTCTTTATTGTTTTGTACCAACCTGCCGATCCCTGTCAGACAGGCAACATCAGATGTGTACAACTTAACAATAAAGCACAATTATTTGTTTTATTATTTTGTGATTGACTAGAATTGGGTCTTCATTCCCTGCCAGACAATTTCTAAGCACACTCAAGCATCCATGAAATATCTAAAGTATTTGCAGGCCCTGCCAAGGTCTGAGCGCTAACTCTGGGAGTGACTCTCCAATGCCCAATAAAGGGACGTAAATAGATAGATGAGGAAATCTCTGAAGTGGGCTGCATTTATATTGTGCTTTTCTACCTGAAAGGTTCTCAGTGAGCTTTTACTACAATGACCTCACTCACACACTGATGGTGCAGGCTGCCAACCCGCTCATCAGGACCAGTTAGGGCTCCAGTAAGTGTCTTCAGTGTGTGTGTGTGTTTGTGTGTGTCACTTATACCCTCAGAGCTGGTATGTCGGCACAGTTTAGTGTGACGACTGCAGCAAACACATAGTTTGGGAGACAGAGTTATTGTTGTGAGTAGAGCCAAGGTCATCCATCTGTCCTAATATGCGTCCAACTAAGAGCCAATTCAAAGCCCATCAGTGGGATGGATAGAAACTGTGGACTTGGGATCATGAGTGTGTCAGTAAGCCGGGCGGTGAGGGAGACAACAAGCATACCCTGGTGTCGGCTTTATGTGTGTGTGGGCTGTCAGAGAGTGTGTGGAAAAGCAGGGCTGACAGGGAAAGAGGCCATGATGGCCGTCCAGGCCTAAACTCCTCCGGTTTATGTCAGCTGCTAATGAATCCGGTGGCAGGTCCTGTCCTGGGCCTCCCCCACCTGTCCCAGCTGGAAAACAAAGACTAACGCACCATTTACACATTCTTCTGAGCTGCTCTCACCAATGACAATCAGGTGCAATAGGGAAAACATCTCACTTCAACTTCCAACAGCCTTCACGTGTTTTTGAGATCAGCCACTGGCTCGAGGCTCGTGTTGGATCTCTAATCATGTTGGATCGTCATTAATACAGAAGATTCCTGAAGGTAGTGGCTACGCTTACATGCAGTCAATAAGCCTTTTCAAACGGAATTATTAGCAGTAACCTGGTTGCAGCCGTGTAAACACCAATTCATTTGAATAATCGGAATATGCCCATACTCTGGTTTTTAAAACCCCTCATCTTCCCCCTGGTTCCTCCATCATCACATATGTGATGATGTCTCCTCCTATCAGGATCTCCCCATCAAAAGGAATGAATGAATTAGTGTTGTGTTTATGTTCTATCAGCAGGGATTCTTGGTCTTTGGAGTCCAGGAACTGTTGGTGGACAGGTCCAAAGTGCATCTGTTTTATTGTGTACAATGAGTGCATATGTCTGAGCTGGTTTAAAACCCCTCCTCTTCCCCTTGGTTCCTCCTCCTCTAAGGTGAATATGTGATGATCTCCTGATGATGTCTCCTCCTATCAGATTAATTAGTGTTCCGCGATCATGTTCTATCAGCAAGGAATCTTGGTCTTTGGAGTCCAGGAACTCCTTGTAAACATGGCCAAAGGCGAGAGCAACACCACGCCACACTTTTGGAGTGAGGAGGAAACCAATCACTTCATCAGTGTGATGCTTTCATCACACACAAACATCCTGGCATTTGGAGACGCTCGAAAGTAGCGGGATAGACAGATCCACAAAAAGGGGAGCGCAATGTTTCTCAGTTATTATCCAAAGGTGATCGATTCAAGGTCATGACAGATGTAGTTATACATGTTTCAGCTTACTGTCTGTGAAAGGGTTAATTAATCAGTTAGATTCATGCCGTCACTCAACTTTCTGTGGTACACACTTTATTTGTTATCGGCTATTAAGATATGTTTACTAATAAAGAGTTATAGTGTCCCTTCATACCGTTAACTAACACTTCAACAATTCATTAATCAATGTAACTGATCAATGAGCAAGGATTTAATTAGTAATAAGTTATGTATTACTTGATACTTCATAACATTCCTAGTGACTCATTCTTTGAATTATCATCAATTTATCATGTTTGCATGCATGCAATGCATTAGTTAAAGCATTAACTAATGCATATCCGTGCACCAGTATTGTGATTTTTTTTTACAATAGTGTAAAAGTATGAAATATTTGAAAATGAGGCTACAAATGTAAATGGAAAAAATATAATAAGTAATGGGCTCATTTCTCACCTACTAACTTGTAGTTTTGGGGTTTTGTCGCAACTAATGATGAAAGCAACTGTGGGCCACAAGAAGAACAAAGGTTTTGGAAGTTTTATTTTTCAGAGCAGAAGCTTTTGCTCTCTCCCTCCGTACAGTTTGAGACTCTTCCAGCTCCAGTGATATTCTTCACAAACAAAAAAGGTGAAACGGGTTGAAAAATAATATTAATGTTCTCATACAGACGTCAACAGAATGTTTGCAGCTAATCTGAAACCAGACGGACCGTTGCGTGTCGGGACACTCAGCGCCCACAGACGCTGCCTCACTCCGTCTGCCTTCACCTCTCGGACTACAACTATTTCCCAGTCATTCTTACCAGCAAGGGCGGCCACAAGCAAGAGCTATTGTTGCCCAGGCAACAGCTAATGTTCTCTCATTGGTTGCCCCTCCGGAGAATTACAATAATAATAAAAAAACTGTTACTTTTACTTTTTGTGATTGCATTATTAGAAGCAACCCAAATGTTGGAAAGAGAACCAAAGTGAATAACCATAAAAAAGCCTTTATGATTGGCAGGTTTCTGCAGTTGTGTGAGTGTCCTTTGTGACAGTCAATAGGTTTACATATACAGTCAATATTCAGGTCAAGGTACACATTCTGTCATAGTCATTTACGCTTCTTCTTCCTGTACCCAAAACAACAACAGCACGGCAGATAATGAACAACCCGGTTAGCAGTCACCTTCTTTTGCACTTTGGTGCTGGTACTGACCCACCACCAGTACTTGGCGCTGGTACTGACCCAACACCAGTACTTCACAATATTCCTTGTTGCGTTCTTTATTCATGGAAGGCCAGAACATGAAGAAATGGCAACTGGAGCAGGAGCAGGAGCCGTGCCAGAGTCGGAGCCTGTGCTGGACTCCAAAGACCAAGATTCTACAACACAAATGTGTGTACTGATCATGTGTACATGAGTATACATGATCAGATATTCGGCTTAGAAAAGGAATAACCCAGCGGGAATATTTGGGTTTTTTGAACGCGGTATATGAGCATATTCCTTTATTGAAATGGGTTATTAGTGTTTACATTGCCGCACGCAACCACATGCGACCCTGGTTCCTGGTGCTGTGTGAGTGGCGACGCCACCGTCCTTTGGCTTGGGTGGAGGACAACGGCTGTGAAAAGGTGAAGAGGAATTCAGAATGAAAGTAATGGATGGCGTTTGGATGTGCCCTTGCTGTTCCGCCGTCATACATTTCCATCTGTCATTTGGAGCGCGGCGAATGCTATGCATGCTCCTCATGCATCAGTGATTAGTAGCCTCAAGGAGCTCCGACTGAGGGCTTGCATTACAGAGAGAAAGGCCCAACTCCAACACAAAGCATCTTTCTCCCGTAAAAATATGTATTTCTCTTTCTGTTTTTGGTGCATCAGCTGAAGATTTAACTGTTCAAAAAGCTGCCTAACTCCATTTTCATACCTCTTGTGCTTGTTTGAAGTATATTCCCACAAATACAAAATCCTGATTCTGCATATCAATATTAAAAGCCTTTGAGTGGAACACCATGGCTGCAAGCTACGACTTGGCAAGATCTATTACCTTCTTCTTTGGGGACAGAAAAGATACATTTCAAATAAACTCATAACTCGGTTTGAAAGCGCAGACGATCCCGGGTATCGCCCGCTAGCCAGGCTGCAGATTCTCACACCCAAATGGCAGCTTCACAAAGACCACAGATTTGGCCACAACACCAGTGTTTTGAATAATATTTGACTGGGGCCTTAATTGTGCACCACCCGGTCGTTTACGGAGGGAAATAGAACTGAATGTCAAACTGTGGCCGGAGATATCGCCATGGGAGAGAAAACACAGCACCCCCACGCAGCCCTCTGGACTCACTGTTTGATCAGGTGGAAATTGAGATTTATTTGTTTCACTCTTCCCTGTCTAAATATGGCAGAGTCTTCTGGTTTATATATGTATAATATGGAAGCATTAACATGAAAAAAAAATGTTGATCTGAGTAATTTTCTGATTAAGAAAAAAATACGTTGATTCCGTTTTTTGGAGTGACATATTTTTGGGTTTGTTTTTTGCCGCAATTTTTTTTTGTGTGATGTCTCTGAGCTTAGAGAGCTAATGGAAGCAAACATAAGCGGCTTGTTGAGTTGAATCCAGTGGTGTGTGTGAGGAACTGTGAGATCCTCCTGTCTTTAAGCCACATAGATGCAGTTATCATCAGTTTGACACACACACACGCACGCATACACACACATACGTATATAAAATAATATAATATTTCCCACAATTTTAAAACAATGACAACAACGACTACGTTTGCATGCAGTCAATAAGCCCTTTCTAAACGGAACATTAGCAATAACCCGGTTGCACACGGCCATGTGAACACCAATAACCCATTTGAATAAGTGGAATATGCTCATATTCTGGTTTTTAAAAATCTGAATATTCCCCCTGGGTTCCTCCTTTTCTAAGGTGAATATTTGAACATGTATCAGGATCTCCCCATCAAAAGGAACATGAATTTTTGTTCTGCGCATGTTCTATTGGCAAGGAATCTTGTTCTTCCAAGATTCAGTCCAGCACAAGCTCCGGCTCTGGAGTCCAGACATTCTCCATGCATTGTTGGTTTGATAGGAATATCCCAATTGATTACAAAACCATACAGGAATAGCCCTGTTTGCTCACGTATGTAAACGGGTGTTATGTTTCGGTAACCGGAATATGGACCTTAACCCAAATATTAACTGCATGTAAATGGCTGGCTTTGAGAATCTCGATTGATATATTTTGAGAGCAATCCTGTCTACTTGGAGAAGTTTCTTAAAATCCAAAGCAGAAACCCTCCCTGATGTCCAGCAGTTTTCATATCTAAGCCTGCCAGTTAGTGGTTAATTCCGTTTTTTCATCGTATTACTCCTCTGCTAATTGGTAAAGCCATCTTTAAACTTTGACTTGACCTTGCTTTGCCACAGGGTGCTATTCACTGCGAGGAGGATGAAAAAAAACATTTTTCATTTCCTTAAACATAAAAATATGAATCAGACAGAGGGTTTAATCAAAAGTTCAATCGAAAAAGTGAAGTAAAATATGTATCACTTTGATTCTAAATGTAAAACAGCTACCATGTTTTTCAGAGACTTCACGACAAACAGCTGCAAAAGTGTTTAAAAGCGTTTAACAAGAAAGCAAAGTAAAAATCCAGAAAATGCTGTAAGTACTTGCGTTGCTTACTCCCCTGGCAGGAGGCCAGTGTGGGGGTCAGAGGTGAGCATACCGATGTGGGGGAGGGATGGGGGTGGGTGGGGTCAATAATCTTCTGTATTGATTGATGTATTGATCACCCACTTCTGTCTATTTCAAAGCTTCCAGATGAACGCTGTTGACTTTTTAATTGAAACATTTGCTGTGAGTTGAGCGCAGGTCCTCTGGCAGGTGTTATATCGGATCTGCTTTGCATTTTATCCGCGCTTATTGATGTCTCGTCGCCCCGCAGCAGCCGGCTGAATGCTAAGAGGATTAAAAGGTAGCGAGGAGTCGGAGACAGAGGAGAGGGAGGCTCACGATCGTCTCTCATCCTGTATTACCTGGCTGCTCTCACAGGCTGCACCCACTTTACAGCTGTGATTACACACATCTGCCGGTGGACCGCAGAAACACCCAAGGAATGCGAGGCTCCCGATCTGATCCTGAGATGACTTTTTGGTGTTGTCAATGTAAGCCATTAAAAGAGTTAATTAATTGATCGTTGTAATTGTGCCAATATTTCACTCCACAAAGTTAATGCGGCTCATATGTTGAGAAAAATGAACAAAAGAATAAATCCAACATAATGGGTCAAATTTGTATTGATCAAGTCCTCAGAATGGGCAGAAATGTCCACCTGGTCCTTTGTTTGATCCATGTGCAGCCAATCAAAATCACTCGCTCTGGGTTTAAAAAACAACCTGGACATCTTTGACTTTTGCTCTTTAATCTCTGCTCCACGCCGCTGTCCGATCTAGGTGAAACTTTGCATCGTCCAGCGTCAGCCTGGTCTGACTGTTCCCCACCTGGGGGCTATCCAGAGAGCAGGTTATGTGAAAAGTATGTTAACCCTGAAATGTGGGAACTTCTGGGTTTTCAGTTCCAGAAAGAGAGGTAAGTAAAACTGAGGCAATCACCATGTGGACAGACTCTGTGAACCTAACCTGCTCACGGTCAGGTTTACTATTAGAAATCCTGAGTTCACCCTGTCACCTCCTACTGCTGAGCCTGAAGCAAGCTTTCAGAGCTCGATGTAGGAAATCCGATCAACATGGATAGATAGATATATATATATATATACACACACACACACACACACACATAGGGCTGTCATGACAACAGATTTTCACAATATCAAATGTCACCATATATATGTCAACCATATCACAATATCAGCTATGACATGTATTTCGTAGTCTGTTTTCAAGCAGCAGTGGCTAATGTAAATGGTATTATTATATGCACATTAACAGAATATTGAAATTTCATTTTTCAATATCACAATTATCATCAATGTGTGTTGGCTGAGTGGAACTCAAATGTTACGATGCAGGATATCAGGATAGGACATAAAAGTTGAAACAGTATTTTTCTTTTTGGGAGGGTGGGGGGGGGGGTAAATTACTCGTGGCCTACAGTATATAATGAAATAGCCACTGAATGACAGGATATTTAAGCTAACTAAAGGTACAATCATGGCCAAGTAAAATATG
>CAESWR010001134.1:5966-19409 GCA_903171835.1 Mullus surmuletus | reverse complement strand
CCCGTTCTCGCATCCAACATCGAACCCCAAATCACCTCATGTATTCCCCCGATTCACTGCTCAGCTCGTGCACCTTAGAAGGCCTGGGAGCAAATTCTCCAACAATATGTGCGCTGAACAAAAGAATAATGGAGGCGATGCGTACTGCTCACGGAGCGTGTGCAGTGGAGGTGGTAATAACTCCTGACCCTATTAAATTAATTAAGTCACAGCTTGTCATAATGGAGCAATGGAAAGAGAGAGAAATGAAGTGAGTTGGGGAAAAAAATGAGGATTCTGCCGTCGTCCCTGTGAAAGCCTTTTGCTGATGAGGCTGGAGGGGAAGCAACGCATAACTTATTAAATTAGTGTCGGTCTCCACGGGATGCACAATAATTGTCCTCCATGTCATTAAATTTAGCTGCTTTAGGCTGAACTTCACAGCCTTCTCCAGGCAGCTGTGCACAAGGATCCACCTCCACCAATATCTGCTCTGGCCGTGTGTGTGTGTGTGTGTGTGCGTGTGCGTGTGTGCGAGCCTAATGTGTTTTATAGACGTCCCTTTTTTGTTAGACTAACAATAACACACTGTGATAATTGCTGTTCTTATGTAAATGTGACGGTGGCTGTACATCCGTCTGACACCGCCTGCCTACTCAAAAAAAGTTTTTGCTCAGAGATTAAAGAAGCGTGGCGTTCTGATGGATGTTTCTGTGAAGTGGAGCCCGACCTCCCATTTTGTTTTGCATCATGTTACTGCATTTTTAGGTTTAACTAAAAAATGTACTTAAATAATACAAAGCTACCATTGGAGCAGCCAACCTTCATCTGTTGGTGCTGTTTCTCTACATGGCACTCTGCTCCACTCACTTGGTATCTGGTTTGTTTCCATAACAGGATAGTACCCACTGGTTGTCATAGCGACACGGCACGACACTGCCACAGTCCTCAATGTGATGCCTCCCCAGCTGCTGTTTGTGTAGTCGGCTGGCTAATGTTGTGTTTGTGAGTGGCGATATAAGAATATCATATGGTCACTGGCGAGTGGGGTGGCCAGCAAATTCCCTGGCCACTCACTCCCTGGCGACGCCATTGTGCCACAGACTTTGGCTTTTTGGAGCCCGGAGGGAGAGGAGGTACTAAGAAAGTGGCGCGAGGTACTTTTTGTGGAAAGTGGAAATTCAGAAAAAGCAGAGTAGAGTAGTAGAGCAGAGCATGAGCCGGTGCCATGTAGCGGAAAAGCGCCATCGATGCACAGCAAAAAGCAATTGTACTGTCACAATTGAATATGTGGTTATGAAAGTCTAAAGCCACTTTCACACCGAACGCGACTGACATGACCTCGGTGACCTCGGTGACCACTTTCCATGCAAAGTCAATGCTCAGCCGTGTTAAGGTGCCACCTGCCCTCACGCAACGCGATGGACGTGACCTGGACGACCTGGTGGTGCATTGCTGGGTCACCAAAGTTGTTCAAATGGGAACTTTTCAGGCGACATCGCGTGCAACAGCCAATCAGTGTGACTTTACGGAGGTCATCGGTGTGTTCTGGCAACCGGAGACACCGTGGAGCAATTTTAGCAGAGCGATTAGCATTTAGCATTAGCACTGCTGATTGTCCCGCTACCTAATTTTACGTTTGTGTTGATCTATGCATTTTAAATGAATACATGCCTGTATGTGTGTGTGTGTGTGTGTGTGTGTGTGTCTGTGTCTGTGTGTGTGTGCGAGCAAGCGATGCTGTGTGGCTGTGTGTCGATTGGAGAGAGACGTGTAAATGGGGCAGCCAGAAAGGATGCAACCGTTATGAATAAGAATGGTACAAGGCTGTGCACTATGACAGAAAAATTCAGCTTGATTCTGATATTTTTACAAACTACAAACTCCTGTAATATAACCTGTGAAGAGGCCAGTCTGGCCTGAGAAAAAATAAACAGGATTGCTATTGAGTATATTAGCAATGAAGCCACGAACATAGTGAAAATCACATTCACGTCAGCTCTTACTGTATAATCTGTTTCAGTTTTAATGAATTACTCCAGCATGCTAATGCCCTCTTTTCTATATCGGGCTGTTTCAGCGTCTGACACGATGAGGAGTGTTAAATGGAAGCTCCAGCAGCGTTTGCTCGGGGACGAGGGCTGCTGGGATCAGACCTTGTTTCAGCCGCGGCCTCCCCGTGGAGATCTGACAGCCGTCGCGGTGCGCCGCTGCGCTCGGCTAATCCAGAGGAGCCATCACCTCCGCCTGATTCACACCATGTGCACACTTTCATGGTACAGTTTAATGTTTCAGGGTGGGCAAACATTGGCAGGTGATCTGAAACATCCATTATCTGATCAACAGAAAGCCAATTACAGCAGCGGCCAGAATGTTTCTATATGTTGTGCAAAAGTTCTCCCCCCTTTCTTCCGTAATGTTCCGGGCTCAGATGTCTGCAGAGGTTAACACCCACAGAGTGGGAGAACGTCGCGTCTGCGCTTTCTTCTCAGTTTGTTTTTGTAGTCTTCTTCATCTTGTCTTTTATTATCTTCACAGCCATCTTGCTTTTTCTTTGGGTTTTCTTCTTTCTTTTATTTTCAATGTTTCCAGCCAAGGTTTCTCCTGGGGAAAGAGCGCGATTGCTGTTTTTGTGCTCACGTCTGAAACTAGATTTACTTTCCCTGGGCAATGCAAGTAAATAGCAGGATTTTCTCAACATTTTTTACCAGTTAAAAATGTGAAGTTTAACCAATATGAGAGACCAGCTTATTATTGATTCTTTTCAATATTATTAGGGCCCAAGCCTATTGCTTGCATTGCAGCGAAGCCCTCTTGAAACCCAAGGGGAATTTTTCATTATTATTATTTTTAGTATAATTTTCTTATTATTATTATTGTTGTTGTTGTTGTTGTTGTTGCTATTTATTCCTTGCACATAACTGCAATTTTGACCCCTGAACATGAAAAGTAACAAAACTTTCTGGAATCGTTGGGCCTGGTGAAAAATGTTATATTTGGAATACTTTTCCATGCAACCAGCTGACTTTTTTGCACCCTGGTCAGTGAACGTCTGTATGTGACTGCCGTGTCCTGAACACAGGAGCTGTGGTGCGTTCGCTTGATCTTGGACGCCTCCGGGAAAACGTTTCTCTGGCTTTTACCTCTGAACGCAAACGTCATTCAGCCCACCCGTGGCGCATCGTGGGAGAAGCAGAGCAACACAGAAAATATGTTTTCTCTCATTGTATTTCATTGTTTATAAAAATGTGTTAATCACATTTTAGTCAAAACGACATCAACATCAGTGTTTCAGGGTAAGGGCTCAAACCTGAGCCCCTGATTTTATTGCATATTTGTCACCTCCTGGGCCCCCTAAATTGCACCCCAGAATACCAGTGTTCAACATGCATAGAAAATGACTGTAAATGGGGGCCAAATCTGTCACTTGGTCTTTCTGCAACTGTGTTTTTTGCTCATATCTCCCCAACTTTAACTTGTAGAACTTTGGCTCTAATACTGGTAGAAAGCACTTGAGGAGATCTTTCCAATGAGACAATTGTCCAATTTGGAGACAATGACCAATTTTCAAAAACACAAAGCGTTTCGGCATCAGGGGTCAAACCTGACCCCTTGATTCTATTGCGTATTTGTCACCTCCTGGGACCCCTAAATTGCACCCCAAAGTATCAAGGTTCCACTTGCAGGGCAAGTGACAGTAAATGGTGGACAAATCTGTCACTTGGTCTTTCTGCAACCGCATCTTTTGCTCATATCTACCGAACCGTAGATCATAGAACTTTGGCCCTGTTAGAAAGCACTCAATGAGACCTTTCCAACAAGCTCAAGTTTGTCCAATTTGGAGACTATGTCAAATTTCAAAAAACGCAAATTAAAAAAAGTCCCACTCCGAGACTCAAATTTCCCACTTGAGGGGACGTTTCAGGCGCAACTTCTGGCCCAAATGAGGAAAACAGCAAACGCACCAACAGAAGCAGCGCATTGGCATGGTGACCCTTCTGGGGAGTAAACGTCACTGACGGCTCCGTAAATGTGGTCTGGGTGAGATTGCAACAGGTGAAGGAGGCCAAGGCTCCCGTCCGTTTGCGGCGTTAATGTTTGTGACTTTCTGCGTGAAGACACTCTGCTCCTCTCACTCCTGCGCCTCCTTCCTGAGGGCAGAGGAGTTGGAGGTCCTGCTCATGATGGCCGGAGTCCTGGAGGATGCTGCTGGTAGATCTCACAAATAATACGTTTCATTACGAGGGTTCCAAATGAGTGCATCCTCTTTGAATAAAATAAAATGCAGATAAAATGAATAAAATAAGGACACAGACAATGTACATTGTTAAACAGATATATGTACCCACCCGGCCCTATTAAACAGTTACTGTGGAAAAACCATAAAGTACATGAATGTATACGACACAATGATATGGCATTCAATTAAAAAGTGAGCAGCTGTAAAACAATAACAAAAGTAAACAATAAAATCCCACTCACACACGTCCATACACTCATACTCATCTCCCAAAATACATAACTTGTGAATGATAAGAATATTTTCTATTAACCCTTTTGCCCTGTTAACAAAAATTACACTTAGGGAAAATATGTTCTCACTTCAAGCATTCATACTACACATCCAAACCATTGCAGTTGGAAAAAAAACAAAAAACTAACTGGTTTCCAATTATTTGTGAAGGGTCACCACAGAGGTCAGTGGGGGAGGGGCTAAAATGGGGACATTTTGGGATGGACTTAATTTTCGAAAAAAAATTAAAAAAAATCATGGATTTTACTGCAGAGGAATGAGAAGATACAGGCAAAGTCCCGTTTTCACTTTAATTTGGGTTTGGGTCAAAAATTGTGTTTACCAAGGAAGTCACTGCTACAAATCTTGTCGTTAATATCCCCGGTGTAACGAAAATGGCTCACACAGTCACAATACAGTCGATATGGATGAAACTCAAAAATGTATTGAAAAACACACTTCCCTCAAAATGTCATGGCTACGGAACAATCACAGCCCAAATTATTACAATAAATGCACCTCACACCTACACAATATACAATATGATATACACAACAGGGCAAAAGGGTTAGCCAGTCAAACACTGCCAAAAGTGGTTCACCCCTTTAGCACAAACATTGATTCCTCGGCTGCAACCATCATCATATTTATCGCAATGCATGAACAAAATGATGGATGTGTCATTCTAGCGATTAAGAGAATAATTATATTGGAAATATCTGAAATCGGAAATAAAATTGTCACAGATTTTCCCCCCTTTTTATCCAAGACAATGAGGGCCGTGAGAAGATGCTTCGAAGAATGGGTGAAGCATTGAGACCACAAGTCACATGACGGATGAAGAATGCACAGCGTGAGCAGCAGCGACCTACACATTACGATGGAGTGGGGAAGAAGCCACAATTAAAGCTCCTAACTGATGTGCAGCTTAGCAACGAGACATGTGGATGCTTCTATCCAAATGAGCAGACAAACAAAACAAACAGGCAAAGGGAAATATCGGGAATTGGTGGGTGCTGATAATGAGGTCCCGCCTGTACAACAGTTGGAACACTTTATGAATTTGATATGTGACATACACAGTGGGGCCACAGATACATTTTGTTAATTAGCATCGCTAATTAGCAGCACTCCAACAATAATTAATTTTAAAAGCAATATTTAAATAAATTATTGATTTCGTTAATTAAATCAATGTGGGTGAGAGAGACGTGATGTGTTGTGGGGGGTAATTAAGATAAATGTTAAATGTGTCTGTAATTAGATTGAGTTTGCGGCGAGATGATGATGATGTAAAGACGCCAAGCCCAGAGAGAGGCGGCGGGCTGTTCATCATCGCCGCACCGAGAGCTGAGAGGAGGAAGGCTGGGGGAAAACGGAGAGATCGACATGGGAAGAAAGAGAACCCCCCCAATTAATCAGAGGCTTCTTGCGCTCAGCTGTGGACTTTCCACCGTGTTCTTCCTAACGAGTGCCCATTGATTGGTGCAACCACGCTCCCAGTACCGCTCACCTCCGCTTTGATCATCGCTCTAAAGCAGTGGTTAACGCCGGACTTCTGCTGCCGCCGGACTCTGACGAGCCGCTGCTGATAATTACACAAGATCACCATTGACTTGGCCTCCTGTGTGAGTCACAGACAACCCCAGACTAAGTTCAACCATGTTTTTTGTAGCAGGAGAGCATTTTAAAACTTCTCTCTTCACTTTCTTCACAAATAGAGTTAGCAGTTGAAGAATATGTGCGATAGATTGAATTTTAACTCGATATAGGCTGTTTGTTGTTTGTGACCCAACTTTTAATTAAACACAACATGTAACAGCAGAGAAAATATGAAATCTCCAAGTGATAAAATAATACAATTGTTAATGAGATAAAGCGGTGAGAGGCCAATGTGAGCAAAACATTTCTATTTACCTTCTATTGCCAAACAGTCTCCAACTGTCTCCGGTGTATTGTGCATATCACCGGGGCGGTGATGATGAACCTCCCCTGCCAGATAAGAATGTTGCATATATGCTGCAAACCTAACACCTTCTAGAGTTTTGAGCTTTTGCTGCCCGTAAAGCGACTGTGGGACACTTTAGTGCCCAGAAAGCAGAGGCAGTGGCACCTCATTCCTCGTACTCGCTCCTCCTGGCAGAAAGACTGACTGCAAGACGTGGTGAGATGACATTTTTATGTTCTCAGTCTCATTTTGATGGACATGTTTGTAAAGGTTTGAAAGAATATACTGCCAACGTTTACAGAATCAGGCCTCCTTCTTGAGAGGTGTCTGAGTGAACGGGGAGCTCGCAGAGTCTGCTTGGCGGGGGGGCAACTGCATGATAGCAGCGTGTGTGTGCGCACTGAATCATCTGGCTAAGGCACGGGCATGTCTGCTCAGCCACGACGCCAGCGGAGCCTTTTTGTTGTTGTTGCTGTTGTTTTTCCGTGCGTCCTGACCGTCACCGTGGGAGCGGCGGCGGCACTGCTACCTACCAGCCTTTCTTACCAAAGGGTTACCGCTGCTGGCCTGGGGAGTTGTTGAATTGACCTTGACCCCCAACCGCTCCGGATGCGTGAGGTCGGCGCCTCCACCATCAGTGTGTGAATGTGAGTGTGATTGTGTGTGAATGAGTGAATGAGGTCATGTACTCAGGTCAAGCGCTGCGAGTAACTTGGAATATAGTGCAGAGGAAGATAAGACAAATTCCGAGTAAGAGTCAATCAAAAAAATGACAAGCTTGTTACATGTTACATTACATAACACTCGTTTTCTGTATTTTATAACCAATCAGGGCTTGGAACAACCACAAAATATGCTCAATATATCATAACTATTATTAGAATATCATTGCATCCATCTGAGAAAATAAAGGAACAATTAAGGGAAATGATAAAGCCCTGTTTTGTTCTGTACAAAGAGATTTTTCTACCAGTTAACATTATTTAAGAGCTTCATCGCCTCCTCGACACAGTGATTGCATGTTAGGTACCAGCAGCATCATTCCTGGGGTGATACAATGCAGGGATGGTGCTGGTTCCAAGAGGGAGGATGCTGGTATGGTGCAGAGTTTACGTTGATACCAGCAGGAACGATACTGGTACAATGCAGGGATGATGCCGGTACTTGAAGGGTGATGCTTGTATGTCCCTGCCAGTACCAGCATCATCCCTGTTGATACCACAATGTCCGTTTTAGAACCAACATCATCCTGGTAAGTGCCTGATACTTATGTGGTAAGTACCTGGTACTACCAGGCATGCTAACCTCATAATCCAGTCGGTTCCATGCAATTGCGTGGTACGATGCAGGGATGATTCTTACCACGTAAGTACCAGGTGCTCACCATACAATTATTGTCCCTGTGTGGTGCTGGTACCAACAGCAATGATACTGGTACAATGCAGGGATGATGCTGGTATTTATCCTTGCTAGTACCAGCTATCCCTGTTGGTACAACAATCTCCCTCTTAGGACCAACACCATCCTGGTAACTGCCTGGTACTTACGCGGTACTACTAGGGATGATGTACCTCATAACCCGTACAGTTGCATGGTACGATGTAGGGATGATGCTGGCACCAACAGGGATGATACGGGTACACTGAGGGGATGATACTGGCATCAACAGGGATGATGCTGGGACGATGCAAGGATGATAGTTGTACGAAAGCAGATAATGCTGGTATTATCCCTGCTAGTACCAGCATCATTCCTGTTGGTACCACAATCTCTCTCTTAGGACCAACATCATCCTGGTAAGTGCCTGGTACTTCCGTGGCACTACCAGAGATAATGTATCTTCTAATCCAGCCTGTTCAACGCAATTGCATGATACAATGCAGGGATTATTCTGGTGTTTACCATGCAAGTGTTTTGAGTATAAAGTAATTTGGGACATGTTGAGGACAAAATAAAACAAAGTACCAAGGACAGTTAAAGCGCCAGTGCACAGAGCAGCACTTTAAAATAAAGGTGGTGCAGATCGGAAAATATTCGTCAACCTCTGGGTGTCCTGTGTTCAGGGAAGGAGTTTTTATTTTTGGACAGGCATGTCATCACCAGACCCGCGTCCTCCTCTGATGAAAATGAGAGGTTCGCTTATGAGGCAGCGCCAAGTGCAAATGTGGAGAACAGAAGGCGGCTTCACCTCCACATCTGTTGACAAGCCAAATGATGATGTGATGGAGTGAGAGAAAGAGAACGCGAGAGAGAGAGAAGGGAGATCACATCGGGTGGGAATAGGGAATAGATATGGAAAGTAAGTCAATTAAGGGAGGTAATTTCTCCCCTTCCCTCCTGCCCTGAAAGAACTGGAGCAAGTGAAGCCACTTACGGTGGTGTCAGAGGACAAATGGAACACAGAGGAAGAAAGAGGGACGATTTAAAGAGAGAGGACCCTGAAAGGCACGCTCACACACACACACACACGCACACACTCACGCACACACATGCACGTGTGCACAAACATCTATGAAATCACTGACTATATTTGCATTCAGTCAATAAACCTTTTCTAAGAGTTAATCAGTGGAAAGTCATAATTAAAGACATTCAAACTATGGAACTACTAACTTTTAGTCTTAGATTACAAAGGGACAAAGGTAATGCCCTCTGGGAAAAATGGAATACCTATAACACAAGAAAAGGTGATAGCCTACCTTAAGGCCTTGTACATTTTGGTTTAGGAAAACAATGACCATAATGCTGTAATCAGTGGCGACTTACTCGCAACCCCACGGTTTCTTTCGTGTATTGTTCCTATGAATGTGCGCATGTGTATAAGTGCAATTATGTATCTATGAATATGATTATGATTATTTGGACATGTTGGTGCAAGTGAATACGGGCACGTGTGGTTTCAGGTGCACAGGCATATGTGTGCATTCTTATTTTCTGTTTTTCTTCTTTTCTTTTTCTCTTTTTTGTTTTTTTCTGTTGTTTATTTTCTATCAATAAGGACTTTACGTGGATAGCATTTGATTTATTTTGTCTCATCGTATTCATACCCTGGCTTTCATTGTATTGACAATGCCCATGTATTGTGCGAAAAACTTGAAAAAAATAAAGTTTAAAAAAAAAAAAAAAATACTGAAGTAAACAAAGCTACTAATTTTGTCTTGCCCTTATCCAAAGGCGTCCTTTGAGTGACATCAGCTAAGCAGTACAGCAGCCAGACACCAGCAGCTTTCAGCCTGCACTGGAGATCCTGCATGAAAAGGAATCGTCCCGAACCACCGACGGTACACGGCTTATTGCGGTACAACATGTTGATTTGCCTTTGTGAAAGGTATTCATTTCGGTGATCCTACGGATGTCCGAGTTGCCGCTAAGGAAGAAAAATCTGTTATTGTAAATCTGTAAGATGTATTCACTCCAAAGGCACCCTGATGCCGGTGCTTCTGTTCACATGTGGATGCAAGGAAGATTTCCCTGCTGGAACTCTAATACTTTTTCTACCCCATACAGTGCCTCCTCACACCTTTTCCTGCTCCCCCAAGGCCTCAGACCCTCCCGAGGAGAACCCCCACTGAGATCCCAAGCATCCCCAGAGTCCGCGGCTCCAACAATTGTCACCATCTCCTGAGATTCACATCTACCTTTACCTGGGCTTCTTTGATGCCTCCAGCCCTCTGTCCTTAAGCAAACTTACATGTCCCATCACCCAAACTTTCCTAAGAGACCCCACTGTTCCCCTTTTACCTCCATTTGCATTTCAGTCACAGAACCACAGTATGCTGATTTCAATTGTCTGTGCCCTGTTTTCCTTTGATCTAGCAATATAGGAGGAAGTCCACCACCATTATTCAGGGTCAGCTCACCTACGAGGACACAGTCCCTGTCGGTCAGTTCACCAGCTTGCTGGCTTGCTTTCATTAAAACCTCTTCAGCCACACAGCAAACTTTGGTCCCTTGAATTTGCTGCGAATTTCCTCAACATCGCTTTAACTCGCACTCCTGCTCATGTAAATAGCGTGGTTGAAATCCCGCAGGTTGAACAACGTTTAATCGGGAACGTTTAATTGTTGAATATTTAAGCACAGTGCCTGCAAGTTGGTGTAATGATGAGGATGGTGTTTTAGAAGGCGTTGATCTCTACACCTTCGTGGAACCAAACCTGTCAGAATTAGAGACCGTTTTGAGTTGTGTGAAGTGGATCTTTGTGTGGTATCTGATAATACCGGGGCCGCAGGACCCTCCAGGAGTGACCAGGCCACACAGGCCTCAGCTGTGTGTATTGAGGACGGGGTCAGAACACTGCAGACCATCACACGGGATCTAGAGGGGCTCAACAACATCTCACATAGTTTAAACCACAGACTTGAAAAATTGCAAGGGTCTTTTGATATCGTATCGGACCTTGTGACGACACTAACCCAGGTGCTGGATCTACATATCCACACCAAAGCAAAAAACACACAACATTTAGAACGAGCACTAGCATAGTACTAGATAATGTGGAAAAACTGTACTATACAGTGCCATTTGCGATCCGTTTAAGAAAATACAGGCCAAATAAAGCAAGACACACGCTACAATGGCCCCTCCTAAAAAATGTTCAAATCAGGTGATGCTCCAGACGTGTTGCTGACAATAATAGTTCTGAAGGGAGGTACGTCTTCTTTTATCAGTGACTCTAGCTATGATGCCAAACCCTGGTTATGCGTTCAGCGAGTTAGCAGCGTTAGCTACAGAGATGTGGACACGAGTACATCTGTTGCAAAGATGTGCGCCTCAGCTAGCAGATGGTGGTACCATTAATACCTGTCCTGTGAGTTTTGACGAGGGACCCTCTGAACAAAATGATATTGGGGGGAATCATGAATCACACTGAAACATTAGGGAGTGCTTCCGAACAAAATGTGGCCATCGGTCGTAGTCATTTTCCTCAGGTGGGCGGCGGTGGTCTTGGTGCACCTGTAGACCCACCTGCTTCTACAGATGATGGTGGCGGACAGGCGCATGTTCACATCAGGGACGTACCTGTATTCAGTGCCTCTGAACTAAGACAACGCATTGATTTGAGAGATATCAGTCTTGATAATGTGGATCAAGTACCGGCACTCGTCAGGAATAGTCTGTGCAGCGTGATTGACCGTTGATGAAGAATAACATTGTATATTGACCGTGTCTGGGGATACCTTGAAACAGTACCTGAATTAGCATTCAGAGACCTAGGCATTTTCGTATGCAAAGAGCATGACACCTTTCCCAGACGGACCCCCACCAGGATCAGAGACTCCTTCAGGAGGCCCTTTTGGCTTCCACCCCCACCTACCTGGATGTAACACCTGGTGCAATTTCCTCAACTATTTGGTGCCGTGACCCGGATGGCAAGACACCTTCAGAATTTCTTTTCCAGACCAAAAACACACACTTGCAACCTGCGCACCAAGTTTTATAGAGGTATGGGTCCTTTTGAAAACCGAATTACTGTTGCTGTGTGCTGTAGAAGTCTGTGGAATGGAGTTCCAGAGAAGGGTGACGCCATCCAAGATTTTGGGTAGGTTTGCTGTGAGGTTGGAGTTTCTATGTTTTTGTTAACTACTAATGTTTCGTTTGTCTTGGTTGTGTTCCGTTTCATATTATGGGGTAGTTATTTAACATGAATCCTTCCCACTAAATTCATCTTAAGCGCTAACTTCGAGGTAACAACACTAGAGTTTGTTTGAAAATATATGGTTCCATAGGCAGAGGCCAGACCAGGATTTGATCTCCTGAAGATCGGGAGGCATCCCGATAAACAGAAAAGATTCGGGCAGGGACCGTGATTCTGTAGGTAATACCAGACCATGAAATGCTACTATCTCAGAGGATGAAAGGGTCAGACTGACGTCCCTCAGACAAAAAGATAGCCATGTGTTTATGAGTGCTGAGAACAGGAAGAATTGCTGGGCAATTGGTTTGCTGTTCAGGGTAGAAAAAAGACCTGGGGCCTCATGTATCAACGCCGTTTACGCAAGAAAAACGTGCGTACGCAAGGATCAGAGCTCACGGTGGGATGTATCAATCCTAGAAAAGTGCGTCGATTCTTGCGTCTGCCACGGCAGCTTCGGAGGTGCGGTGGAAATGTGCGTAAATCCAGATTCTTGCGTGAGCGGCACTTTGGTCCGTTGGCGACACAGTGTGGCGATGTTTGGTGACCAATGCTGGACTGGAACAAGGAAGTGGCTCGGGAAGTTTACGAGCAGACCGGCTCGCTCAGTTGGGCGGGCGGCGGGTTGGGGGGGGGGGCTGCTTGTAACATGGGGGGTCACACCGCGTTACAGCAGAAAGCGCGATGATGAATGTAGGAGAAACAGCGCTGCGTTGGATGCGACACAAACGACTGCACCGCAAGTGTTTTTTCTCCTGCGCCCACTGAGCCACCGGCCCACCGACCCACTCACCCACTGAGCCACCGGCCCACCGGGACAATGTCTGTCCAATGGCCAGTCCAGCCTGTTGGTGACTGTCACTATTTGACAACCGTGCACACATCGGACACAAATCAGCCATCAACACAAACACAATCACCTACGTGGCTGTTAAAGAGCCTTCACTATTGTGCAGAATGTACAACTGTCAACAATAGCAGCAGTTCACACCGGAGCGACATTCCATGGAGCGGGAGGACTTGCTCCACAATACAGATGTGGCTGCCGAGCCGGTTCCGGCTCCCGCGGCCTGTCCTGCTGCAGATGTGGAGGAGCTGCAGCCTCCTCTATGGTCCGGAGAAGGTGGGCCGCATTGTGACGGCATGTGGCGTCCTTCACAATGTGGCCAACCTGCATGGCCTCCCTCTGGCCGAGCAGCATGTCCCCCCTTGAGACCACCCACTCAGACGCTGGAGGGATGGACGTCGATCCCCGGCCGGGAAGCCGTCATTGCCCACCAGAATTTCATCGCCACAATATGAATGAGGAAGAAGCACACGATTACAGCATTCATGAAGCCATATCATGGATTTATTTTGTTCAACTAA
>CAESWR010001133.1:97311-113357 GCA_903171835.1 Mullus surmuletus | reverse complement strand
ACACACACACACAGAAAAAGCAATATTAAACTTGGCAAACTGGGCCCAATTGGACCAGATAACAAAAGTTGGACTAAGACATAACAGCTGACAATATCTGTACTTATAAATAATTGATTCAGAGACAAATTGGGCCAACTTAATGTTTTTAGGGGGATGCAAATGTGTACTTGGAGCAACTTCATAAATTTACACAATGTATTTGATTTTGTGTCTTATTGACTCTTTGTCACTTAACTAGGCGAGTTTCGCTCTGGGAGATATTCAGGAAGATCCAATACGGCGGAAACACAGAGTGCGTGTTTGCAAAGGCTCTGAATCCATTGCGTATGCTGACTGAGGTCTTATCCAACGCAAACTCAGTGACAAATCCTTCAGAGGGCAAAGTAGGAAAAGGTCAGACTCATCTTTGCGTCTTCGTCAGGTCAGAGAAGCACATATGCACATATTTTAGCGTTGAAACCATCAATAATAACTGCGACCACAGTGGACGGCAAGGAAACAGTGTTTATTTTCCCACCTTTAGTAGTTTTCTCATGAATATGTATGACGATTTTCTTAATATACCATCTTTCCCATCTTAAGTATTCACCCCGATGTTTCAGCTGAGTTTCAGGTTCACTTCTGATTTCTGCTGCATTTTTTTTTTCCCGGTTTTTTTTTCATGGGGCATGCTGTGTTCAGACTGCAACACAATGTTCCCTCTGTACCAGAAAAAAAAAACAAAAAGCCCCCTCTCCTGTCATAGTTAAAAGCAACAGGATCTGCTTTTCAATACACCACTGTAAGCACTGCTTACCAATGAGCTCCACAGAGGCCCCCCCCCCTCCCCCGCCCCCCATCCCCTGTCCCCCGTCACCCCCACCACCACATCTGTTTGAAGAGGAAACTTTTGACACTTGAAAGGAAACAGGCTGACATCATATTTTGCATTTTAATTCGGTAAATGACCTCTGCTTGTGGGGTGTTTTTTTAGGAGTGGAAAGATAAAGGGAATTCACGCCGATCTATAAAGTGGATTTAACAAAAAAAAGAATCCAATGTTGATGCAATGTCTCCTCACAGGGTAATCAAGTCTTAATGGAGAAGGTTTCAATGGAGCCATTTCACACGAATAACATTGGAGTAATTAAAACTAAACAGACCCTGTGAGACCAACCGGCTTATTTCTATATTCTCACAGAAGATTGTGTTTGTGAACCGCAGTGCGAACATACGTCCACGTGAAGCCTCTCAATTATTCAATGCTTGATTTGGGGCCAATTGTTTTCCGATTGGGATTCTCCACGAGTCATTTTGTGTGTAATCCAGCGAGAGAGAGGGTCAAAAAGTGCTGGTTTAGCTCCCTTTTATTAGATACCAGCGTGCAATCTGGAGCTGGGGGAAAGTAACAATGAAAAAATGGTTCTCTGTGTCCAAATCTGGGTGAACTTCGCCACCTTTATTTCATCATAACCCCTCAGTGTTTCAAAAACCCACATCAGCAAAGTCGTTCTGGTGATCTATGGCTGGAACAGAGAAAGTAGACATAAATATTTGATACGGAAGTTATTGTGGTCGTTGTGTTATGGCTATTCATATGAAACCCGACTCTCGATTGAATTTGTGTTTATGATTTTCGCAGTGAACCTCAGGGAAGATTATGCGATGTATCTGTTGTGGTGAAAATAGAGGAAGAATCTAAGCCTGTTGAAATGGCATTGAGTTTTACTACGAGATGATCACACGTGTGACGATGGTTAAAGGTTAATGCATTGCTGCAGGACAGGAGGCCGCATTTGTGTGTGTCTGTGTGTGTCCATCTGCATTCATTTGACCAGAGGGGCATCTAATGAGTGGTCTGGGGAGTCGGACTGTGTCAGGAGGCAGTCAGTCAGGGTCTTGGTAAACAGATTTGCCAATGCTAGTCAGCGCTGGCGACAAAAATCCCAGTTAATTCAACTTGGCCTAAATTTGGTACGTTTGCACTTGAGATCTTTTGGAAAATTCCGCACACACACGCACTGGATGGCCAGTATCTGCAACTGGGATTTGAGGAAACACCACCAATCTGGTGGAGGAGAGAAAGTGAGAAAAGTAACCATGGGAGCCATTTTTTACGCTAAATAGGCGTGTTTGTATTTGTGAATTAGTTAGTTGGTTAGTTAGACAGGGTTCTTCAACCGCACCTTCCTAAGTTGATTCATTGCCCTTCCTACTGTTTTTGTTTGCTTCTTTGTGAGTAGTTAATGAAGTCTTTACCTTGGCCGATGTTAAGTTATTGTTTCCATTTGAACCCAATGATATCCATCAACAACACACACACATTAGTCCATACAAACCTTCCGTCATTCACATCCATCTTCAAAGACCAGCAAACGGAACCTGCAGCACGGTAAGAAAATGTGTGTGTTGAAACGAGTCTTTACCAGCACCTGAAAGTCAGAACATTGACCCTTCATAAAGCACATGTCCCAAACGATACACATCGCGTTGGTGAAAAGCGACCTAAGCAGTGTTATCTGGGGCGCTGACATGATGCTTTGCAAACAAAACCACTGACACTTCCACAAATTCTCAGCAACTGACAGCGTTTCATAGCAAAATTGCCGACGCCTCAACCCTCCTGTGACTCCGACACTAAAAGTGGGTGGGTGGGTTCGCTGCTCATTAAAGCAACTTTCACTGCATGTTGTAAACCTCCCCCCTAAAACACACAAACTACCTTTTTTCTTTCCTATGTCACAATGGCTGCGGCTCTACAAGGTCGGCTACAACCTCTCGCACAAAGGGGTCGCGACGTTCATTTGAACAGGAAACTCATTTTATTTAATAGCTTTTAACGCAGCGTGAAGGCTGCATGCGTGAGGCGAAAACAAATGTGTCGCATGGAACATACAAAGGAGCGTGTGGTCTGACTGCGCACGTAAACAACTTAGTTTAAATTGATTCAATTAGCTGATCTGACTTGAATGTAATAGCAGTGTTCGCTGTCGTTGCGTGTGTGTGTTCGGATTCACTGGGTGAATGTGACGGCTCGCTGGAGAGAGCGGCACAAAGCCATAACCAAGCCATTAAACAAACTGCAGAGCATTTTTGAAACCTTGTCACTTGTTACTCACTTACTTACTACCTCCTGTTAACAATGAGGTGACTGCCAAAAAAGAGGAGCTGCAGAGGAATTCAATTATTTCCTTAAACTTTAATGTGCAAATGTGTTTTTCAATGAAAAAAACAAAGACAAGACTGTTTATTTAAACTTCGCCGGGGCGAGTCTCGACCAGAGTGCCCGCTGCCTGCGTTAACTTCACAACAACATGTTTTGTGCGACGCGAGAGGAACCACAAGGCTGGATTCCGCCCCGCCGCCAACGAGCAATCAGCAGCCTTCATCCCGGTGCCAAATCCTTCAACAAAGCCAGGCGATGCAATCCGCCGGAATACCACCCGAGCCCCCATCACATCGTGTCTGATCCAAGCATAATGACGTACAGCTCACCTTGGTAAACAGAAAATGTGGGGCCCCGAAAAAAAGAAAAAAAAAATCTGAGGGCACCTGTCACTGATCCCCACTTACAGAATGACCAAAAACCACCACGAAAGTAACAATGAATTGGGTTGGGGTCTTTAATGAAGAGGAAGCGAACATAAGAGATGCTTATTTGGATGTTGAATAGCATGCTGTTAATTTAAAAAAGTCTCCTTCGATGAATAATGTACATCACAGCAGCACCTGGAGCCACCCGAGGGTCATTCTCACCTCCCTTTTGTATTTGAGCGATGACATCACACATGACATTCTGTAAAGCAGACCCACTGGGCGCAAAATGGCTGTGGGAATTTGTTCCTCAAAGTTAGTCGAGGAGCGAAACCACCGAGGAAAACTACACGGAGCCGATCCTCGGGCTCCGCCATCAGATCCGGAGTCATCGCGCTGCTGACACTTCCCACCAAAATAACATCCCACCATGACTGTGAGGGGCAGTAATGTGGCGATGAGGGGTCGCCTCAGAGGGGGGGCCCTGATCGACTGCTGGCACCTCACACACACACAGAATCCTACAATGACACAAAGAATAGTATGTTCTACACTGTTTTCTGTATGAAGCTGAAATGCATTATTGACACGTGTAGTTCTTTGAGATTCAACATTTTAGAGGCAATATTTGATTACTGTCAAAATCGTCCCATTATGGCTAATTCTGTCGCTATTTTTCTATGATGCCCCTCATATTTTCTTCTTGACTCTGCTTTGTGCCCTTTCAGCTAAACTCTAATAAACACAATGAGCCGCCGCTGCCGTCCTTCCTGTCATTCTCTCTGCTGTGCCATTACCTTTTTTTTTGATTCTCTCTCCTGCTCTTTTCTGGCATTAGTTGCCGAGCAACATCAAGTGGTATTTGGTGGTACAGGGGGGAAAAAATGGAAAGGGAAGAAACAGCGCATTGAGTGTGAGGGGGTCTTTTGTCATTCCAGTGTGTTTGAACAGCCCTCTCGCATCATAGAGGGTAACTCAAGCAAGACCGCCTTTAGCTGATTAAATACATCAGTTATTGTTCATACAATTCATACTTCTCTCACCCTTTCAAACCATAACTACACAAAGGACACACTTGAATTGCTTTAATTGTTCAACAGGCTTCAAAGGTATGATTTCACACACACATAGCACTGAAAAATGCATCTATAGTCCTTTTTTTCAAATGTTTGTATACAATTTTTCCCCACATATACCTCAAACCACAGTTAACACCCCACCTCAAACAGCATTCAAGACGACTCAACAAAATCCCATCACGCCTTTTATTCAGATTTTTTCCTTTGTTTTTTGTTAATTGAGGAATCGGTGAATAACTTTTCCCCTTCGCTTCTTTTCCATCTATTATTTACCTCTGTGAAGGCGGCTGCTCTGAACTTGCTGAGCTGATAACACCCCCCCCCCCGCCCCCCCGCCCCATTGCGTATTTTGTTTTGTTGTTCTGAGCCTGATTCTGAAAAAAAACTGCATTTGGCTGAGGTGACAAAGTACTCCTATTCTCTTTATGTGGGTGCATTCAGAGTGATTGCACTACCAAATAAAAAACATTTGCTTTTCTCCACCTTTTAAATTCACATTCAGAATAAACATGCTCCTTCTTGAGTTGCACCGCCATCCCCCCCCCCCCCAAATTAATAAACAAAGTCCTGAATCACAACTTAGAATAGCGTGTGAGAGCGCATGATGATTATTTCCAACCACAACATTGGGAAAAAATAGTCGTCGGATGAAGTGGAAGAACTTTGAACAACGCGGGGATCTCAGTGCGCTCAGCTAATTACAATGTACAGCGTGCCAATTAGCCTTTGTATAATTGCTTCTGGAATGTTGAAAGTTGAGTGGCCTCTCGGGTCTAAGTGCGAAACCAAATATAGACGTCTTTATTACGCGGCGCGATGAAATGCAACTTTACTGATCAGTCACAACAGAAGGCTAAAGCGGTGTCGTGTGCGATCGCTGTGATTTCGATTGGGAAGCCGCGGAGTCTGCCACTTGCAAGATTATGCAAAGTGCCAAAGGGTTTGAGCAATTAACTGAAGACCAAACAAGCTCTTCTCTATTCCACTTTAACCTACTGTTCTGCACATCTGTGCGTGTACGTGTGTGGGAGGGAATCCAGGATCATCTCCCTGGATTTCCTTGAAAATGCAGATCTAAAGGAAAATAACAGAGCTTATATGTGGGAATTCTTAGTCGGCGTGTGAGATCTAATTACACTTAATGATTTCTTCATTATCAGTCGAGTAATGACTTCTGTCTTTTGCCGAATCTCTATTTCTGCCTCTCCGCCGCGCGGTCGGCCGTAGTTCACGACTGCGCCCGACGGCCTGAGAAGAATAATTGTCTTCGGATTGAACTCGTGCACAAAATCAAGCTCGTACGGCAGCTCGGCGGGATTGACCTCTTGCCCCCGCGTGTCCGCAAACTCCGATTTGCATAATGCGCTCTCAGGCAGCCAACCTGGAACGACCCCGCCAGCGTGACGCTCATAAAAAAAAGAGGAGCACTGGCGGGCAGGCGGCAGTGTGTGGGAACGCCGGCGCGAACACATCCGTGTATTCCTGATTTTGTCCTTATTGTTATTTTGGATGTGTGCATCATGGAAGCCTTTTTTTTCCCTCGATTGCTGCACTTGATGTCCGCGCTCTGCCAATGTGCCGTCTCGTTTAGCATAATAGCAATTTGACCTCCGGGAAGCTTGTTATTGGTTTCCACACGCACGCACCCCACTAACATCGATTCGCAGTACATTCGCAGCAATTTATGTAAACGTATTTATTCATTTTTATTTTTTGGGGCTGCTGCATCACTTATTACAAGCCTACAGTGGCCGGAGACTGCAAACGTGCTGCAAACACAAACACTGCAAGAGAAAAACGCTGCAAATTCACGACTTAGAGTGGAATAAAAATTAACATTTTCCCTTATGTCGTTTTGAAACACTTGTCCATAATCTTTAACAGCATTATAGGAAAACAACCTTTCAAAAAAACGTTATTAACAAAAACAAGTTCCTCTTGCCCGGCGGTCTACAAACATTACTTGATGTTTTTTTATTCAAACTTTATTAAGTAGTACAAAGCACTTCAATATCAGCCGCCAGTTACAAACATTTCCAATCTACGTCTTAATTAAAATAGAGAAAATGTAAGCACCACTCGTGTGTTTAAAGAGGGGCCGATCTCACAGGATAGGTCCATCCGTCAGTTGGCTGCCCCCTAGTGGCCTGGCGCACTTCCGGTTTGTTTCATGAATTTGCAGTGGTTTTCTCTTGCAGCGTTTGTCTTTTGGGGCTGCTGCATCACTTATGACGCCCCGCCCCCTTACACGTCCACATTTACTTGTCCGCTTGTCCATGCTGCACCGCATGATGAATTGCCATTGACTTTGAGGTACGATGACGGCGGCAAATTAAAAAAAATAACCGCCCAGCGCATCATTGAGCATCATCGAGGGATACTCCACTCCCTCCGCGCGCGCTCGTCTCATCTAAAGCTGGACGCAACAAGCTGATATGTATTCTCTCTGGGGTCGCTGGGAGGCCTTCTGGGAAAACAGAGGAAATAATAACATGGAGGGAGGGATTGAGGCGTAACGAGCGCTCCGACGGCGGGGCAACATTCCTTCCCCAAAACGACTCCCGGGATATATTGATTATCCTTGGCCGAACACCAAGGAGTTATTTAAGGCTTCCATTAAGACTGGAGTGATATTTTATGGCTGATACTGATTTGTGGTTTAATCAATTAACCAGTTTTTATTTTTAATACGGAGATCGATTGCACAGATGAAAATGTCTAACCACAAAAAAACAAGCGAAAACAATAAGGGAGCTGTGATTATGATAAAGCGACGGATTCTTTTGACTTTGGCGGGATGAAGAAACCATCCAGCAACGTAAAGAAATCAGGATCTTGCAAATCCGCCCCTCCAGCCATTCCGTGCTATGCATGTTCCTCGCAAGAACCTGCAAGCTCGACAAGCAAGCAGAGTCTTAGAGACGAGTCAATTTATGCCGCCGCGAGAGGGAAATTGAATAAAAGTCTGAGGAGCAAAATGAATCTTGTTTTGTTTGTGCAGTCAGGGTCCGCTGGCCCTTCCCCTCCCCGCACGTCCTGCCCTTCACTACAGCTTAGGACACTGACTCATCATCCTCCCCGTGTTTTTTTTTTTTTTTCACCCCCGCTGTTCTTTTCCTCGCCGCAGCATGCACAGGATGCAAAGTTGGCGCCCGGAGGAAAGGACTCACGGTTCCCGTCGCCTCTCAATTATCTCTCGGAGCACACGCGTCCTCTCTGGCTACGAGCTCTCCGCTAATGGCCGCTTCATTCTCTGAGGAGGGGGATGATGCGATTCATCCCTGACCGAATCACACAGATTCCTCCTCAAAGATATCATTAGAACGTCACCGGCTGGCTTCTGGTCAAGCACTGAGTAATGCTCGGTTCATCGCCCCGGACCTGGAGCTCTCATCTCACCGGCAGCGATTTCATTTTAAGTATCCGTGTAAAATTGCCTCACTGGTTTTTCATATTCAAATGCCGAAAAGTCCTCGGCCCGTGCCTTATCCGCTGGAATTGATGCGGCTGCAGTGTGTGGATCTTTACCTCTCTTTTGCAAACCACCGTTAATCAATACGAGGAGTGACGAGGCTGTTAAGTGTGAGCTCCTTGTATTAAAGCTCGGGTGTCGGATGTGGAGGGTTCTCGCCGCCGGTGAGGGGAAAAAAAAAAGTCAAATTCCTCAGCTGTAAATGCAAAGGCTGAGTTTTTCGCGGCGACACAGAGGCACGCGTGCAGAGCTGCATGGCCCAGATAAATGACTCATTCCGTGCTGAATGGGGATAATTCAAAATCAGACGGCGGAGAGGGATTGTTTCAACGGCGAATAAAATGAAACTTATAGGAGTCTGCGGACTCGACGTACATACAGGCTGTGCATTTTTCCCCCACACAAAGGATTAGACCAATGATGTGTGACATTATCAATTTCCACACTCGGCACAGTGGACTTCCTCGCATGGTCACAAACAGGTAGACAAAAATGGCTCGAAGGGTCTCTTGTGTCGTTCGCATAAAGGTCCGGCGCTTTAAAAGTTGCAGTTTCATAACACAGTGTTATGATGTCATGATGAATCCGAGGGTAAGGTCACCTGTGCTGCAGTCTGATGCAAAAGTCATAAAAGAAAAGGAACATTAAAAGTAATGGAGATGGATGCACAGAATGCTAATCATTTTTAACATTGCGAGGGGGGGTTCATGGGGGGTGGGGGGTTCGAAAAAAGGGCCAGACAAAAACGTCAAATGAAAATGCCAATCTTTCAGGGATAATTTCTTTTTTTGCCCCCCCCCCAGTGTGTGTGCGTCTGTGTGTGTGTGTGTGTGACAGGATCTCAAATGGTCGTGATGTGAATAAGGCTGCGCGGGGAGATGTGAGCTAAATATCAAATCCATCAGAGGCAGGTCGATAGGTGTGACCTTGTGCGGAACATTTCTCCTAACTTGTCTCGGAGGGAAGAAATTTCTCATAACCGCGATAAGAGAGGAGCATCCTCCGAGGTGGGAATACTGTGGAATTTCTAACTTTTAGATGTCTTTTTCTCTCTAATTCATTGGTCATAGAATAGAATACAATGTGTTTATTGTCATTGTAAGGTAACATGTACAACAAAGTTATAAGTGCCGTCCTCCTAAAGTGACATTTAAGTGTGATAAGATAAAGTATAAAAGAGTTTATTACAATAAAGAATAGAGATAAATAAAACCACACTATTATGCACACACACATTCAAAACAGCATAGATGGTTATTTTTGTATTGTAAAAAAACTGAACAAAACTTGAATCTGTAATTAACAGGTTCAGTCGTCATGACGTAACACAGTTGTATAAGCATAAAACAAAGACAGGGCAAATCGACAAAATAATCATCCTGCCGTTTCTGAAACACCTCGAATTCTCTTTCACTGCTCACTAACCATTTCTTAATTAAATCCTGCCTTTATCTCACCAACCACTGCGAGACCAAACGGAAACAACGAAAAGAAAAAGAAAATGGGAAATCAGATTATTTGAGCGAGGCAGCCGCACGCGTACAAACACACAGAGCGGTAATTACCCCTGCTGACTAACCGCGGCATTTCCAGCTCATTAATAATTCATAGACTCAAACGTGCAGCCACTCACACCGGGACAGGCGACTTCAAAGTGTGAAATGTGTCTTTTTTGCACTCGTTTTACACAGGTAGTAGAGCTGGGCGATACGGACCAAAACTAATATCCCGATATATTCAGGCTGAATGTCGATATACGATATATATATCCCAATATTTTTTCCGCAAAGAGAGCTAAATGTTCAATCAAATCCACATATGACATGTCACAAGGTGACAAACTCAGCTCAGCTCAGAAACTCGGCTGATCAAATAACAACTACTATACTTCATCATATGGGCAGGTAATACTGGGGTAGTACCAGGGTACTTGCGGGGTAATACGAGGGTAATTGTGGGGTAGTACCATGGTAATTGCGGGGTAGTACCGGGGTAATTGCAGGGTAATACCGGGGTAAAAACGGTCTAATTGTGAGGTAATACCATGGTAATTGCAGGGTAACTACGGGGTAGTACTGGGGTAATTGCGTAGTAGTTGCAGGGTATATATCGGGGTAAATGCGGGATACCAGTCCCCACAAAGCCTCTTCTTCAACAAATCCTGTCTGCAACACAACACAAACAACAAACACAAACGACAAGCGACACTGAGCCTGTTACATTCCGTGTAAAGCTTTACTTGCACATGAGAAAGAAAGAAATTTAGAAAACTACTTACCGATAGTCTGGAGCATCAAGGTCTCTGTTTGCATTCGGCAGTTCATTCTTCGTCCTTCGTCAGCTAACCTCTTGGTTGAAAAGAATACACACAGAATACACAGAATAAGTTGCAGTTGACCTCAGACGTTGGTTCATCTCTTAAGTAACAAATAAAAACAGAGGTAAATAGCTCATATAGTGTTGTGAATATGTGCACACAGAACAGGAGGAACATTGGATGTGGATTTATTATTTAATATTGCGTTAGTAGCTTAAAAAAATACCTTCTCTTCCCTCTGTGGGTTTGGAGACTTCGTCATAAACCTGGTGTAGTGAGCAACACAGTCTCTGTCACCTAAATGGACAACAATGCTTTGGTCTTATTGTTTACCTGCTGATAATATTTCAGCTTTTGACTTTGTCGCTCGCCTGCTTTGGTGACTCTTTTTTCCTTAGTACCCTGGTACTACCCTGCAAAAAGTACTACCCTAGTATTACCGGGCCATATTATAAAGTGTTACCAAACATAACATACTTTATGTGAACAGGAGTAACTTTTTTGAAATTATAAAGCTCCTTGTAAGGTGCACATTAAAGATATATATGTCTTAAGTAAGAATAGCCCCTAAAATAAAATAGGACAATCTTTTTTTTTGAAAATAATTATAAGAAAAATCAAATATCAGTCGATTCTTTAAATGTAGTTTGACAATTGAATGGCTTACTAAAATCAAATTACATCTTTTCCTCTCCTTAATAACAAATATACTATATAGGGCTATAATCAATCTAAACGATATGGACTCATTCCATATCTTCTTTAAAATATCGCCCAGCCCTTTAAACAACACGGCGTTGCCCCATAATTCGGCCTCCGCTGTGATTCCATAATGAACTTCAGTCTCGCAGAATGATTAAATAAATATGAAGACCGGCCCCTCCCGCTTCCTTTCATTTTCCAAAAGGTCTGCTCTTTAACCTTTCGAGAAAAGCGCCGGCTTTTGAGAAGTCTACCTGTTAAATGTTGTAACAGGGCCTGCCAAGATCTATTCGGCGCTGTCTCCGCTGCCCCTGTGAGATTTGCCTCCCTTGTCCTTGGCTGGTAAACACAATCTTCACACTTGTCCCTTTACCTGCTATTTAAGAGCACGCTGGCTCACTAACTCTCGGGAGAAGCACTAGAATTTATTGGCGGGGAGGTCAGAGCCTGTTGTCCTGCTTGGGATTCATCGCCATGCGGGTTGGGCGAACGCGGGAAGGGAAGGGGGGCGGTGGCGGCGCGGCGCGGCACGGCGCGGGGGGCTCATCTGAACTTATTCAAATGAGAGCATATCTTTGAAGCGTTGCATGGGGCGAGCGGCGCTGCGGGTCCCGGCGGATCGGCTGTTGACAGTCTCTCAGGTTTTCTAACGAGGGGAGCCTTGGCATGCGCCCGAGGGCTTGTTCACAATCACTTGCTTTGCCTCTCTGATCACTCCCGCCGCTTCTTTATCTCCCCCTTTTTAAACGTGGCCTTGAAGTCCACTTGAGGATTTTGAAAGGCAAACACGGAACAAGAGTGTATATACACCAGGTACTCGGCACAGGGCAACCAGTTTTTTTTTGGGGGGGGGGGGGTAGCTGAATCATTAATGGCGGCTCGAGGTTTCCTCCAAGGAATGCTCTGAGAGTGACTGATGCCCGAGTCGGCTCTGACTGGAACAATGGGTTCAGGAAATCGTTCTACGGCCGCTCTGCTGACAGTCGCTATCTATCACCCGACTGCCATTTACAAAAAAATAAGTAGTAATATCACTACTCTGCTACCTGCAATCAGTGCTTTTTACCTCTTTCCTGCAGTAAGTCGCAGTCATTGTATCTTTGAGCGAGTGTGACAGTTGAAAGTCTGTGATTGGAAAGCTGTATTTCTGCAAAATCTGATAGAAATGCAGCTCTGAATATGATTATAGCGGCCTGTCGTGAACAAGAAATAATTCAGAGCTTAACTTAACTGAATTATTTGATTTTTATTGAAGAGGTGAACGGTTATTTATGAAACTGTGCTGCGTCACTGCCTCAGGGCGGAGCAGCACCTGTGGATTTGAGACGCATTTAAAGGCTGTGAATTCAACATAAGCAACTGACAAATAAAACATTTGCAGTCGCATACGGAGCTGAAACACCGTCCGCTCCAAGATGAGACGCTCTTCAATGCATCCCAAAGGAGGGGAATTCTGTTTAAACCGACATTTATCCACAGCACCGTATTCACATCGGCGTTTATCAGCTCACAGCAGCACTTGTGAACTGTTTGGAATCTATTCATTTTATTTTTAAAATCGGCGAATGAGATTGTGAAGCGAAGAGGCCCCGCGACGGAGGCAAAGCGGGTCATATTTATTTGGCAGCGGAGGCATAATGATGCGTCGCCGCTTCCCGAAGACGCCGCGGCCGCCCTCGCCGACCCGGTGAGCCGAGAAACGCGGCGTAAAGTCAAAGGTCGCTGACAGAAACCGCTCGGCCGTGCCACGAACAGATACACGGGTGTCAACTGTTTTGAAGAAACTCGGCCACTTCAGAGTGGCGACTATAAAAAAAAAATAAAAAAATGGGTTAAAAGTTTTTAATCGGACAATAACTGTTCATGGCTTCTTATCAGCTACATTAGTTATCGCTCGCCGTCGTGCTGAAGCGCTAATGAGACCCTTTTTTTTTGCTTTTACGGATAAAAAAAGAGCTTGATACAGTGCGTGACGATGAAATAATCGTTTTGAAGATGAATATATTCATGAGTCTGTCAGTGTTGAGAAAGTATAAAAGATTGAAATCTAAGATGGACGTTGATTCCCTCTCATCTCGGCCGCTCGGACCGCATCGACAGGCACTAGATGTAATCTCGCCGACTTCAGAGGGAAACTCCGGAATTTGTGCTCATTGGACTCACGTAGCGCCGAGTGGGGTTATTCTGGGGTGAGTTGTTTTGACGAAGAAAGAAATAATCAGTTTTTTGGTCGAAGGTGTAAAATCAAACCCAGAGTTGCTATTTTTCTGCGAATCTTTACCCTTTTCCAGTGTTTTTCGGGGTAAAAGCCTCAATAATATTCATCTCCTCGGAGCAGAAACTCATTGACAGGAGCAATCTGACAGCTTTGGACCAACAAATGAGGATCAACAGTGTGTTACAAGGAAGTGGCAAAATTCCAAGAGCGATGGCGTGATGTCACAAACGCGACCCGTAGTCTTTCTCATCGTGTTTCCTCTACAGCCTTTAACTGAAGCAATTGCACGAAAAACGATCATTTAAATCCACAAACCACTGAAACCCATTCATTTTTTTACAATCTCGTCCCATTGGGGTCTACCGGAAGAAGTGGGTCTTTGCCACTCCGTTAAATCAAATACACACACTTGGTGGTATTTGGTGACGAACACATGCAAAGCGCAGAATTCGACTTATTCGACAAGTTATTTTCCCTCAATAACCGAGCGTTAAGAAACACTGACTTGCCGGAGACCTTTCCACAAATGCCTTTTTCAAGGCATTGTCTGACAAAGTCTGCTCAAGGACAGATCGTATAAAGCAGCCAGACATTTTTCGTCATCCCGATGTCGGAGAGAGCGAAAGAGAAAAGAAAGCACAGCAGGCGGAGGAGACGCTCCCGAGCGCCCGCGGTCGGCCGGCGCAGCGGGTCGGTTGGCGCCCAGCTGGGAGGGCTCAGCATGCCTTGTAGGCGGAGTGATCCATGGAGGTGTTTCTTGTTGCCCCGGCAATAAACGAGCGAAACCTCTCTTTAAGTGCGTCGACGGGCGTGCAAAGGTTGCGGCCGGCGTGTACACATGTAAACGCGGCTTGATGGGAAAGCGCTCTCGGCCCTCTGGCTCCCGACAGCAGTTGATCCGCCAATTTATCTCCTCTATTGAGAATACAACAACATCAGAGGCGGCTAATTAGTAAAATCGCACAAATAGCTCGGAGCAGATTACATCCAAACACACATACGCGCATGCACTTTTCCCAGGCTGGTAGATCGCTTTTCCCTCTGTTTTTTTTGGTGCCATTCAACAGATTTCCCAGGTTCCTCTGCGTTAAAACGGTCCCCATTTCTGCTGACCCAGCGCTCCGCCCGCACGCTTAAACGTCGGCGAGTCATGCAAGGATAGTGAAAAAACGGCGATAACCCATCTGTCAGGAGGAGACACTCTCCGCTACACAGAAGAACGCAGAACGCGCCGGGTGATCAATCTCTGAGGTGTGTTTGGATGCCCTGAAGTTTGGTGCACGGGGAGGAAATTCTCCTCGGCAACCAGCGCCGTTTCTTGCTATAGCGAATTTAGGGGCCCTGAAGGCACCACGGGGCCCGCAAAGCTGCATGTTCAGCATCATCCGAGGAGAATTCAAATGTCCTGTCTTTATCTGTAGCTATCTCGTGTGTTTATTCCACCCTTTTTTATGCATAAAAGTAAACTTAGGCTGTAAATAAGCTGAGCTGCAATGATAAGCTGAGTGTTAGCGGCCAGCCGTGTTAAAAGTGCTGTTGTGGATGTCAAAGAGACGGCATTAAATGTGCGGGTAGCATTTATCAAGATTAGAGGCCTCTAATTTGAAGCGTGCCACTGTTTGACGGCTTAAATAAATATTTTAAAGGTTTGTTTTTGAAGTGATTTATGAATATTAGGGATCATGTTTATTATTTTAGACGATCGTGGCAGTGGATCATTTAATTATTTCTGTCCAATGTGTAAATGGATGTAGAAAACTCTTGAAAGGGACAACTTTGTAATTGGGTACAAGCTTTTAGGGACACGGCACATCGCAATGTTTAATACAAAAACAGATTAGTTTTAATTTTCTATATTAGTGCAACATCACTGTAATGAAACAGGAATATGAGCATCATGATCTATGAAACCACTAGATCCAGCTGACTGGTTTTAACTGGAGCCGGTTTTGCTCATGAATGGCAATAGACTCATCTTAGTGGACCGTCTAAGGGTTAGGAGTCTCTCGATCATTGTTTGACAAACTCGCGTCCCCCAAACAGCTGAAGCCCCCCACGAAGCGAGAAACGGCCCTGTCGGCGACGGTTGCCACGGGAGGAGGCGGGTTTGAACTTGAAGAACCACCAATCGCGCCTCTCTTTTTTAACACATTCAATTAACGCCCTTTCAACTAAATTGCATTTATTTGCGGGGCTCGATGAAGAAAATTACTCACGCGCCGTAATAATTGAGCAATACAAAACATTTAATTAATTTCCCAGATATACTTTGCCAGTGTGTGAGCCAACGACCTTCCAAACTAAGTGCTGGGGGGCTGTGTGTGTGTTTGCGGCTGACATTTAGGCTTCTATTCAGGCTTCTATTCAGGCTTTTCTTTATCACTAATTGCAAATGGAGAAAATTATCTTGTGAATAAGTGACATTAAAATATTGAAATGCTAATAACATTACAGGCAAAAGGAATGTTGCTGTTACAAAATGATTGTTCAGCTTCGCAATTACACGCCGGCTTCATGAGAGCGCTTCTTGACGCGTTGGAAGATTTGCAGCGACAGGCCGCACCGTGCTGTTGAGGCTCTGCAAGGTGACTTTGACTGATCCTTCAAGGAGGTTGGGAGGTGCAAACATGCAACAGTTTCGATAAATCATCACAATATTTCAAGTTTATTCGCTCATTTACACTTTGTCCTCCACTCTGTCCGTCCACCTGATGAATGCGAGTCGGCGCCGGACGACAATTC
>CAESWR010001133.1:59242-83332 GCA_903171835.1 Mullus surmuletus | reverse complement strand
TTGCTCATTTTTATACACGGCCACATCCACACTGCCCTCCCCGTTCTTCTCATATCCTCTTAAAAACTCTGCCACGTCCATGTTATGCCTTTGTTTTGCTCCGGCTGTCAGTCAGGCGGCCGCAGATCAATAAGGTGTCAGACTCGCTATGTCTCTCTCGCTCTCTTCCCGGTGCCACAAGGACGTCGATGAGTTTAGAACCCGTAGCTCTTTCTTTTGTTTCTCTTTTTCGCACTTTTTTATGTTGTTGGTAAGCCTCAATTTCTTTGTAAGAATCTAAAAAAAAAAAAAAAAAAAAAATGGATCCATGATTTTCACATCCTGGTGTTCATTCCTCCAAAGGCTCCGGGACAGCGTTTCTTCGCCTCGACCCTTTAAATCTCCAATTTTGTTTTCCCCACTCTACTTTTAATGAAAATGAATCTCTCTTGCTTTGCTGCCAAGATTGAGTTGTTTGTGAGGAGCCGGGGAGGGATACTGGTCCATTGGCTAAGCATTAAGTGTAGACTGCCAGCCAGTACACGATGTAACAAAAGGGGGAAAAAATGGGGGTGAAGATATTTCACATGAGGCTCTTGAATCGTGATTTTAATGCCGATGAAAATCTTTCTATTCAACATGTTTTTTTTCCTCCTCCTCAAACAGTGAGACTGCAATATCTGATGGCGTCACAGAGCGTGTTAATTCTAATGGCCGCTGACTTACTCTCTTGCCAGGAGGTCCGGGTGGGCCGGCTTCCCCTGACGGACCCGGTGGCCCCTGAAAATGAGCGAAGAACATGACAATCAAACACTTTTTGCATTAAAAAAAAAAAGAGTCAGCACTGATGTGAATTTTGATGAGAGTGCAGCATGCTTCACTAAATCCCTCCTTATGTCTGCCAAAAGGACAATAACACAGCGAGCGGACTGACATTTAGGGGGAATAATCAACATTGTGACGGTCCAGAAGAGTTGCGCCAAAAACCCCAAAGTTGGACCAAGTGCAGAATTGGCTGAAATTATTCACACTGTGACACTTTCATCCAATTATCTCTCTGTTAATTGCAAGCTATCAAACCAATTTTTATCATTTGCATTGGTAAAAAGTATTCCACGCTGCAGCTGTCTTATAGTCGGGATGCACAGTTGCATGCTGGATATGAATAATCAAAAGGAGACATAATTGCATAATTGCATCATATTTTAACTTTTAAACACCTCATTCCCGTAGTATCCAAACATGCAGCCATATCCATGTAGAAAACCCACAAATCTGTTGCTTTACAAGAAGATTAAATATTTTCTTTGTTGCACTTTGGCCACAGCGAAAGCTAATTTACAATTCATACATTCTAATTACATTTGCTACACAAGGCCAGCGCATTACTGTTTGGCTTGTATTTCTAATCATACTTGATGAATCTGCAAAGCAGATAAGTCCATTTACCAAACACCCAAGAGTACAAAGTAAATATCATGAATTAAAAGTGTGTAATGTGAATTATTTACTCGCTGGATATAATTACAACTTGTTTTGAACTGCTGGAGCGTCCACATTACGATGGTGGTAGCGATGCTCTTTCATGTACTGCGGCAAAGTAAACGAGCGCTAACGTAGTGCGTGATGTGCTGACGAAGAGCCCTGCAGAGAATCATCAGCATATAATGATAGACTTTGTTTTTACGATGCTGCGCGCTTCATGCAAATGCTTCTGTGCGATGGCGACTCACCGGCTGACCGCTTTCTCCATCCTCTCCCTTCTCTCCAGACTCTCCATCAGTGCCCTGTAACGGAGATTAGAACTGTGTTTAGATTACGAACTTGAAGAAAAAAATGACTAAAAGTCGACAAATTGGTCGCCTAGAGCAGCATGGCTCAAAGGCCTGGTAATATTTGGCATTGGCCTCCCAGGGTCCAGTGACCCTCCGGATTTTGTGATCATGGCTCTGTAGAAAATCATGAGCCAGGACAACAACAAAAAAATAGTTGACTTGTTTCCATGGCGACCACTTTCCAAAAAATGCATGCATCATGTCATCCAGAAATACTTGAGTACAGAATCATCAGAGAGATGGCACTGTGGCGGACGTGTACACACACAGACACACACACACACACACACTGTGCCTCTGATCAGACAGCGGTACAGAGATCCCTACTAAACACACAGATCGGCTCCTCTGATGCTGGTCTTGATGGGAACATCTGCTCTTTCTGGGTTTGCGGTTCCGTTTATAAAAACTACACTGTATCGGGAGGCGCCATCTCACATTAACTATTTAAACACTGCAAGACGTCGCAGTTCTCGATCACTCCGGCTGTGCGGCTACCAGACGGAGGCTGTAGGTGATGACCATGATGACGGACAGGCAGGGACCGGTGCCGGTCTGCGGCCCATAGTTCGAGAAACGCTGGCCTAGAGAGTTCATACTTACAGCAACACCAGGCTCGCCAGGAGGACCGGGGTCTCCAGGGAATCCAACGGGACCCTTTAAGAGACACAAACAAGATGCATTAGTGCGGGAAAGAGAAGCTGCAGGCGCTTTGGGTCTAATTTCCAGCGGATCCAGGTAATAAGCGAATGGTTAGTAATTTAGACTATGATTTAGTCCTGGTGTACCTGGTTACGGCCAATGAAGGCAATTCGATGGATTTAATGATGATGTTGCAAATCCACAGGAAAAAGAAGGAGAAAAGGGGCTCACTGCATTCCATTAGTACACAGGCATAAAATATAATCTTCTTCAATAAAAAGGCTTTTAGCTCTTGAATACGCTGTGGGATAAAATTGCCCACCTCCAGGCTGCTTGGGACGTCTCCTTTAAAGCCGCCCCAATCCGGGCTGCGTGACGAACAGCCAGGGATAAAAAAAAGAAAAAGAAAAAGCTCTTGGACATTTCAAAGTGTGGCTGACTCACAGGGTTACCCTTTGGACCATCATCTCCGGGGGGTCCTTTGGCACCGGCGGGTCCGGCAGCTCCAGGGGGTCCGGCTTCTCCTTTCTCTCCCCTCTCGCCTTTAGGTCCCTGGTAAGTGTTGGAGGGGGTGATGGAAGGTATTACACCGGGGGCATGGGCTCGAGGGGAGGGTTTTTCCAGAAAAAAAAGTCATGTGGCATCATAGTCTGCTGAAAAGCTCAGTGTGTGAAAGAAAGGATGGCGACTCTGGACTGTCAAGTGATTCTGATTCAAGTGTTTCCATCACTCTGAGCTACTTACTTGTATGCTAAACTGAGAACACTTAACCCTTAAGAGTTCCAGGGGACGTTTTTTTCACCATTTAGAGGGTCAAAATCCCTAAAAAGTATTTGATATCTTTCAGGCTGAAGCTTAAGGAAAAATATTAATATAAGATATTTTTTACAGCAGTCTTTTGTATAGTAGAAGGAACTGGTGAGGTTTAAACATTTAGCTAAAGGCAACAATACCACCAGTTTTGCATTTTACCTGATACATGTGTCACTGTACATTACTGAACAAAATCCAAATCAAATAAAGTGGATTGGCATGAAATGTGTGTCAGATGTTTACATGCTGCAGATCTAATGACCTTGACACTGTTATACGATGATCAAAATTGTGCAGACTTGTTCGTTCTGGCTGACAGTGCTGAAGGAAGTGCAGTTATTGGAAGCGACAAAATAAAAAATAGATATTACACAAGTTATCAAAAGGAGGTCACACACTGTATAACAGCCTCAAAGCCATCCTTCAGATATAGAAACCTAGAAGACTCTTTCGGGCCAGACCTTGCATTTATAGTGAATGCAAATGAGCCCATATATGATCTTAAAATACTATATTATCGGCACTAAATGAAACACTTTGTTCAAAGTCAGTGGGTTGGACCGTCTGACTTTGAGCGGCACTTTGATGGTGCGATATGAGTAACATCGTAATCACACTCCTCCGACACTCCCCCTGCAGACGCATATCTTTTCAATCTTCGTCATGATGCGAAATGAGCTATTGGAGCGCCCGGCAAGGGGGCAGTGGGCTGAGGCCACCCAACCTCCAACTATATCCTGGCGCCAACCCTCTCCGTCGTGGCAACTGGCTACTCTTGATGAGAGACGCAGCGGGCTTCGCCTCCAAACAATTGTGTCTCGAGAGTGTTTTCCATTAGGCCTCGTGTACACTGGGTTCAGAACAGAGGAACCGTGCTGATAAACTACAAGCCTCGACATGGGGAGCAATTACCTTCACTGCAATGAATACTTACTGCCACTCCGTTGGAAAAAGAATGGTCTAATTAGATTGGCTTTTCGGCTTGATGTTTGCATAAAGCATTCTGTTCAGCAAGTGTCCCTCCATATGTGGGGGATGTGTTCCTGACGCTGTTACAGTTTTCTGGAGCTTTGCACAGTGTGTAAAGTTTCAGCAGACCAATAGAAATCTACAACAGCTCCTTCCAGCACGCAGTGGATTAATGAGGTTATGTCCTTTTTGAAAGTAGAGAAGATTAGATGTTCAAGAAGAAGTAACTTGAACAAATTCTACAATAAATGGCAACCATTTATGGATTCCTTTTGCAATAACGTAACCCCCCTTGTTTTTTCTCTCCCCTTTAATTTAATTGCATTTATTGATTTATATTTGTTCCTATGTTTGTGTGGTCAGTTTAATTGTTTTTTATGGACTATGTCCAAGTGTTTTTCTCATTGTATCTTATTGGTCTTATTTTGTGTCATTGATTGAAAATATTCACGTCTAAATGTTATGTTGTATACACACGTTTGACGCTGACACCATTATGCCCTAAAACGTGTAAGTGCAGTCGTTCATATACAATTCAATAAAAAATAAGTAATAAATATGAAAATAGGAAATAGGAAGTTTCAGCAGACGCCCAAAGCCACGTAAACAAAATAAAAGCATTGCAAAAAGAGTCTAACAGTGTTTTTACTCACCCCAGTTCCAATCTCGCCGGGTGGTCCGGGGTTGCCAGCCTCACCTTGCTCACCCTGTGGTTAGATAAATGTCATTGTTTGGACAGATAAACCTTCACCCCCTGTACTCGAAGCGCCTCTAAATTCTGACCCAGCTATTTCCCCCCAAATACGCCCCAGAATACTAATTCCCAATAAGGCAGGTTACTTGAGTCCACCACCGTCAATATAAAAGACCGAGTCATTTTCTTTGCACTCTTTATACTGTGCATTGGATTAAAAAAAGTGTTTTGAATAATGAAAGGAGTGCATTTACTTCAGCTGTTAAAACAGAAATGATGATGACAGCTTATGAGCCTTTTAGTTATTAACAAAAGCCCAACATTTAACTTCTCTGCATTGTGGGAACATTAGAGTCCATAACCGTAGTTGATTACCAAAGGTGTTAAAAGTTACTGTACTCCAAGTGCCCTCTTAAAAGGTTGGTACCCCTTCATGTTTCATACAGCAGAGTCACTTTTACAACTGAGGTAAAGCATTAAGTATTTATAGCGCAGCCGTCTGCCAAATGGCAGTAAAATGGACGAATCTCGTTGGAAATGTTGTAAAATAGACATTAATAGTGTCAAAGCTTTAACTCAGAGAGAAAGGCAGAGGAGACTCAGTGTTGTAATAGTGGGCAGCAGCTGTGTTGGCTGAAGGGGTGGGGTCTCAGTGCAGGCTATTATTTTTGGGTACCATGTTCTGAGTCTTACCTTCTCTCCGACAGATCCCATGGGGCCCACGCCACCCGGGGGACCTTGTGGACCCTGCGAAAGGGAATAGAACATGTTTCACTGGGAGACACTTCATATTCCACCTTCACAATTCAACATTTAAGATTTTAAGCCATTAGAGATGTTCTCTCCGTCAATCAAGTATACATACATCAGCTCCACTTGGACCCTGAGGACCTCTGGGACCAGGAGGACCAGGAGGGCCCTGAAAAAAAGAGACACAATTTTCTTCAAGTGTTCTTAACCATTAGAGAAAGTACTTGCAAAAACTAAAACTAAAAATGCATGTATAAAAATAAAGCTATTTCCTTTACCATAGGGCCGACATCACCGTTCTCTCCCTTCTCGCCTGGTGGTCCAGGAAGACCCTAGTGAGGAAAGAAAAAAAGGTTACATTATAATACAAATAAAATAATCATGTTACAAGCAAAGTGCAGTTGCATTGGGAAGCAACGTTGCTCTTAATTATTCAAATTAGTTTGTGCTGTTACCTGTATTCACAACAGCTGTTACTCCTCGAGACATAATTGGAGATTTGATTTGACTGCTGGAATACATTGTAGCAGCGCACTGAAAGATTAAATATATCGATGGGCCAGAACATACATAAGTTAATGACCCGAGTCCACGTCTCATTGTATTATCTGTTCAATGAAATATTCAACGGTGAGGAGTCTTCTCTGAAATTGGCCATGAAAGTTAAAAAAAAACATGGTAGTGGGCATAAGCGCAGCATGGGAATTCTGCTGCAGTAAAAAAAAAAAAAACAACAAATCAATGTTTTAAAAAGCCCATTTTAAAACCTTGATAAACACAAGGACAAAGCTATTTATTTTGTTCGGTGATCCGTGTAACAATGGGCCGCTGCTGGCGTACTCCATAGGTGAGATGGAGGTCAACAGGTCAAGAGAGAAAAACGGTGATTTTCCTCACTAAATTCAATGTTGCACAGCGTTACGTGCTCCTTGCTTCACGGGGGTCTCCTGTTGGCTCACCACACCCCCCCACTCTTTCTCAGCGAGTTTGTACCTACCAAACATAAGATCTGCAGACCTTCTAAGGCGCTGCGCTCAGGACAACAAAGGGACTTCGACAATCTTATTCGTCAGTCTGACTCTTAAACACACAAATGTTAAAATACCTATTACCTTTACCTTAATTTCAGACTTTGTATGACTTTGTAATGACCTGCAGAGCCCCCCAACCCCCCAGGGTGCAAGCTGATTCAAAGATCTGCATTAGAAGGATGGGGCTGGGTAGATTTTCTAAATTAGCCGTGTGCTAATGAAGCTCTCACTGATATAACAGATATCGGAAAACCTATGTTTGGGCGCACCAGGGGGGTCTAAGCCTCCTCATTAATGCTCAGGCAAATTCTGCAATGATTTTTTATGAAATTCTGGCTGCAGCTCTGCAAACATATGAGACAATGCCTCTGTTGTCATGTTCACGCACACAGATCCCGCTCGCTTGCGCGTGTTAAATGAGCTGTGCGGTCAGGACCCCATATGTGCATTTGATCCCTGACATTTCTACCGGTAATTGCCGTGATTAAATTGCCGCAACCCTGCTTTGGCTTCTGCCGGTTTGTCATCGGCGGAAGGTTGCAGGAGGGCATATCAGAGAATTCATTCCTCTTCTCGTGCCTTCCCGGGGGACAGCCTTTGCAAACTTTGTGCACGTGTTATTAGCGCATTCCGTATTCACGCCCATCTCTTGTTTTTCGGTGACAAAAAGCGTGTGTGCTGCATGCAGATTCCTCCCACGAATCTCATCAGTGGAAAGGTCTCCTCTCGTCTGAAATCATGAGCGTTGCCACTAATTATGCCCAATGCAGAATACGCTCGACGAGGAAGCGACTGTTGGAGCAGGTCAGTCCGAGCAATTAATAGCACGGCGACAGGAAGTGAATTACTCCCAATTAAAAGTGCATTGAACACAGCCAGTGCGGAGATGGCTCGGCACCTCGGAACAATGAACGGTGGTCTGTGTAATTTCATTGGTGCAATGACCCCCATCTCTGCAGTAAACTCCTCGTGGGTTTGATCTTAAAAAGTGTCTAACTAATAAAACAGATAATTACTCGCAAATGGGCAACTAGGGAGGTTATTAGCTGGTTATTACACTACTACAAAAACAGCATTGTGTATAGCTTTTCTGTCAATTTTGTTTTGTCAATATGACACTCATGATATTTGCGAGGAGGGGTTATCGATGAGACGGAATATCCGAACAAGAGCACAACACTGATACAAACGCAGCACCGGAATCAGCTTGCCTTTGAGCTTATGCCTTTGTTTGCACTGTAGCAGCATCATGTGGGATCAATGCCACCACGCGTTGCAGAGGTAATAAAGATTCTGATTCTGTTGTCCCAAGGCACTGCCAGCACAGGCAGCAGAGCGAGAACACGAGTGTAAGAACATGCCTCTGTTCGCTGCGGTGTAGACGCTGCTCGTCATGATGCAAAATCTATCAAATATAGTAGATCAAATATAAAGGATGCATTGCATAGAAGTTATGGGAGTAATTCATTGTAAACGTCTTAATCATTGTAATTAAGCAAAATGACTCATTCTTAATCTTTTTACATTCACTTCGCTCTGCCTGGTCTAAATCAATGCTTCGTGAGGGGATCATCATATATTATAGAAGAGTAGGGAGACACTTTCATCCGTTTCAGAAATCCAATAATAAAAGAGGGTATAGTTGCACATGCGTGACAAATGCACAGCACAGCATCCACCATGAACAGCCTTACAGCATTTTTTTTTTGTATTCCCAGGTCTCCGGCTCTTGCTATTTCATGTGATTAGTCACCTGAGGAATCAATCTCTACAGCTCGAATGGCTCCCCGGGAAGCTTATCCGCCTCTCAATGAGGCAAAGACTTTGTTTCTTAGACGTCTGTGCATCGTTATAGCACCGCAATTTCTGTATCCTCAACAAAGTAAAGCAAGTCTGAGACAAATCCTGAGAAAGTAGCCTATTCGGTCGCAGGAGTGGACATTCTCCCAGGCTAGCATATTGGCTTTTTGATGCATGCCGTATATCACTGTTATACAATGAGATGGAACAAATGCATGCAAATATATTCCAAGTCCCAGCAGATAGGAATCAAACCAGAATCCCATTTGCTAAACTAAACATCAAGTAAGTGCATATAAGTGCATATAAGTGCGTTGCTCTCTTACAGTGCAGTTTTTTGCAGGTGTATTTTTTTTTTTTTGATAGAGCGCCTTCCTCCCCCGCCGCTCTGACAACAGCAAAGTTCGCCTGCTAAATTCGGGATTCAACGTGGCCCACCTGCCTGCACAGGGACCAGCTGCACATGCACCCTTTGCGCGGCTGTCGTGGGTGTGGTGACAGCTGGGTGGGAGCAGTGGTGGGCCGTGTGTGAAGGCGGAGATGAGCCGCCGTCTTGGGTAATATCCGACAAACATCTACACCTGATGGTTCAGTGTGTGATTATCAGCGACAGGAAAATACAGACTAACCCTGGGAAAATCAGGAGGGCTTGAAGGTGTAATATCAAAAATGGAGGAGTGTCTCTTGCTGTGTATGTCTTCATATTGAAAATGTGCAGCATAGAAAAACTCCATCAAATGCCTCATGATATAACCTTTATAATGCAAATAAATGGCTCAAACCTGCAGACCGATGGGACCAGGGGGGCCGGGGAAACCTCTGGAGCCTTCATCTCCTTTCTGTCCAAACATTCCCTGTTGACCTCTGGGCCCAGGCTCTCCATCAGCTCCCTGAAAAATAAAAAAAGGTTCATTTTCACTGTGCCCCTCTACTCACTGTCAGCGAATGCACGCAGATATAAAATATACAATAACAAATTCTGTATACGATGAATGAATCCTTGATACACACAAAAGACACTCGAGCCATTGCACCGAGGAGAAATTCTCTCTCACAGGTACAGTATCTGCACCATCTAGTCTTGAGAAATACAGGCCGCTTTCAGTCTCCCCATCGGGGTCGTGACATCACACATTCATGGTCCATTACAGCGCTTTCATTTGTGCGAGAAAGATAAGTTGCACTTACAGCGGGACCCGGGGCACCGATGGGACCTTGGAGACCGGCTGGTCCAGGAGGGCCCTGGATACAAACGAGAAGACTTTTCCTTAAAGACATTTCGCCCATGGTCACACAAAGACACACTCATTAAATTTGGTCACGTTAAATGACTACATCCATGTGCAGGAAGGTTCTGGTTATCCACCAAACAACGCACCTGCTCCCCCTTGTCGGCTTTGCTTCCTTTCTGTCCGGGCTCTCCGACCTCTCCCTGGGAAAAGAGACACGCAAACACATCGTCTCAGATCAACTTTGGCTCCGCTCGAAATGTCAACAGCTTATGGAAAAAACAGGGGTAATTCTTATCTTGACATAAGCATCATCTGTGGCTATAATCTTGACACAGCAGAGCACAAATATGGAGTAGGTTTAGAGATGTCTTGTTCGATGCCTCTGTAGGGGCATCGTTTTTGGCAAATATAGTCAGAATTGCTTAATAGGAACCTTAAGAGGCGTAACGACTTGCAAGAGAGGAGACACAGCAACTTTTATATCTGCTCTAATTGTGCTTGCTGGCATATTTGGTTATGAAGATGGATAGGCAAGCACGAGGAAGAAAGTGAGACATATTTTTGCTGCAGATGGTCTGAGTGTGAACATGGAGATGAAGATTGATTGGCAATCTGCTTTGGTCCCAGAGCACAACTCGGTCTGGGAACACAGGGAGTTGTAACTGGGCCGACGGGATCTGCTGGTGAGTGCAGCTGACTGACCTTATCACCATCCTCTCCGGGTGGACCTTGGGGACCAGCAGGTCCGGGCAGACCGACCGGGCCCTGGACACCATCGCGACCAGCTGGACCCTGAGGGCCTTTTTCGCCCTGGACAAACAAAGACACTTGTTATAATCATATTTTGAAATATCGCAGAGCTGAAGGTCAAGGAAAAGGATGGAAATAATAAATGATTATTCCGTCTGCCCCCTGAGAAGGGGCAGAAATACTTACAGGCGCTCCCTTCTCTCCAGCGGGACCTGGGGGACCTTGAGGTCCAGGTCTACCAGACAAACCGATTGGACCAGCTGGACCAGCAGCACCTCGCTCACCGGGTGAACCCTGTGTAAGGGTGAATGAGAAAAAAATAAAAATAAAAAGAAGCCAGGTTTTTACTCATTTCCCAATTTTTGCAACTCCCATGAATACAACCCGAGTGTGCGTTGAACAGCATTGCCATTAACACATCCACAAAGCAAGACCACCGCTAATGGATCGACATCAGACAGGACTCCTGAAAGAGCCTTTCTCGGAGGAGGAGTGAAATAACAGCGGGTGCAACACTCGGTAAAAAGGTAGCTTTTAAGTCCCGATAAAGCAGCGCCGCTCCATGAAAGCCGCCGGCATTATCTACTGAGATCTTGGTGGCTCTCCAAGCTCCCGGCACCTCACCCCTGCTGCCGGGAACGCATTTGCAAGTGTGAAAGTTGCAGGTGCGTTGTATCGGTCTGTAAATACGGGGGACTCGGTGTTCACCTAAATCCATAATGCATGACAGAGTGTCTTGTTCTTCGGGGGGATTTTTCCTCCTGCAGTTTGCTCGTCTAACTACCGTCCACGGAGCAGAACACAAAGGAGGACGTGAACCCGACAGCCATAGCGCGCATCTTTGTCTTTATCATCCATCGAGTTCAAGCACAACGTAAATTCCAACAGACAAGAGCGAGGGGGTTGCTTGGGGTGTGTGACTAATACTGAATCCTGTGCACTGGTCCCACTGGTCAGGCCAATGGTTTTTGTGTAACTGGGAAACAATGAAATGTATGTAAAATACATGCATATATTTATGGCTGTAATTACTGCGTACAAATCGCAAACTGCATGAGTGGAAAAAAGGGCAGCCGGTGACATCTTAATTTTTTTGTCTGCGTCAGCCACCGTATGGAAGCTCTCCTGACTGCGTGCTCTCGCCGCGCGTCCACCCGTTTTCCCGCGTCGGTGTGACAGAGGGCGACGGAGCAGACAGTCTCGATAGCCGGGTTGCTCCTGCGCACGATCACCCTGATGACAAATCACCGCCGCCCGGTGGGACGGGGCGACATCTGCTTCCGCTTTCATTGGAAAACGCGCAAGCAGAACGCTGACGACGTGAGCGACGACAGCTTAATGAGTTTATAAGCGTTTGTGTTTGTGATTTTTCACCTTCACCGATTCATAGCTGTTTCTGCCGAGTGTGTCTTTTTGATATATTATGTGATAAACCAATCCAAATAAGAGAGCGAGGTGACTCTAAAGCTTTTTACTGATCTCGGAGCTCGCTGAGAATGGTGTACTTACAACAGGACCGGGTGGACCCTGGGGCCCCTCTCCTCCCTTCAGACCTGCGGGACCCTGAGGAAAAAGAAGAAAGAGAGGTTTGAGTGTTTCATTAAGTGGCTTTTAAACCCCCGTGTCACTCTGCAACCGCCTTCTACGTATCTTGGCGCCTCTGTCCTTTCACTCCAGCCAGCGCCATCCGCCTTCTTTGACTGGGGTGACACTTCGGCGATACAATCCTTAATAACGCGCTTTGAGCACATGAAACCTCTGAGCACTGTTCCGAGAAATGTCATCACTACTGCCATTTTCTTTCTAGTGCACCGGCAGGAATTCAAGGCCATATAATAAAGAGAATGAAACAAAAATCCATCATGGGTAGCCTGTTAACTTTAAACTCTCGTAAATGCGCTTTTCTAGACACAGTTGTGAGAGTTATAAGATGTTCCTTTTTGTTTTTTTGTTGTTTTCTCCCCCCCTGGTCGTGATGCATGGCTGTGACACACCCGTATTCAATTTTGTGCATGCAGAGGCGGCGTAAAGTATGTTGCATCCACGTGTGTTTGTCAGCATCCGCGACGCGCGTATGTGTGTTCGGCGCGCGAGCGTGCATGCAGCTCCCCAGTGGGCAACAAAAGAGCACATGGCAGGATGGGTAATGAGTCTCTGCTGGGTCTGGCTGTGTGCAGGAGTAAATTACAATGGCAGAAAACAATCAGCGGTCCTGCCGGCCTGCGGAGTCTGACTGACCTTGGACATGCAGGCAGCAACAACACCTCCCTCTCCCTACAGTATATCCATTCCCAGCCCACACCCTAATTGCCAAGATTTCCCCCTAAATAATTCATTAAGTAAATAATGCACACAGAGACAAACTAATAACTTTGCAACCCCTAAAAAAAACCAGGCTGAAATACGAACAAAAAAACCCCACTATTTAATTCCAGCACAGGAAAAGATTTTACAAATGGATCCCTAACCAGCAATCCCCTATACTTTTGAAACGGTGGACCATGATGCATTGCGCTGGTTAAAATAGTGGTGTCAGTAGCAGCAGAGCGATGCAGAGGCACGCCTGTTCATTTGTAAGATGTCGCTTTGGATTTCCTTTGCATCGGATTGATTGCGAGGAGTGAATTCCAGTGCTAGAGTCTCTAATGAAGTGAATAGCTATAGATAGACACCGGTTCATTTGTTATGTAGCGCCACTCTGTCACTTTCTACTAGCGGGCGCATGTAAAGGGGAGCTATGATGGATGGCTTGCAGGTGGAGTGGAGCTCTCTTACCGTGGCGCCAGGTAGACCTCTCTCTCCTGGAAAGCCTCGAAGACCAGGGGGGCCGTCCTTTCCAGAGGACCCCTGCGGTCCTGGGTCTCCCTAAAAGACAGTCACACAATACAGGTGTTTGGTTCATATCATTTTGCATCGATTCAACTTTTTTTTTTTCTGGCCATGCTTAGTTGCTATGCAACAGTGGGTATTTCTTTTGTGCTGGAGGACCAAAGTAATGACAAAACGGATTCCAATTCACTCAATCCAGATATGCGTTCACCACCTCCATGAGATTTATTGGTTGGTAATGTAAGAGAAACCTTGCACCCTCCAATGCACTGATATCCTCCTTCACCCCTGTTGTGGAGATGCGAGTCTGCAACTTCTATATATATTGCATTTACACAGTTTCGACATCTCTCCTCGCACTACGTGTGATTTGAGCTACACGGATACACTAACTTTTAACACAACTGGATTCGTTCAGTGTGAGATTGTCGGTAGTTTGGAGATGAAAAGGCAGCTACTTCAAAGTTGCATTCTACTCGGAAAGACTTGAAAATTCCAGACTGAAAAGCTACTTAAAGATGCCGAACCCCCGCCTCCTTGAAGGCTCAGCTGAAACATTGTCATGCAGGTATGGTTTAAACAAAGTCTGCAGCTTGCAGCTGGGTAAGGGAGAGCTATAACATGAAGAAAATAAAGAAATCTGCACAGATTGTAAAGCACATGACAAGCTGATATCTTATACTAATGGCCTTGTGCGTCTCCCTTGGAAGAGAGATGGGATTGTTTTGGGGCTGGCATCCATCTTAATGGGCCATTAGCTGCAATTTGTCTGAAGCATGTATGTTTTCTGCGAATTCATTAGCGCTGTCACCAAACATTTACTGTAAAAGCCCGGGCTCTCGTCAAAGCCAAATGCAGAAGCCACATCCTTTCAGTCGATCAGGATGTGTGTTAGAGATGGGAGATTTCAACTTGCAATAATTTATGGACAGAAAAATCCTGACAAAGCTCTTGCTGGAAGGAAGGACACTGGATATTTGCAAGCAAAAATCTCCCCCAAATAGTATTTATGTTCATTTTCATTCTGTGAGGAAAAAATGCAACTAATTTCAGGGTAGCCTCATTAAATTCCTTCCAAAACGAGCCTGCTTCATGGAAAAAATAGTTGCTTTTGGTGTCGCCCTCTGTTCCTTTTGTATTGGCAGTCTGACTTTATCTGCAAACAGGGAGGCACAGAGGAGCGGGGCTTGAGAGGTATAAGAGGATTTGGGCTCTGCTGCCAAGACCTCTTGCAAACGTGTCCCTGGCATACTGATGCAGGGGCCGAAGCAGGATGGGATGGCGGTGGTGGTGGCGGCGGCGGGGGTTTGGAGTTAGCCGCCGGACCTGATTAAACCGCCTGCTTAGTGGCGACAGGGAGCAAATGAAAGCAGGAGATATGGGGGGGATGCTGAAGTGGGAGTGGAGCAGCTTGTGTTTCTGCAAAAATGGCCACTGTCTGCTCCTAATGGGCACTCCATTGTGAGCCAAGGGGCGCCGGGGAGGGAATCAAGCTGGCAACTCTCAGCTACTGTATCCTCAGAGTCACGTCGAGCGCAGAGAGTAACGACGAGCCCCCATCCCTGGGCGTTTGCAGGGTGGGTGTAGCGCTACAGATTTATTTCCGCGCTCTCAGGTTTTTTATTCAAGCAGTCGAGCACTCCGCCGAGCCTCTCTCGCCGTCCAGGAATATAACTTGCGAATCCAGCTCGGCTCAATCTGCAAAATCAAATCATGTACGATAATTGCGACTGCATAAGTTCAATTCGCAGGCCGCCTCTATACTGTTGATCGTTCTATCAATTTCCCCAGCTTCCCATCTGCGACGATACCAATACGATTCCAATGCGGCCCATTGGAAAAGCTGAGCCAACTCTTCTCTGCAAATGACTACGTGTAGGGCAGCACTACTCCTAGAAAATAAGTTATTATTTTTTTCACATTGTTCTGAGTACTTCTGGCGCGACTTCTTCCACAACGACCCACTTGATCCCTCCGCAGCACTTACCTTTGATCCCTCTTTGCCAGCAGCGCCTGGAAGACCCTGCTCTCCAGGTGGACCGGGGGGTCCAGGGTGGCCTCTCTCGCCAACAGGGCCGGTTTCACCAGTGGGTCCCTGAGATCACATTAGAGATTTGAATGTTATTTGCAATGAAGGTCAGCAACAATAGCACACAGTGATTGTAATTTATCAAAGAATATTAAAAATACCCAAATATTCATACAAATAACCCCCCAAAAAATCCATTCTGATCTGATGGATTTATCGTATTACAGCTCTTCATCCGCGTTTCCATTAACCACCATCAATTTGCCATTTCTCCTGCTCATATTTCACTTGTGTGTTGACTTTTCCAAACACAGAGAGGAATTCTATTACCATGAAGGTCAAAAATACAAAACATATTCATCTTTTATCAGAGTCTTACCTGGGGTCCGACGACACCTCCTGGGCCGGGTGGACCAGTTTTTCCTTGGAAACCCTGTGGGAGAAGATTAGACAGCCTTATTTATGGTTCACAATGGAACTAAAATGTAAAGAAACCGTTTTTCCAAACAAATGTATTTCATATATTGGCTTGAGTTTGTCCTTCAAGTATAAATGCAGGAATTCTACTCTTCTATCTAATATATTCTTCATGAACGTAACCTATCAGAGGTTATTTGAAGGCCAGCTGTGTTGCTATTTCACATCTCTGACTGGCAGCTGCGATTACCTTTTGACAAGTCAATTAAGAAACTGAAAGAATATTATCTTGAGACTTATATTTCCATCATGGTTTCCAGTATTTATATCCTTGTTACTTCACACTGTTCAGCACCGACTACAAAATCCCACAATCTCAGAAAGAATTGGAGCAATGAGGCGCGTTTGACCTGTTGTTAAGAATAACAATGAAATTGAGTGGAAAGATCTCTCCTTTAAGAGCATCCCGGGGAGCGCGGATGCATGGATGTGCAACAATAAGCAATGCAAACAAGATTAATCACGGCTAAAGCTAAATGAATCAGAGCCGCTGAGACGCCTTTCCCCCTCTGTTCTTCGCAACTGCATGCTGATAAACCCGGGGAGAGTCCTGCTCAGACTTTGCAGCTGTCAGCAGTTTTTTAACATGCTACTTTTTGAGCCGTTTCTTTAAACAAGGAAAAGTGCAGGCGGTTGTTTCTGGTAAATGCATGTGACAGTCGGCATCTCCTGCATCGGGCAGTGAAGACCCAAAGCTGCTAGTTGGGAAGCAAAGTGAGAAACAAAAAGACCCCATGTGATTTATTCCAAGGTTGGTGAACTACTAAAAAAACCCAAATAACAACACACACTCACTTTCTGAGTTGGATAATAATGCTGCTCTTCATCTGCTGAATGTGCAATGAGACACCTGCTCGCTATTGCATTGTAGCAACTTTATTTACTTATCCTCGGAAGCCAAAATTCCGAACTCTATTCATTAAGAAAACATTTCTAACCTTTCCAGATGACATTATTAATATTACCCATGGTTGCTTTTCCCCCTGCACCCGAAAAACAAACAAGTTCATCACGTATTTTTACTTCCTACACTTAGAAATTCGAATAAGGCGGAAAAAAAAAAGAGACATCTCCGCACACAATGTGCTCTCCGGGGGACGGCAGGCCAATTAGATGTGGTAAACATATTGCGTAAATTCGTATTCTCAGCGTGTGCTTGATTTGCATCGCGGTATTCCCTGGGGATATGCTAAAACTGACCCAAACGGTGGTGCAAAAAACATCTCCAGAACTGACTTCCAAAAAACTGCGGTGCAGATCAACACAGATCTGTGGTCCTCTGGGAGAGAAATAATTCAATCCGCAGTCCTCGGAAATGAACACAATGTGATGCTGATAGTCAGTTATTGACTGGAGCGATACAGCAGGAATTGGGAGGTAAATACAGACTGGCAGCATAGATTTTATAATCTAATGGAGAGATATTGGATTTGTTGAATGCTGGGTGGATTTCCAGATGTTGCCCTTTTAAAGCATAATGAAGAAGAAGGCGAAGTTTAGTGGGATTTTGGCATGAGGCAGACATCAAAACGCCAAGGGCAGAGTTGTGGGTCTTTGCCACTGATTTCCATTTAATCACAGAACCCCTCACTCATCACCGATAACCGCATTTCACTGCAGCATTTAAAGCCTATTTCGTTTAAAACGTATCATTGGGCAGCCCCCCCCCCCCATGCATCCTCTCCCTCAAAAGTTTGAAAATCATGGAAAGCTTGATCCCCGCTGACTTATAACTCCGGGCCTTATTGATCACTATGTGTTGTGATTTACAGTGATGTATTATTCAACGCTAACCTACGGGGCAAGCTGTTACACCATCAGCGCTGATTCACACACACACAAACACACACACCGAAGCACGGGCGCCGTGTTTATTGCTGTGATCAATTCTTGTATCGGATGCTTGTGGAACATCTTCATCTGCGCATAAATCCACAGCCATAAACACCTTAATGAAGACTACATCGGCATGGTTTGAATTTGGGGGTGAGAAGGGCGGGGGGTGGTGGTGGAGGGGGAATGGGCAAGGAGGCGGTGGTGTGTGGCGTATTAGGTTATCTATAGGAGAGAAGCAGGCGAAAAGGGGAAGCTTTAATGGCGGAGGCGATGATCTGTCAAGCTTTTAGTGGAGTTTATCGCCCTCCGAGCCTCGTCAAAGCGGGACGCACCGACGCATACCAAGTGTGGAGGGAATCGGGGTTGCGAGTGTGGGGGATTACAAGTGAAGGCCAACTTGTTTTTTTTATGATAATTTAAATCTTGGAGTGTGTGTGTGGGGGGGTAGGGCGTCGAAGATTGCACCAATGCATCAAATCATCTCTATTCCATTTGTCCCTTTGATTAAAATCACCTATTCCCATCTTGAAAAGCTCCGATGCAGTTCCGGTCTGCAGGTGTTATATCGCCTTTATGAGGCTCCTGATATGTCATTATTTAACTTTCGAGCATGAGAAGCAGCTCCGGCTGAGTGGTTCCTAGCGCCCCGGTGTCCATCTCTGATTGAGTTTTGAGCCTACCCTGAATAGAATGCAGCCCCAGTGTGCGTGTGTGTGTGTGTGCGTCTGTGGAGTCCAGACGAACAGATAGACAAAGACGCTGCTCACAGGGGGCTTCGTCTGTAGAGTTTTCGCCTTTCCCAGACATGCCTGCCCCTCTGGCGCCCTGCTAAGATGTTGTATCACTGATTGTAATCCCTTGCATACAAGAGCGGTGCTGATAAGAAGTGAAGGAGGAGTGTGTGTGTGTGTGTGTGTGTGGACAGGTGACTAGGAGATGTTTTGTAACCAAGAGGCTTAAGCATTAAGGATAAAAAGGTCTCTTTTTAAGGTATCGAGATGGAACAAAACAGTAAAAGCTGTAAAAGTTTTGGTTTTTTTAGCATTTATCGTGAAAACCCCTGCGAGGAAACTTGACAACTGTCCGTTCGGAACCACGAAAGAGCAGTGACGCGATGAAAAATGAAGTTGTACTTAGTTTCTGAATCAATTTCACGCCTCGCTTCCATGCGGCCACACCCGGGGGCCGGGCGGATATTGCATCTTTTTGGTACTCACTGTCTCGCCACGCTGGCCGGGGTGTCCGGGCAGCCCGTCCTTTCCAGGTGGTCCCTGTGCGGAGAAAATGGAGACACAAACTCAGTGGGCAGCTCGGCGTCCGGAACTGATATTTCATTACTGGAGGAGAGCGGCAATATATATATATTTATATATGGTGCATTTATCATTTCAGAGTGAAAAGTAATGACTGGAATTGTAGATTACTGATGAAAAAATAGGAGGGACAGTGTTTTTTTTTTTTTTTTTTGTGGAGTCTAAGAACATCAGTGGCCGAGGGCAAAGATCCTGTTATGACTCTCACCCAAATCAATATGTGGAAATTACCACTTGTCTCCTGCCTGGACTGGGAGTGAGAAAATGGGTTCTGCTTCAATAACAGTTAGACTAATGATCCCTGGACAGAATTAGGGGTATTTCTAGGTATTACTGCACCCTATGAAGTACTCAGATCCAATCAATGGCGACTTCTACTGTTCGCAAACTGGGCTAATTTGCTGCTGTGACGAGTCAGAATATGGAGGAGATTCGGACTGGAGAGTCTCAAAACGCAGTGCAGAGCTGTACGCGGTTTTACATTCAGAAATTAAGGTGTATGTTGGTGGGTAAATACTCACAGGTGGGCCCTTGGGTCCGGGGAAACCCACTGGCCCCTGAGGTCCTTGAGGTCCCTGTAATAAAAGCACACAGTCAGACCAATGCCAAGAAAATGCAGTGAAAGACAGAGCAGTGATTTGTTGAGTTGTTGAGTTCCTCTCAGCACAACTTTCTAGTCAGCCAAGTCAGGGTGTTGCAGACTTTTACTAGTAAAGTAATGCGTCTTTATATTATTAAAAAAGTTTTGACTGAAAAAGAGAGAGGCAGCTGGAGAGTGGAATGAAGGATTTCAGATATAAGAAATAATCAAATAAATCCACAGAAAATGAACCGATGAAGTGAAATATCAGTAGCTGTAAATCTGAGGAAATCCACATGTAACATATAAGAGGCAGAAAATGACGTAATCTATTCCAATCAAGCTTCAAAGCTCTTCAAAGCTGACTTTGTATTCACGTATTGGGTTTAAATTTAATTCACATCGCTTGACTTTGACTGGAACTGAGAAAGATATATATATATATATATACTTCTTTTATGGCAACTTAAAAAAAAGGTCAAAAGTTTCCGATTGTCCCGAGGCTTCCCGACAAACAGGACTTCATCATGTTTGCCGACGCCGTCATAAAGACAAATGCAAAGCGAACGCTCGGCACTAAAAGACCAATGGAGATCCAACAAAAGTTTAATGAAAGGTATTAAATAAGGCGGCGCTGCTGGAAGGCTTTTATTGTGAAGCGGTGATTGTTAACTTCAGCAAGAGCCCTCCACCGCGGGGCGAACTCGCTCCTTCAAATACAATTGCTCTAAATGTAGATTACGAAAATTGGCTTTTTTTCCTGCAGAAGTGGAGGATCGTTTTAACAAAAAGGAAAGGAGAGACTCGCTTTATAGGGGCTTTGAGCGCAGATGGTGAAGGGACGGGATAGAAAAACACAGGTAACACGATGGAAACCGTATGTGTAAAATCCATCTCTTCCCCGATTTGAAATCTCATCCGAAGAGAGGAGGAGCCGGGTGACATTGACTCCCCGGTGCAAAGACGACATCGACACGCCGCGTCAGTGATCTAACCCCTTGCTCGAACCCGTGTGCATCGCAGCCACCTCAGATCAGTGCATCATGGACTTACTCTCTCACCGGGTGGGCCGGGGGGACCGTCGTTGCCCGCTGTGCCCTGCAACACAGGGACAAAAACATGCTATTATCGCTCTGCATTCCGTGTGCCTCTGTGCTCACAATACAAACAAAGCAAACAGCGAGGAGATGCTTGTTATCGGCATATCTGTCGGCGGATGGCGTACCTTAGGACCGGGTTTTCCAGTTGGACCTCTAGCTCCTCGACCGCCGCGAGGACCCTAAAATGAAACGATTTAGTAGGTCTGATTTAATGATGTCTAACGTTGAATAATAGTGGAAGCGTAGGTGCGAGAGATACGTACCGTTGGACCTCTCTGCCCTCTTGGACCGGATTTGCCTGCAACGCCCTGTGAAATAGGTGGAAAACGTAAGAAGCTGGCGATATAATAGCAAAAATCACCTCAAAAAAGCCCATTATTTATGTGCTGAATGGTTCCGTGACCTTGAAAAGTGAGCTTTGACCTCATATTTCGGGCATATTTTGTAATAACAGTTAAAAAAACAGATACAGATTCTGTCTAGTTGTGCACGATATCAACCTAATGAAAACCAAAACTGCTAGGTAATATCATTTACGCTAATTGGTCGAGCAAAGCAGTGCAAACAGCCTGCCAACAACTGCAGCAGAGATATTTCTACAATAGCCTGTCTGGATTTAAGTCAACATGCGGCCAAAATGGGATTTAATGGAAAGCTCTCCTTTAATTTTGGCAAATTGCATTGGCGTGAGTGAGATAATGTACTTCAAAGTAACCATTAAATCACCCCGATGTACTCAACAAAATAAAGGCTGATTCCTCATTTTATCCCCTACAACTGCAAATGCTTGTTTTTGAATTACCCCAATAAATCAGCAGTGCATCAGGAGGGGATGTTGTTTTTTTCCACACTGGCCCCTTTTTAAAAATAAAAACTGTGACTAGAGCAGCTTCTCAGCACTTCCTCAACCTCCAGTGAGTGCAAAACGAAGTACTTTTTTTCTTCTTTTTCAGGCCCTGAAATGGGGGGGGGGAGAGAATGGGGGGAAGGGGGGCTCATTGAAAGCCTGATTGTTTCCGCGTCTTTTGTTCTCTCCCCGACATTGATTCTGCTTCCGTTATTTTCTGTGCCAAGTCACCATACAGATGCCTATATAATAGGAATCAATTTCCTTTTGTGCTGAGATATGATGCCGTAATGATTTTCATATACAAACAAAGGCACGGCGGCGCGTGTGTGTGTGTGTGTGTTTTCTTACCCGGGCTCCTTTCTCGCCGTTGGCTCCTGGGAAGCCGGGGAAACCGCTCGAGCCCTGTCAATAGGAGAGGGAGATATCATGGAGGGGAATTAGAAGACAACGGAGATGCCGGGTGGCTCTGAGCATGCATGATAATGAGCACTCATCCTCTATTATCTGCACTACTGCTGGATATCGCCTTCATTTAGTCTCACACCGATAACGCCGCTGGCCCCGGCGTTAAATTCCATGAATTTGGGCTCGAAATGTGACACAGGCGGGCTTTAAACACTCTCTTCTTTAGTAAACTCAAGGTGGAAAATGAGTGGTACGGTTGCATAAAAGTGACGCAACACATCCGGCGCCTCCAGAGACAAATCATCTACCTCCTCCCCTTGTAGGTGTACAGTATTCATCAAGCCGGCAGGGCAGAGTTTCTGGAGTAATCAGCAGGACTTCAGTAATCACACAATGCACGAACAATTACCACAAAGGAATGGGGGTGTTTGCGGGGGTTAAAAAAATGAAAAATGAAAGAAAAGAATTGAGGCGAAGCAGCGAACACCTGTGAAATCAAGACAAGGTGACACCGGATTTTTTCTTACTTAATGAAAAGAGGATTAAAGAAGCAGCTTACCGGTTTTGAAGCCCCTCACCACATGTTGCATTAGGGAATTTAAATAAAAATGTCAGCAGTGAACATATAAGGTCCCCATTTATTTGATTTTTCCATATAAAAGTTGGTTAAAGACATAAGAAATTCTTGTTTCTGCTACTTTTGATGAATTTTCTTGCCTTTTCCTTTTGTCCTGTTTAATTATTTCTAGGATAATACACAACAAATCTTAATCTCTGAAATAACATTAGTTTTGAAGCCCCTCGCCACATGTTGCATTGGGGAATTTAAATAAAAATGTCATCAGTGAACATATGAGGTCCCCATTTCTTTAATATTTTCCTTATAAAAGTAAGTTTAAGACATAAGAAATCATTCATTCCGCTAATTTTCATGAATTTTCTTGCCTTTCCCTTCTGTCCTGTTTAATTATTTCTGAGATAATGCGCGACAAATATTAATCTCTACAGTAACATGTTGCATATCTGGCTTCAAAGGCTGTTTATTCCAGATGTTTATCGGTTTGCTGGTGTGTGTTTTTGCAACTGTGACAGACAATCTCTGTGTGTCTCCGCCGACTCTCACGCCAGCTGAATGATAAGCGACCCTTTCGCTCGGAACAGTGGTCGGACATAATGTGCCGGAATAAATTTGCTCCTTCAAATTAATTTATATGAAAACACAGCGTCGTCCGAGCCGGCGGCAGCTGCGTACTCGGTGATCCCTCCGCGTTGCTGACAACACGGCGGGGCCGGTCATATTTCAATGAGATGTTTTTAATGCGACAGCGGCTCACCTTGGGTCCTTGTCTTCCTGGATATCCTGGCAATCCTGGAACGCCCAGTTTGCCCTGAGTGAGAGAAACACATTTCAACTCAGCAGCACAACTAGAGCATGACTTAAAAAAAAAAAGCAGCAGCTGATATGGTTGTTGGATAAGCTCTAAGAAGCCTTATTTAAGTCACATTAACCTTTTCTCCAGCCGGGCCGAGGGGACCTGACTCTCCGTTGGGGCCGGCTCGGCCCTTCGGACCCTCGGGGCCGTCCTCTCCGCGGGAGCCAAGCAAGCCACTCTCGCCCTGTGACGCAAACACACCAGAAAATGGTCAATGAAGAACCAGCCCGGACGTTGGGGGAAGTCATTCATGTGATGGGTGATGTTATTTCAGATAAGCCCCTCACCCGGTCGCCCTTGATTCCCATGTCTCCTTTGAAACCTGGGAAACCATCCTCGCCCTGGAATGAGAGAATAAGAGGTTACTGAATTGTGCAAATCTACTCACATTTCACTATAAAAGACATAGAAACAGACTTGTTACGTCATTCGTTGGGGAAATGCATCATGTTTTCATATATTTTGACTGATTGTGTTCATTTCGTTCTCACGGTTTCTGCCTCTGAATTAGTAGACGGATGCTGCTCTCTGCTGGTCAGATAGTGGAACAGCAGCACAAGCTAAGCCCAATGTGTTACCGCTCTTGGTGTACTGTTTTTATACATTTAACCTGTGCAAAAACTATTTTTGGATGTATAGAATCTGCAATAAATTGGGTGAAAAAAGGATGAAAATAGGATGATGCAGTACAGCTAGAATAAATAGATACAAATTGAGATCAGATTCAGATTTTGTGAATTTTT
>CAESWR010001133.1:28970-59018 GCA_903171835.1 Mullus surmuletus | reverse complement strand
ATCCCTCATATCAATACCTGTCACTGTAGTGAGAACAACACCCCATAGTCAGATAATGTATTTTCTACAGTGGCATAACTGTATTGATCTGAAGTGACTGTCGTTGACACACACACACACAGAGCGAGCACACACACACACACACGCAGAGGCAAACACTTCAAAAGTGCTTGGGATGGACTGCAGTGTTCTTTGAAACCCCCTAAAAAGCCTCGAGCATCGCAGCTTTACATTCAGCCAGTGATTGAGGGTCACTACTCTGACGCTGGCGTTTCAGGCAGCAGGAGCTGTCCACTGCCGCTCGCAAGACTCAAAAAGAAAGTTGGGCCAGCAAGAAGACAGCGAAAGTTACAGGGAGAATATCTATGATAGAATATATTTACAAGTTAACCGAAAACTTTTTTTTTACCGCCGTTGCCGCCGCCATAAATGTCAAAATGTGGACAAAGAGCCATCTTGCAAGCATACATCAGGGTATATTATCCATTACATTATGGATTTTATGCGTTATATAAATACTTGGTTTCGTTCTTACCTTCTCTCCCTTTCCTCCCTTCAGACCACGGACACCGTCGGCACCCTGACAGGAAGCACGGAAAACATGATATCACGCACATTTTTCCCAGCATCCAGCATACAATGAACTACAATGACAAGTGTTTCTGTAAATAAGGTGAAGCGGAAATGTGCTGATACCTACCTTGACACCACGAGGGCCAGGATAGCCGATAGGACCCTGTGGACCCAGAGGACCCTGGAGACAAGAGAATAATCTCAGATTTTAGTTAAAAGGGTGTAAGAGGATGCAGAAATGTTCCTAAAAATCTCCTTTAGCTAATTCTTTTTCAGGTAGTGTTGAATATTCAATCCAACGGTATCAAGGGACGGATGCAACTAATGCAGAATACTGTTTATACGCGGCAGGATGGAAGCCTGAGGGCATATTCCAGATGGGAATAGAATATAAGATAATACGTTTTTTTAACACTGAGAAAGTGCACACAGACGCACACTAATACACCTATAAGTAAAACCTTTCTAATTTGTGAATCAATTCCTTTCTTTTTTCCCTCTTTTGACAACACCATTAAAGTTCAAATTCGATCGAGCTAATTAGACAAAGTTAACATTCAATTGCTTTATTCCGAATAATAAGAAACTAGAGAAAAACAGCGATTTGTATTTTTATAAGCACGTACTTGGGCTCCTTTTTCTCCAGCTGGACCCTCCTTACCAGGATGACCCTGCAAGTCACAAAGTAGATCAATCAAACTCCTGGAAAATAAACACTTGCACACTGTCAGTAGTTTGAAAACGAATAAATGTTGTTCAGCAGACTGATTTTCTCTGTGGCAGTAATAGCCGCAGAGTGCTGGCCAGTGGTGGTGTCAGAACAATAGGGCAGGCAGACAGGCCCATTAGAACACCACACACACACACACACACACACACAGACACACGCACGCACACACACAGAGGCCTTCAGCTACAAACACCTGACACATCCAATTTGGTGGTGCGAGTTTGAGGCTGTAAAGCAGCTGGGCTCTGAGGCCTGGGGGGGGCAAATAAGAGCTGCCCACCTCTTGAACTCATTGCGAGGACAGAGTGGGAGGGGTGAGGCGAGGAGCTCCACGTCCGCAATAACAAAAGTCAAATGCACATTATTATATTTATGCTGATGAAAAAAATGCCTGAAGACATTTCTGAGGGCACAGTTCTGCAGGATTTAATTAGAGGGCTTGTCGTGTGTGTGTGGGGGGGTCACAGAGTGAAGGGTGCACAGTGGAACTTCATACAATTCTAGCCACTCACTCCAGACTTGCTGCGTAATGTAAGAGCATGCCAGTGATACTGAGCAGCTGCATGTTTTATTGAAAAGTGAGGTTTCAGAGGTTCGTCTGGGTGTCAGAAATAAAGTATACGTCATAGGGGCGGTGTGTGGAGTTGTGCAGGTGATGCAGCTACGCACCGGTGGCCCATCTGCTCCAGGTAATCCAGGCAGCCCAGACCTGCCCCCAGGTCCCTGCACAGGCACAAGAAAAACAGAAGCTGGGTCAAAGATCAGGAGTCAAGAGAAAGTCTCCTCGGCTAAGCTGCACGATCCATACAGAAGAACTATAGGCTTCAACAGGCCAAATCTGAAACTTATGTAGACATAAACTACACACAAACATACTATTATATGGTCTTTTTATACATAAACCCGATTAAGAACATCTTATTCATCATTGACGTACCAATACCTTGATATTCTAGAAATCACTTCAGCCCTTGTTGCAAATACTGATACTTTATCTGTGACTGATCAATAACTCCCTGCGACTGATTATATGTTCTATAGCCAAGCCCAAACTACCTTAAGCGCGACAAAAAGGCAGCAAAACAATACATACTTTTTCACCAGGTGGTCCAATGGGGCCTTGAGGACCGGGAAGACCCTGCAAGAGGTGACACATTGAGGGGAATGAGAGTCCGTTGCTATGGCAACAACAAGCATGTTCAAACACACAAACACACACACTGGATAAGAGTTTGTTGGAGCTGTAAATAGTTGAGCTGGTGAAAGAATGTTAAGCTTGTGTGTTTGCTTGTGTGTGTGTGTGTGTGTGTGTGTGTGAGGGTCAGGGGACATATTAGTATATAGCACACATGTGGAAATACACACACTTTCTAAGCAGCTGTATGGTGTGTACCAGTGTATCTGTGTGTGTCTGTAGGTGTGTGTGTGTGTGTGTGTGTGTTCCACAGGGTAATTTGAGGCACCCAAGCTTGCTCCAACAGGTGTGGCAGCTTTGCAGGAATTTCACCTACATGAATACGATTCTTTCAAACGGATCAACCCCCGAAACAGCCCCCCCACCCAGCCTCCCCAAGATAAACCCCTGAAAAATATTTGAGGAAAAATGGGTATGTGGGAAGTGTGTGTGTACTTTTTAAGCCACCAGGGAGGCTTTGGGAAGAAGAGAAAGTGGTGGTAGTGGGGCTGGGCGGGGGGTGATTCAAAAAGTTCACCGGATCATCAATTCTGGAAGCTCAAACTCTGATTTGCTGGCTTGAAATTGAAGTCAAAGGTCTCAACATCTCCACGTTTAAACGATGAACACATCAGCTGAGGATGAAGCTAATCAACTTTATCATCAAATGGTATTAAAAAGTTATTGGCCGAATCCGCAGTGTGTGTCTCAGATGAATTAAGGCTTCTACTCCGCTGTCATGGGTGCACACTGATTGGCTCACCTGTGTTCCTGGGATACCCTGCTGACCTGGTGGGCCTGGTTCTCCTTGTGGTCCCTAGAAAGAGGGGGAAAAAAAATCTATCTATGACGACACATGACTACAGAACATGAAAGAACTGCTGACTGTACATGTGATTAGGCGATGACACTTTCATCGGCGGCACAATTCATCAGTTTTGTGGCTACTTTCATTCTCGGGTCCTTTGAGGCACCGGGGTGACCTCTGACCTCACAGCTGTGAATCCTAAAGGAATTTTAACAGCCTTCACCCGGCAAAGTTCCACAAACCAGCGTACGAGGAGTGCAGACAGCTTCCCATCGCAAACTCCAACATTTCAAAGTGACATTTTACTGCGGGTGGCGGTAGGGAGTGGTGGTCCTACCATGTTTCCTTTGGGACCATGAGGCCCGTCGACCCCGGCGACACCCTGTGAGGGACAACACGGTCAATACCATCATACCCTATACAGAGACGGAGATATCAGAGGACACATTTCATGATACATACGGGGGATCCGGTGGGTCCTGGTGGTCCGCGGGGTCCCAGCAAACCTCGTGGACCCTGTGAGCAACGAGCAGAAACGGCTTAAAATGAAGTCAGGTGCAATCTAACGCTCTGCGCACCGGTGACTCGTGTTCAGAGGGGGAATCCTGTCCCCTGGTGGACACATCTGATAAGGAAGAGCTGAAACTCTGATTCTAAATATATTCGGGGGAAATGTGGGGGAAAAAAACTAAAAGAAAAAAGGAAAAACAATAACAGAAGCCTCACACTCTCTCCAGGCAATCCTCTTGGCCCGATCTCTCCATCCTCGCCCTGAAGAGAAGAAAAAGACAAATCAGAGTTAATACAGTGATTCATTGGAGAGGTTATACTGGATGTAGTTATACTAGATACTGTCTATACTACTACGACTACTACTAATAATAATACGTTTTATTTGTAAGCACTTTTCAAACACCCAAGAACACTTTACAGACAGACAAGAAGATCCAAGATACAAAACTCATTAAGAACAAAGAAAATTAATAATAAAATTAAAGTGAAACCAGGGAAGATGTAAATAAATAGATAAATACAAAGTAATACTGCCTATTCATTTTTCTTCTTTTTTTTTTTGTGAGTGTGGCAGCAGCCCTGGGGGGCGTACACACTGGGCGGGTCGTTTAGTTTCACGGGGAGGAAAGGTTAAAGACAGACCCCTCCTCTTCTCCTCCCATGGCTGCCGCCGCCTCCGGGCAGAGCTGTCGGGCCGCCGCGCCTGATCTACCTTAATATGTCTGCGCTTCACCTTGTGCAGATGGCTTCCTGCAGGTTGTTGAGGGTGTCGTGTTAAAAGAGGCGGTACTCACTCTCTGGCCGTCCTCGCCGGGAGAACCCACGGGTCCCATCGGTCCAACCTCCCCCTTAGATAGAGAGAGCAGAAGAAGTTATGCATCTATTTTTGTTTTTGATTTTGATTTTTGGTCACATCATTATTTCATTAAGCTCAGAGGGGATAGAGCCTTTTCTGTTGCGATCTGCAATTGCACATCAGACTTCTGCACTGTCCATTTTTAAAACTAGTCTTTGAACCCATCTTTATTCCTTGGTTTTTGCTGCTGTTTTACTATTTTATAGTTTTTTACTGTTTGTATGGTCTTTTATGGTTGTTAATGTACAGCACTTTGTTTTGTAGTTGTTTTTAAAGTGCTTTATAATTACAGTTAAGTTGAGTGTATTCATTTATTTGCAAATGTATTATTCTTTGAGCTAACAGTCTATGGATTTAACCCTGATTAAACACATAATCTTGATGGGACTCTGCAAAAGCAATGATTTACAACATTTGGTTTAGATTTTTTTCTCACCCGGGTCCTTTTACAGACTTGGAAAGGGACATAGGTGATTATCTGGCTTCGCTAAACACTTGCATGTGGTTTGAATAACACAGGTATTACGGTCAAATTAAAGAATTATATATATTACACATCAGATTACACGTATTCACTCGTCACACTGAAATGTCAGGGTCCCGCAAAAAAAAAAAAGAAATTACATTCTGACACAGATATTGAAATTCCAGACAGGATCGACGGAGGCAGCCAAACATGTTTCACTGCATCCAAAATGTCTGTCCGCTGAAAAGATATCTAATCCTTCAGTAAATCATTGTAATCTAAGAAGACAAATCCCTGGTAACTCGGGAATTCTGCTTTAATGCCAGTTTTGTGACTTATCACACGGAGCAACACCGCTCTGCTCATAAGCCGAAAAACATCTAGAGGAGTAGATTCTCTGGGAAACAATGCTCTGTTGTTCAGCGGGATTCCTTCAAAGTCTGGTTTATTTTGCTCACGTTTTTTTCAAATGTAGTGGAGCTGCTGGGGAACAAACCCACCGACTATATATTTCATTTTTAGTGAACATCAGTCTACTGCGCTCACCCTGTGTCCTTTTTCACCAGGCAATCCAGGAAGTCCATCAAAGCCTCGGTCACCCTGGGAGGAAACACAGCAGATAGTGATGTCATCACGCCACAACAACAACAACAACAAAAAAACTCACCTCTGTAAAAAAAACAAAACACAAAACATAAAAGTCTTTTCACAATAAAAACAAAAATAAAAAGTGGAGAAGCACCTTGGAGCCTGGCTCTCCGGGCATCCCGCGGGCACCGTCGGCTCCGGAGCGGCCCTGGAAGCAGCAGAGGAAACATCAAGCGCACGCCATCGCTGGTGAGGGTTTTCTTCACTGCGACTGTGACACTTCCAGTTCAATCTGTATTTTTTAAGACGCGACTCTGCCGTGTCTCGCGGGTCGTGGCAGGTGGTTCATCGCCACTAGCCCCGGGCGGTGGTTGGCAAAAGTTGTACTGACTGGCAGGAAAAAGTCACTTGTGACTGAGAGGAGCCGCGAAACATCTATAAATAATGCTGTTGTAAAAAAGAATAACACTCTTGTGTAAATTTTGACATTATGCTATGTCAAAAATCGACCAGATCATCACACTTAACCCTTAAGAGTTCCTTAGAAAACTTTCTCAATTGTCTCCCAGAACAAAAAATGTCCCCTCCCTAAAAACTGCTCTAAAACTAACATATATTCGTATTTTTTCCACTTAAAATGAGTCAGTCTCAAACTCAAATAACTTCCAAAAAATCAATTCAAGCAGGATTTAATTATCATTATTATAATAGCCTCAGATGGTCAATGATTAGCAGCAACACTGAATGTGAGGCATTCTTATTTTTTCTGCAGTGACAGATTCTTATAGCAAACTCTCTTATTAGTTCCTGGGGACAAAAAGCGTCTTCATCCAAAAGACTGCTGTAAAATATCATATATTAATAAGTTTTCCAGCTTAAAAATATTCACCCTTGTTAAACAGCTTCAGCCTGAAGGATGCATATCAAATATCAAGTATTTTATCTGGGATTTTGACCCCAGCAACTCTTAAGGGTTAACAAATGAATCAAGCTTTTCACAATAAATTCACAGTGATCTCTGCATATTTATGAATTCCCAATGAGGTCAGAGACGTTTGGCCCTGCGGAGTGACTGCTGCGTGTCACTGACCATGCCCCACATCCGCGGTCACTCTTCCAATTTTGGCATTTTCGGACGGATTAAGTGCGCTGGCCATTGATCCGAGGATTGGAAGCAGCGCGGGCCTTTAAGCGCATATCAAGCAATTGTTTGTTGGGCTGGAAATAAGCTTCTCAGAGTTTGCACGGCGGCCACAAGTACAAACAACCACCGCACGGGCCTGCACGCGCCGTGGCAAACAAGCACGCACACACACACACACACGGTGAGAGCGGGCCGGGTCACTGGGTTCACTCACCCTCTTGCCGGCCTTCCCGTGTTGTCCTGGAGGCCCTTGGATGCCACGCGGACCCTGGACAGACACAGGGGGGACCACTGGGTGAGCGTGTCACCCGGTGATGTGGGTGTCTCATGCAATGCAAGAAGGGATGCCACTCTCACCTGAGGACCGTGGTCTCCGCTTTCACCTTTCAGTCCAGTAGGGCCGGGAAGACCCTAAAGGGGGAGGAACCACACCTGTGAACTTCTCATTCAAGAGGCGACACACGTGCTGTTCTATAGGACGAACAGCAGGTGGCGACGTTTAGCTTAAAAAATAAACATTCTTTTCAAGCGTTTCCCTGGAAAAGGTTGTTTTACTTCACGTTTCCTGTGAAAAGAGTCTGAGACAAGACGGCTGTTTACATTTTTTTTTTTTATAGATTTAAAACATGCTATCAACATCTGATGCCTAGAATAGGAAGAACATGAACGCACATCAACATCACTGTGTTCCTTCTGGCGTATATATTTAAGTCTAAAAATGCAAAGCTAAATTGCCGGTCTCTGCAAGGGATTTGGGTTACTATGGGTTACTATAGAGTTACTATGGATTCAAAGATGGTGATTTGGCAAGTACACAACATACATTTATCCATCACACACACACAAAATAGCACAACCTCCGGAAATCTCTGCTGAGGTCTCCTTATCGCCTCCACTGCCTCTGTGTCGCCTTCTTTTTTCATTTCAGATTATTATGCTCTGCCTTCAGCTTGCGAAGGGCAGGTTTAACAGAGGGTAATTCTTTGCGCCTTTTTGCTGCAGATAAATAGTGGATCGTGTATCAACAAGCCCAGGAGAGAGGGGAAGGGTGGGTGGGTGGGCGGGGGGGTGGACCAACAACCGAGTGAAATCTTCCTGGCAGCTGAGAGCTCCTAGATAGTAACAAGACAGTCAGTGTGGCTGCTGAGCCACCAAGTGCTGATGCAACACTTCAAAACAAATAACCCGGTCTGAGCTGCCCTTTTTCTCATGGAAATACCAACAAGGGCTGCATTTTTTAATTTACTTATTTCATTTTTTTCATGTAATTGTTCAAACATGATTTCAGGTGTTCGCTTTTTAACAACAGGAAAACCGCAAGTAATACAAGCATACAGTAACAACTTTAATTATCGGGTAAATACTGCAGATGCGACAATTATAAAAGATGCCTTGCCAAATTCACATCCAAACCTGTTTTTGCTAAAGATGACTTCCTAATGTTTGAGGTGATTCACTTCAAAGAGGAAGGAGAAAGGGATATTTGAGGACAGCGTTGGAGACTCACCACTGGCCCGGATCTTCCTGTCAAACCCATCGGCCCCGAGGGTCCCCTCATGGCCAGCTGCGGGGCAAACACACCGAAGTTCAGATTTCTCTCAGCAGAAATAATCCTTTGAAAACACTCCGCGACCACACATTTGCATCCAGCTTTCACAGCACGCACAGTTTTTTCCAAAACACCCCTTCGCTTCAGTTTACCCATTTTTAATGTAACTTTTTTTGTTGGTTTTACAAATATTTAAACGGGAGAGCTGTGATTTTCTATTCCATTATATCATAAAATCAAATCAATAAAATTCCTACTTTCGTGTTGTCTTAAATTGTCCTCCCTTTGAAGGAGTCAATAATGCATGTTTTTTTCTTTCACACAGCTATTATGTTCCACCTCCCATGATGCTTCTCTCTGGTGTACATTCACTGGTCACTTATTCTTTATCTGAAAGTGCAGTAACCTCACAGATGCATTTCCAAACCACGTCTCAAGGCCAAACTAAAAAGAGCACCTCTTCTCCCACTTCCACCCCGAGACGTTTTCCCCACCTGTTGGTGTGGAGCCCACCCGCAGGTCGAAAAGCCCTAAAGTATTTTTAACAGTCTCTCCTGTCTGTACATCTGTTCAAAGTGGCCTTTTTTTATGTTGTTGCTCTTCAGCCTGCTCGGCATGTCTCCTTTTAGTCCTGCAAGGCCAACGAAAAAGCAGCGTGACCCCTCCCTCCCTCCCCACACACACACACAACCCCTCCTCACACCACCAAAATACTGTCTCCCCTTCATCCCCCCCCCTCTCCGGTGCAGGGAGCGGGGTGGGGGTCGGGGGCTTCTTTAATGTGCTGGTCTACTCACCCTGGCCTGGGAGAGGATGGCCTGGGCTTGGGCTTCTTGGGCGGACACCACCGGACCCTTCTCACCATCCCCACCGAAGCGGAACTGTAAAACACACGCATTCATCAAAAATTACCTCCACGGTGCCTCATTATTCACTACACAAAAATAATGAAATAAAAAAAATGCCAGACACAAGGCTCATGATATTCTGAGGACTTACTGGCAGCATCAGCATGGTACCAGGGGGGCCTGGCACACCATCAGCACCGGGCAGACCGGCACGACCGGTAGGACCCTGAAATTCCACAATAGAAAATCATCAGCTCAATGTGACCAGCTGGAGGCGAAACGGAAAAATGTAAAAAACAATACGATGGTGATTTAGTCGATTAGCTCCTTTGTCAACATGCATGAAATCCACTTGCAGATACGAACACTTGTGTTGGTTAAAAGTAAATACAGGGAGCTTTACTGCCTCGCTGTTGGTTCTGTCACATCGCATGGCCCTAATGGAGCTTGTTTTGGCGTTAAAGTGCAAAATTAACACCTGGGTGAAATTCTAATTAAGCCAGAATTCAACATTTCAAAGTTTATGTAATGTTTTGCTTTGTGACGATATGTCTTGATCATTGTCAACATGCACGACAAAATCCAACCAAAATGTTCCTCTGAAATGGCCTGAAAAGTGGCAGTCATTTGAGAGGAAATACAAACACAGCAGCACACACACACACAAGCACTAAATGCTGGAGGTATGCTGTTTGTTGGTCTGATTAACATGCGCGCCTCCTCCTCCAGCACACATAGGCCAGTCCTGTCCATCTGTAAGCCACGCTACTGTCTGCTGTCCAAAGTAAACATCCCTTTCCATGAAAGCTGGTGTGTGTGTGTGAGTGAGAGTGTGTATGTGTGCACGCGTATGTGTGTGCAGGCATATCCAAGGGATGCAACGAGGAAAGTATTAAATATGGATGCCTCGTGCTGCGAAAGGGTACAAATCATTCCTCATATTCTAACTTTGGATAGTTTGACCATCCTTTTTGACTTTTTAAAAAACACTTTAAGTGCACATTTTCAAGCTCTATTATAGGATGATTCGTGCATACAGCAACAAGGAAGAGGAATGGGGAAAAGAATGAGCTGGAGTCGGCAATCTGCCTCTTCTGTCTCAAATGCATTATTATTCTAAATAAGTTCAAGACATGGCGAGTTTATTTAATGTCAAGCAGTTTGATTTCAGGCCTTCCTAGAGCGGTAGAATCTAAAATCACATTTAATCCTATTTATGAATTTCCAACAAACACATTATTTTTTGCCCCCCAGGTCACTCAGTACGCACAAACACACGGTGATTTACCTCGGAGAGTAAGTTACATTCCTCTTCAGCGCATAATTTCATTTTTAGATATTCCATTTTGACCGAAGTGGTTAAGATAACTTCTCCTTATCACAATTATTTCACTCACCCTGTCACCAGGATCTCCAGCAGGGCCTGGGGGTCCCTGGAGGCCTGACGGACCTGGAAGACCCTATAAAGACAGTCGCTCAGTTAGCAAACCGGAGTGCCATAGTGTTTTGTTCAAACAACAGTGACACAAAAGACTTATTTTGATGCTCTTTCACTGATATACTCACAGCTGGGCCGTGGGGTCCTGGTGGTCCTTCAATCAGCATGCCCTAAAAAGTAAAAAACGAATGATGCTGCGGTGCTACAAAGACAGTCAGGAAAGTGTTGTAGAAAGCAAACTGAACGTGTATGTGTTTAATATGAATTTATGCTTCACTATTTGTCTCTCAACCAGCTGCTTTCGTGATAAATGAAATTCCATTAAACTTTAGCACATTGGCGGTGAATCTCGGGGGGGGCCTTACAGGTTCAATCACAGCCGGCTCGCCTTTCTCTCCCTTCTGGCCGTAGGCTCCTCCAACACCGGCGACCTGCAGTTAAAGGGAGCACAGACGTGACGCTCTGAGCACGCCGGATGTGGGCCAGAAAAGAATGACGGCATTGGGGAGTGAAGAACAACACAAAGTGACTGAAACAGGCAAAATGTTAGTCGTGATGAGCAAGGGATGGACCTCTACTTTGGATGGCTTGAAATGGAACAATGCTGTCATTGCATCGCCATTGTGCAGTGTGGCTAAAGATGGCCGCATGAAACAACCGTGAGCACACAGAGATCACTGTTGGCATGCAAACCACAAAAAAAGGAGTCTTTGCAAACAAAATCTAAATAAGTGAACGCCACTACGAAGTCCTTTTTAGTTTTAAATCAATCGCAGTGATGACTGTCTGCAAGTGTGTGGAGTTTGTGTAGAAATGAGAGAGAAAAGAACAGAGACCCACCGTTCTCCAAAACTAACACCTGCAGGTAAAGCAGACATGAAATGATGTTTGATAATCGTCTGATGGTGGGTAAACAGTGTGGGAAGCAACACTATGGGTGGAGTAATGATATTTGTGCAGGAAAGGAAGCGAAGATATCTTGGTTGTGTGTGTGTCTGCCTGAGTGTGTGCAATGCAGATGGCTGCAGATGAGTTATGAGCTAATTGCTGCGCATTCAGGGAGGGATATGTCTCAGAGTCTGCTTGTTAAAGTGAAAAAGGTGGAGTGGATGGGTGGGGATGGGGTGTGGTGAGTCTGTGTGTCTTTTTTTTGTGTGTGTTTTTGATTAAACTATGATCCACTCAGCTAGAAACTAAAGAGATGCATGCACTGCCCCGATTGTAGGACAACGAAGACGAGTCTCAATCCACACTCGACATGTCAATGACTCATTTCCCATGCCAAGCAGAATGACTGCAAAGATGCGCACTGGAGGAAAGCCCCTCACTCGTGCCGCTCATGCACACACCCCCTCAGTCGCCGGGCAGGGGTGCGGTACTTACGGTGCTCTCGGAAACGTCGGTCTCGGCAGCGACCCCGGGCCCCACCTCGTCTTCGTGGGCGGCGGAGGGTTGGGACGGGGCCGCGCCGTACTCGTCGTACGCTCCGTACTCATACAACCTGCTGTCAACCTCGCCCAAGTCATACTCCTTTAGGTCATACTCCTTAAAGTCATATGCGTCCGCGCCAGTGCCCGCTTTCTCCACTGTTTCGGGGACAACGGTGGGCTCGGCGGCGGCGTTGGGGGCGCCCTCAGTGACATAATCACCGACAACATCCTCCTCCACAGGCTTTGGTTGTTATAGCAAAGAAGGGGGGAAGCAATGGTCAGCAATGAGGGAGATAAGCATGTTAGTTGAGCATCTGAGGCATATGATTGTAATTCTAGGTGTTATAAAAGCAATGATAAATGTGCAACTCTAAGCAGAAGAAATGGCAATGGTAACACCTCTTTATTCCAAAAGTCAAATTTCAGTTTTTGGATTTACTGTCCTGGCAGTGTTATGTGAATCATTTGATCATGCTTATGAATCGGTCACTGACGCCATGATTATGATCACAAATAAATCATCATAGTTTGGAGGGATAAAGTAAGTGTTACCGCAATAGCTCAATAAAATGATTATCACATGTCCAGACAGGGTTGGTGTCATATCAGCCATCCTTTGTTCTGTATCATGCGTAAAAAGACATGTTTTCCTGATACAGAAAGCAAGGATGGGCTGACATAACTGTCTGAAATACCACTAGCAGCATTTTGCATGGACGAATCGGCAGATTACAGCAACAGCAACACACAAAGTGCACAAAGATGCACAAGTGGCACACAATGGCACACTCTGTATTTGGCATGAGTTCTACAACCACAATCACTTGGCAAAATTCTTGCTTTTCTATTCCAAATCGTGATCACGGTGGATTGAATTCTGGAGAGGAACAACATGGATGTGATGACACAGTTATTATTGGCAGTTCTCCACGTTGCCAAGTGATATATTGGAAATGTCCTGTGTCATCGCATCCACTGTGTCAAACGCCGCAGTAGACAATGCAAGGTCAAAGGTGGGATGTGGGGAGATTTTGGCGTTCCTGATCATAGTTCTCAAGGAGATCATTATAAGAACTAGTGATCAAACCCAAGTATATTATTTGATGGAAAACAGGCCTGCGTATATTGTGGACCAGACGATCTGTCGCATTGGTCGCCGTTGGTGGCACTGGCTGGGAGAGACTGTCATGACTTTGGATGAGGCTGCAAATCAAGTCTCTGTGTGTCTGCGATAATAATCAAAAACTAAACAAAGATCACTTTCTCTAAATGTCAGACAACATCTGTTTGGCTCTTAGTTAAAAAAGAAAAAAGCTCATATTAGAGGAGCAAAAGACTGAATGGTTCTTATTAAAATGAGGCTCCGTGAATGCCGAAGCCACATGTTTTCGGAACAAATGTTCTTTTCTAATCAAAAGAATTAACATAGTTTTATCCCATCAGGAAAGCCTCATACTGTACCTTAAACATCAAAACCGGTTCAGCTGGATGATGACATAGTTTTTTGAAAACTCAAATATCAGCCACTTAAAATTTGCAGCCTTGGCCAAAGTGTTATGTCACTCGGTGTACGCGCCGGAGCAAATGACTTGTGACCACGCGGCAAAATCTTTGCCATTCAAAAAGACACAACCCCCCCCCCCAAGTGAATGGTTGTGTCTTTTTTGACTTTTCATACCACATACTTCCTCGGACAAAATTCCTTCCCTCGAAACATTCCCCACAACACCTAACACTGTTTCTGAAAAAGTAGGTGGAAAAAAAAGATGGAATTTTACCTGGTTGGGTCCACTCTGGTCATAGGGGGACTGAGTTTGAGTACCATCTACAGTTCCGTAGTCAATGCCTGTATTGTAATCTTCTACATTGCTTAGCTGAGTCATGTTGAAAAAAGGAAAGAAGAATAAAGCGAGGGTTAACACAAAGGCTCAAACCAGGGGTTATTTGCTAGGGGTCCTCTCAAGCTGGCTACGGACTTGGCTACTTCTACACAGAGGAGGTTAGGGAGCTCTCGGTCTACCATCAGAGATCTTCCCTTCAACATTGAGAGCAGGAAGATCTTGATGGGATTTCGTCTTTTCTTTACATGTACGTTTACCCTAAAATTGCCTCTGGGTCGTGCCGGCGCTGTGGCCTGGTAGCCAGGCATCTGTCGCTTCTTCTTAACGGCAAACTTTTTAGCCGGCGATTTTTTGGCAGCCAAGAACTTTAAGGGCTTGGCCTTAGTTTTACTGAGGGACTTTCTGGTCCTCTTCTTTTTCATGGAGACACTACGTTTCTTTCTCTGGAAGAAGGTGGCGGCGACAAAAACACACCAAGACAAACATGGAACATTCAGACGTTGGGAAGTGATTTTTAAAGGCACGGTCCGTGGCTGCTGCGAGGTCATTTTCCGCCCACCGACTGTCAGAGTCATGGCTGTTCCACTTTCCAGCAGAGACCCATGCAGATGATGTAAAAGGAGGTCTCATAAGTATTGACCAGTGCAACACCTACACGGGCTGCAAATGGACCGTGGAACATCTCATGACGGGGCCGTCGGTTGGGAAAGCCATGCAGCAGCCAAGGACCGGGCCTTTCATGTCACACACAGGAATGATTTTTGGACAAATACACCACATGTTTGATTTTTTTTTAGGACAGATGCACAAACAAAACAGAGGATTTGCCTTTCAGCAGTTCTTTAGAGCTAGTGTAAGGCAACAAAGTCATATTGCTACGTTCCAAAAACTGGCAAAAGTCAACAATAGTTTTAAAGACTTGCTGGAATGCAAATAAACAGTCAAAGCAGATAGCATTCTTTCAGTGAGGGTGGGCAGCAGCCTCGTAAAAAAACACAACAAAAAAACACACGGACAAGGACGACCGACACACTGAGTATGTTTACATGCACACTCAAAGTTTCTCAGCTCACGGTAAATGCATAGCAATTGAATTATAGTCAAATTTAGAGCGGTAATGTGCACATAAACACACAGACACTGAGACAAAAAGACAAAAAAAGACGTTACAGACATTTTTTTTTTCTTTCCCTTTTTTCATTTACCTGTGGTTCAGAATACTCATCGGTTGGAATGGTGTCTGTGGCTCCCTCAGAGTAATCATAGAACTGAGAGTAATCTAAATCGTCAATAGTGTACTAGAGAGGTTGAGAGAGAGAGAGAGAATAGAGGGAGAGAGGGATGAAGTGTTGGTGTTAGCAAAAGCATCAAGGATGCAGAGTACTGTTTCACAAGAGACGATGATACAAACACAGCATATCATCCTGAGCATGCTGGTGCAGGTCCAACTGTTAGAACCAAATAATTCCACGAGATTATTTGTGTCAGATAATATTTAAATTAAATGCAGATTATAATGAAATTAATAAAATGAGTTAATTGATCACACTCATGTTCATGTTACTGCAAATATGACTGTATAACTATATAGAACATGATGTTTTAAGGTCAGGATGTGACAATACATCACAATTCAAGTCTACATATAGATGCAAAAAACATGAAATCTTTAAAAAAAAAAAAATCTGGGCCAAATGTGTTTTAATATGGCGACCAGATGAGTAAAGAAATGCTGAAACTCGCTAAGATGCTTTTTTATGCTACAAACACGGTAACAGATGGGATGTTAAAGAGCTCATAAAATAAGGGATAAACAACGGGGAAACTTCAGAGACAAAAATACCAGCTGCATTTCATAATGGAACTTTCTCATTGCAAGTATGTAAATTACACGCTTTAGGACCTCGAAGGTAAAATAGATTAAAGGGACCTGATTTTAAGAAAAGAACACCTTTGTTTTATTCCAGATAATCTGTTGGAGGTCTTAATCAAGGAATAATAAAACACATATTCTGACAAGATGCAGGGAAGTCCTGTCTTATCAAGGTTCACTTTATATTCTCAAACCTTTACAAATGCAGTGATTTATCACTTGGCAGCTTGCACATGATTATCAGATTCATCAAATTTATATTTATATCTAAGTTACTACCAATTAAGCTCTCATATCTTTTTTGGGGAGATGAAATTTCCCAGCTGGTCAGTGTCTATGATAATCACTGTAACAATCTGGGCGGATATGAGAGTATATTATTCTGTTCAAGTCAAATTAATAAATGTTTAATGTGTGAGTAATGCCCAAAAAATATTAGAGAGAAAAACAGCCGGTTCTTCTCAAGCGTTAATAAACTTTCACATTGCATCCTTAAGTTTGAAAGACAAGGTAGGAAGGAAGACAGAAGGCTGAATCCTATTTGCTGTGTCCAAAATACCTCCTCGAGACGCACGCTATCATCATCAGATTAACCCCGGTCTTACTTTGAATAATAAACTCTCAACACACTGAGTCTCACTGAACAGCAGCACCGCAGTCTTCTTTGTGGGTAAACAGCACTTGGATCAGAAGCATGTGTGTACCTCTGGCCACGCCCTGAATCAGGCCCCGACAGCTGATGGAGACCTCCTATGACATCACTGGCTAAGGTGTTGCCAGATGTGCATTTTAAGGACAGACGATGGTGCAACATTGGGCACCATTGTGGGAAAATGCTGTTTGCATTGTACAGCTGTTTTGCCCGTCAAAAGGCACCCTAATACTACTTCCATAACGGAATTAGAATAACTTTAGGATGGATTTAAGGGTTATACTTCCATAAGGTCGCTCCGCATGCCTACCCTTACCCCTTCTGGAATTACAGAGCTGTCTAAACATGTACAAGTGCACAGCAGCCCGCTTCTTTCCAATAAAATAAAGCCTGTCCTTCAGCTTTGGCGAGGTGAAACCATGACGTGCACTCACACGACAAGGCCACAAGTGAAGAGAGATCTATCAATCTATTGAAGTAAAAAAAAACACAAAAAAAACATCCTGATTGTTAGAAGACCCTGTGTGTCGGACCTCCCCCGCCCTCCCTGGTTTGGCTGACCTCTTCCTCTGGCTCTTGGGCCTGCAAGGAGTGGGTGTGAGCGATGTCGCAGTCCGGGCTGTAATGTTGACAGTAGTCGTGGGCTGCGTTAGGGTCCGGTACGATCAGGAGCTGCTGGATGTCACCCTACAAGACGAGGGGAAAAAAAGAGAGATGTTAGATTTGGCAAAGAATGAAAGGATATAGAGCATATATAGGTATCAATAATCCACACGAGTTGCTCCAGGTTGTTGTAATCAGATCACAGGCAGCAGACAAGACAGGGCTGCTCCGGCGGCACCTCTCAGGTCCCGTCTTGCCCACATATGCAAACATACTAGGCTGGCATAAATGTAAAATTATAGATGACATCTCTCAGGGCCCATACACTTTAGTCTGGCAGGGTAAATTCCCCCCCTTCGCATGATTAAACAGCTCAGCACAAACATACACACACACACACCTGTGAGCCCACGCTCACATGGTGCAGGGAGGAAGTTCACACACCGGGGGAAATTATTATTATTGTCGGTGCCGTGCTCGACCTCAGGAAATCAAATAAACACATATCATGAAGACACCTGGTAGGACCGGGAGCACGGTTGAAATGGTATAAAGTGTTTTTATACACATGATAAGTTTACCAATTTGTATTCTCAAATTCAATTGTCACAGCTTTTAATTTGAAAACTCATCCTGCCAAACCACATGATAATTGATGGGAAATCAAAGAGGAAACGCCAACCGAAGCCGGCAAACACAGGATGGCTTTGTCCTCCAAACCATCGAAATAACACACAGGAAAGAGCAAAACCCTTAAAAATCTCAAACACGGCCTGTCAAAAGTCTTTTCGAAAGCCACAATGTTCCCTTGCGGCTGGGACGGAACGCCGCAACTCTTGATACCGTTCCAACGCTGTCTTGCCTTGTTATCAGACCAACAGCCAAAGAACACAGCTCACTCGGAGGGAGCGAACACACTGGTGCAAAGCATCTGGATTTGACTTGGGAGTCTGTAATTGCTTGAACCAAGTTCCTAGAGGCTTTTCGGTGCTTTTATACACATCGCAGAGACAGCTGAGGGGGGCTCTTGGGAGGTACACGTCTCTGGTTAAGCACACGGAGGTGCCTGAGCCCAACAGGGACGCCATACGTCAAAGAACGAAAGAAACAAGGCTGTGGAAAAAAAAGGAAAAAAAAGCAGGCCACGACTTGCCAGGGGAGAATGTGTGTGGAAAACTATGGATCCCTAACGTGTAGCTTAGAATAAGCATCCTTTTGTAAAGGCTTGCCCCTGTTTGTGCTTCTTGAAACTTTCTCCTCCTGAAGAGCCATCCATCAGCATCGAGGGTGCACGGTTTAGGTTTTGACAGTGGGGAGATTCCTGCCCGTGTGCCTCTGCATGGTTGGAATGCTACTTAAAAGATTTGTCTGTGTGGTTGAATGCATTCAAACACATATCCAGTGTGTATTTCCATACCAAAGCTAAGCCAGAACAACAAACGCCTCACTGTTGCCAGGTACAGTTTCCCCTAAATTTGCCAAGCACATGTATATTCACTTTGTGCCTAAATCAAAAAATTCAGTCACAAAACTGACTCATTTCTGTTTCGCTACTACATGTGGTAAATGATTAACTACCAGACAAGCTTCCTTATGTAATACACTCATAAAAAAGAAAGATTCCTTGCTGTGTGTTAGATGAGACGATTACCAAAACCTCACACCTGCACGAGAAGCCGCAGCCCTGTATTCATTTAGGCTTATCTCGGTGGCGGTCTGACGGTAACAAGCCTCTTATAGGAGTGTAATTACGCACCTTTCCCCGAAATANACTCCACAGTCCTCGTGTTAACGTATAAAATGCTGCCAGTGAAGAGACAAAGTGGACATGGGACGGCGGTAAATAGGTGGCAAGTCTGTGTGTGTTTTGTGGTGGTTCGACAGAGACCAAGAGATCAAGCCTTGCCCTGAGTCAGGTTGACATGTATTACCTCATGTGTCACCTCAACAGCGGATGCTTGAACCCTGCCCAGAGTCGGCTCTAATTAGTCTGAGAGCCGCCCGTCTGCACACAAATAGGCCGTGCAGGCGACGCGTCCGACCCTCCGGGACGGGATCGCCATCGACCTGTTCTTGCGAAGGAATATGAGGCTAAAGCTGATACGAAGCAATTCATAAGAGGCGGATGAAGCGCTGATGTCAGCTTCAGGAAAGGGAACACCAATAGGGAGACAGACAGACAGACAGACAGAAAGGCAGGGACTTAGAGCGAGAGCAGCTGGGATGGTAAAAAGATGTTTTGTGCTGGGGGAAAACACCTGGGGAGAGTTATGCCGAGGCGCTGGGCCTGTCTTCCATTGTGGACTTGCTGAGATAAAAGCCTTTGGCGACTTGGAGCAAAGCCAGCGTTCTCCAAAATGTGCCCCTTCTGGCTATAGCGGAGAGAGCGCGGCGGCGGCGGCGGCATGCGGAAAACAGGCCCGCAAAGCCCGCGCGTTAACGACTGCCGACGGGGCCAAAGGTCAATGAGAAAAGAAAGGCTCAAAGGGAGGAGCGGGGGTCAAGATCAACAGCTGAGACGTGTGAATCTCAGGGGAAATCCGTTAGCCGTGGTATGTAAGCTCTGTTTTTGTAACGCAAGTGCAGCTGAGGAAGCAGTTTGATGCATTGACACTTAAAGAACATAAGTGGGAAACTATTATCATCTGTTATTTAAGATTAAGATTTATTATTGGTCAATAATAAATGGGTCTGTTTTCTGAAACCCACTGTTGCTGACTATTGTTCTCTGAATAATATCACTTGATCAAGCCTTTCCTAACATTCCATACAACAATGTAACTAATAAAAGTATATGATTCGTGCTGAAATCATATCGGATCGATATCAGCATTAGCCAATGCCCAAGGCTGCAATATTGGTATCGTATCGGAAGTGTAAAAGTTGTATCGGGACCCCCCTAGGTCGTGTTTTTTGTTCACATTAATGGGTCACATATTAGTCAACCAAGGTAAATGCAAAGAAAAATTAATTTAAAAAGTAGCATTTTTTAACATTATACAGTTCATAATGCCACATAAGCTCTTACTCGTAAAGCTCTATGCACCTTGACCTCATCTTGCCCACAAGGTACATAAATACACTGGGTGCCGGTTAAAGGTCACAGCGGTGCACATGAATATCTGGTCATTTCCGCCGCATGAATACATCCACGTTTTCACTGACCGGTGCGCAGCAGCGTTCGGGTCAGCCACGATAACCCGTCATCTCTGCTCTACTAAAAATCCGACGACGGGATGTAATTACAGGCCGAACCGCCGGGCATCACCGGCCAAATCAAAACACAAGTAGTCATCACCGTGGCTCCTTTGACATACCTCTGCCCAGGGCAACATACCTTCAACGCAGCCATAGCCGGCTGTAATTAGACATCCCCATGCAACAATTAGCCACTCCCCCCTCCCTTCAAAGTCTGAGTGGTCCCGGAGAGAGGAGGAGAGGAAGAAGTCACCGAGAGATAGAAAAGGGGTCAAAATCATGGCCGAGCTTTCAATGTTTACCATGCAGCTGGCAACGGAAATAATGTGAAAGATTAAATCAAGGGAGACAAGATGTTCTCAAATGTGACATATGTGCAGCCACAGCGCAATAATGGCAAAAGTTGACTAGCAGAATTCAAAACCCACAGCATTACATCTTATACGTCATACATCTCTTATATATCCCAAATCTAAATAAACGCTATCCACTACAAACAAACATCTCAGTTCATCCTCTGTTAACACGGGTGGCAAGTGCAAGAAAAACCCCCAAAAACATAAAAAACAAATCTGAATAATTTAATAGAAGCATTGTTCTACAAACCCTGTTGCTACCTTTGTGATTTTTTTAGGCATTTTTGAAAGCTCTATTCCAATTGTTTGCGCATCTTATGCTGAATTAAAAAAAAAGCAAAGAAATGTCAAAAATAGGCAGCCGCTTGATGGGCAGATCTACGCGTTTTCTGCACTGGAGCACCTCGGCACCATCTTGTCCCGCAGCAGAGACACGCTGAGCCAAGGCTGGTGTTTGCTACCCAGGCAGAGAGGGAATAGTTCAGGTATGCACACAAGCGTGCTCAATTCAGACAGGTAATGTCAGCCACGCATGAATAGATGGTCTCATGGCTTTGGCACTGGCAGGGAGGCCTCAAGGTTGGGGAGAGAGAGGTTGGGGGGAGGTGGTGGTGGAGGAGGAGGAGGGGTATGCAGGGGAGGGGAGGAGATGAGGAAATGAGCGAGGCCTGACGGGGCAATGAAAGACTCCCATTCATCTGAGGCAGATCCCTTTGCGACGGTGGTCGCCTCCAACCTGGGGCAGGTATGGCATGAATAGACTCCTATGAAAAATGCAGGTCAGCTTGTGAAAGCAAATGGAAGTTTGGATACGGGCAAACGGTTGTAATGTTTAATTATTACCGCATTAATCATTTAACGTATCCTCACCTACTGCAGTGCTTTTTTTGGGGGGGAGCAATTAATCCGTGTTAACAGAGCCATGAATTTTTAATTTCACATCATAATTTTCTTAATTATGTCAAATATGTGGAAAGGTATCAATGTCTTATTCTTCTATATTAGGTCAGATCGTTTTGATATTTTGAGTGAATCTAATTTAAGTCACTCTTATTTCTCCTTTTAGTACATGCAGCTATACAAATAGGATCAAACTAATTCCTATAAACGGGGCGGGCAATAAATCACGGCCACCCCGTACTGCACAAACTAGGGCCTCCAAAATAATCAAAATCAACATCTTTCCAACAGATTGAACCCAAACTGAGAATCATAATACCGCAAAACACCTAATGAATTGGCAAGGTGGTATATTTTCTCATCGAATGCACAAGACTGTGGTATTTCCTTCCCCCCTTTTATATCCCAGCATGCCACGGGCCCTGTGGATCTCCGAGGAGAGCGGGGGACAGAGAACAGACAGGAGACCTGTTCCAAAAACCACACAGAGAAGACCCTGTTGGCTGACTTATGGCTCCTATTTTCAGCCCTTCCACCGGCCAACCTCTGACTGGACACACTGTTTCACACAAATGCCAGCTTCAGTGGCCGCTCGTAAATCTAATCAAAACTGACAGCAGATATGAAAACAGATCTGCTTATGAAAATTTGCAGCTCCGATATCATCCATAGTCATGTGTGTTGTACCTAAGAAGACCCAATTCCGTAGTATTGGATAATACCTTCAGTATTTATGGTGACACGGCTTTTCTACTTTTACAATCTCACATTACAAGAAATCCCATAATACCTGTTTGTCATAACACAACACCATGATTTAAGATCACACTCCAAAGTCTGAGCAGACCAGAAATGCGGTAAATGCTACACGGTGCTAAATAATCGCAAGCATTCAAAGCCCCCCCCCCCCGTGTTCCCGTGGCGATGACAAGGCATGCCAGTGAAAAAAGAAATATGACTTTAAAACAGGCCAATATTTCAAACGTAGCACGAGAATAATGACCGTTCATTCATCCTGGCTGGCCGTAAACAAACCAACACTATTGCAAGCAAACACAGCCCCCGTGTGACCTCTGAGCGACCTTTCCTTCCCACAAAAGAAAAGCGGGGGATACGAGCCACTGCTCTTATTTGTGCGCCGCTCGCTTCCCCGGTCCTCGCTTGACCCCGGAGAGCCGCCCTGGTCCACCACCAGCGAAAGCGCAGACGAGAGGGGCGAGCGCGGAGCCTCAAATGGGGCTTGAACGAGGGTAAACACGACCAGCCTTCGCCGAGGTCTTACCGGGTCAACACTCATTCAGGTGCGCCGGCCACGTTTGCCAAGTCATCTCAAAAAACTGGTCCGACGTTAATTGTGGAATGCATTTGCCAAAAAGAGCCCCTGACAACCCTTGTGTTGCAAATAGGCGGCTTCCGACATCGAGGAGGAGTCGCTTTTCTTCCCCATATGTGACAGGACCGTCTCATGTGCATTCAGCATCCGAGCGGAGAAGTTTGAGCAGGTTTTGTGCAGATGTTAAACTTGAAAGGACCAAAGATCATCGCAAGCTCAATCACAAATTGCTCCACAACTGTAAAAGGGACTATCATCACAAAGAACTGTAAGGAATGTTTAATTTGTCTAGAATGCGGCCTCTTTTTTCACACCGCTTGAATGAAGAAGCATCAAATATGAGGAAGGAATTGTTTCACCACTGCAAGTTAACTAATTAAATACCAGACAAAAAAAATCCCAAATGAGCCCTACCAAATAAAAATCAAAACCCCCAAATATTGGAATATTGGATATGGGAGCATTTGATGTAGCCCAGTCACTAACAATAGCGCTCCTTTAAGAGGATTGAACATCCCCCCCACCACCCCACCCCTTCAGTGTTCATCCCACTAAATAGATAATTGCCTTGTCAAACAAAGTATTTTCTATTCTCCTTCTGTCACGGTGAATGAACATGAGGGAAAATTACACTTTTAGTATCCGGCTAAGACTAATCCTGGCACGGACGAGCTTACAACTCGGTGTAAAAGCAACTTCCAACGATGGCTGGCGGACTTCATCTGATTCTCTTCGAATTCGGTGCAGATTCAATATAAATCAAATGCGAAAAGCGCTGCTAGTGATGCAACCCCAAACATGTGAAACATCGGTCAATGGCATCGCAGCTGTTTACCGGGAAAGGGGGCTTCAGTGGCGCTAAGTATGTCTAATTACAAGGAGAGGAGAAGCTTTAACAAAGGGTCTGAGGATGTTGGAAGTCCACGTGTCTCAGGATGAGCGGTGATGAAGTGCAAAATGTGACCAAACAGCTAGCTTTGGTACAAATCCGACAAATGGCAACAGCTGCCAAAGAAAACACAGAAAAGCAGTAGAAGAATCCACAACATGCAACTCATAGTCCCAACGCTGGCGCTCTCACCTGGAAGAACTCCTCATCAAGAAGCCTGGTTCCAAACACGGTGATGCCATTGGCGCTGATGGAAGTGTGGTCGCCTCTCAGGAGGGGCTTGGTGATCTTCTTCTTGCAGTCGACGATGATGGTGACCGTCTTCTTATCCACGCTGATGGCCACGCGATGCCACCTGGTCGCAACACACAAGAAGAGGAGGAAAAGGAGGAGAGGAATCAGACTTGGAATGTCGGACAAACAGGAATCTCAGAACCTGCTAATCACCTTCCATTGCAACCCAAACTTTATCTACTAGCTTTGTGGTCCAGATGTTACGTCAACAGCATCAGGTGCAAGAAAGTGCTGTTTCCATTCTACAGGAACCTTTGCGACACTTCTAATGGCCCATAATCCACCTCATCACACCTCAGAGGGAGACAGCCGGCTCTGTTACACAATTAGATACAAAAGCGGAAAGTTCCCAAGGATATGAAGAACAGTTATGAATCATGTGTTTTGATCCACAATGCCGATCGATGCAAAGGGTTAACCGGGGTCACACGTGAGTCTGACACCTCCTTCCCCTGTGGACCATTTGCCACTGCTCTTAAGGGCTATTGCATACCAGGCAGCAGTGGACCACATTCTTGCCCCCACACTTTGGCCCTGTTTAACACGGGATTACACTCATTAAACTCCAAACTTAATCCTCCTTCTGGGTTACTCGGCATGACAGACATGGTGAACATTGTGGAAAGTGTGTGTCAGGATCCGGGACGGCCTGCCTTGCCAGGGCAGGAGACACACAGTCAAAACATTGTTCCGAGGTGGAAGATGAGACCTGGCACCGCCGTAGCCCGATACGGGAATATAAAAGGTGTTTATTAGAGGCGCATATGCAGATCTGATCACTTATGAGTTCATCTTTTTGACAGATCCTATCAGAATATTCCTTTGAATTCATCTCGCTCTTACATTCCAGGCTCTGAGCTGAGCCTTGCAGTCAGGAAGGATTATTTGTCACCTTATATGGCAGGAAAAATACATGTTGACTTGAATTGGTTTGAATCACTGTGTAAGCATTTGGAGCACGGGCAAAGAAAAGAAACACATTTGGAGAAGCTAAGCTCGACACAATCTCTGCAGGCGAATGTTTAAAGAGCTTAAATAAGGTAAAATGAACAGAACGCCGAGAGCGGCTCACTCAAATCCCCTCATTCACCTCGCTCCCCGTTTAAATAAAAGGATAATGCTCTTTTTCGCCTCATCAATATCATCATTGTGCCGCTCTCTTCAAGCTTGGCGTGCGCGTCTTAGCAACAATGAACACATCGGAGAGGACCGGGCGAAGCGTCGCTGAGCCGTAATCGCCGAAGATTTAGGTGAAGCCCGGAGCTGGACGGCTTCCAGGGCGAGAAGTGGTCACAGAAATAACTTGAATATCACTTCAATATACTTTACCAGCACTTCTATAAAATGCTATCAAATCATGTATTTCTCTCTGTTTGTTTGTTTATTCCCCCTTATCCCTGCATGCGGGCTCATGTCAGCTAAAGCAAAGCCTGGGTGAGAATTCAGGGATTTCTGAACCTGGGAGCACATAATCAGGTTTATGCTAAAAGGTTAGGAACACTGTTACTGATTGGGTGAGGTAATCCAACGGGGGGTAAAAAAGGAAGTTAAGGACTGCCCCCCCACCCCCCCACCCCTTGCATGCCCCCCCCCCCCAGCCCACCAACTTTCCCTCTAAAATAACAGAGGCAGTGAGTTCATGGATGAGGTCAGGCTGCCCATAGCAGTCCCTGCTGTGCCCCATTAATCCAGTGTCTCCTTGCCTCTGACCTGTCTCTGTGCCCACGGACCCCTGAGGAGGTGGATAATCCAGTGACAGGCACCTGGGGCGCAACAATAGGAAGACCTGGGTTGTTTTCTTGCTTTTATCAAAACGCATAAACCAGTGGCTGCAGTGATTTGGTGTATTTTAAATACCGACTGATGAACCCATTTTGGTCAAACTGGCACGAGATGATATTACATGTTACATGATATTACAGTATAGAAAGGGGGATGATTTTAACAATTTTTTTCATCCCCTCTCAACTCGAGCACTGATCATAACCCACGGTGCCACAAATTGGCTGGTTGCAATGGTATGAGCATTAATACGCTTTCTTTTGGCAACTGTCCGGTGGAGTTGAACCCCTCGTTAAATCCACAAATGTGCAAATACTTTCTCCAGTCGACAATTAATACTAATCTCGCTCCTTTTGAAGCAGCTAAAAACCGAGACCCTCAGGCTGATTCCTGTTTTTTTCGAAAATCTGTGGTGGACGTACTTTCCGTCAGCGAGGTTGAGCGTGCGGAACAGGGGGTAGACCTCCGGGGCGGGCTTGTCGGTCTGATCCTCATACAGGAAGACGGGTGAGCGCCCCACCTCCACGCCCAGCTGCTGGACTCCCTGCTCGTTGTAGATGGACAGCAGGAAGGACTGGAGGCCGGACTTGGGGCGCACTGTGGTCAGGATGGAGAAGTCTTCGGGGAAACTACCTGCTGCATTGCACAAAGATGAGGAGGAGAGTAGAGGTGACAGGTGAGCTGGAACGTAGACAAAAGGATCATAATACCAGAAGTGGATTAACTCTGATTACTTCTTTATCTTACCAGGGAACAACTGCGTGGTGGGGGCGCTGATCTGGACCTGCTTGCCAACTCTGAAAGCTGTGTCCGGCTTCGATGCTCTTCGGTTTGTGCAAAATCCTGTTGTTTTTGTGACTCCTTCGGGGTAATTTTGAAAATCTAATACTTTTAGCACATCCACTGGCTCTGCTGTTGAGGGACACAGATGAAATATCAGTTAGGTCAGCGAGGGTATTGCTTTTGTAGGCAACTTGATCGCCTGATTTCACATACAAGCATCAATCCTGTTTAGGTAATGTGGTACGTTTCCTTTCTATCAAAGAATGACATAAACACAGGCTCTTTTTATAGACTAACACTGCACACAAAAATACCTCCTCTTCTTCAATAAAGAAGAGTTTTTGGAATATTTGTCTTAGCAAAGATGCCTTCTTGTGACTCTTCGGGCTCATCTGACAGTAAATACCTCCAACCAAAGTGCATAATGAACAATGTGCCAACAGAGATCTATTCCTGTAACACCTGGATTGGTTTACCGTGATAAGAGGCTCTCTGAGTTTGCCATTCTCTTCGATCTGATGCACTTCACATAAAGGAGCCTGTGTGGCCCCAACAGTGCCCACTGAGGCGCACGGGGGGAAACCATTGTGGTCGCGCTTCGTCTTCGAAAAGGTATCAAACATTAGCCCGGCGATGCTGGACGCAGCGAGGGACAGCATGCTGACCTCAATAAAATTCACATAAAACCCGGTCCATGAAGGGTCCAGATTATAAAATTTTATAAAACAGGGGAGGTCGTCCTCTTTTACGGAGCATAGCGGCGTCGGCCTAAAGCAGGTCTATAAAACGGCACATTGTCCAATGTAATTACACACTCTGGTTTTGTGGGGTAAATAAGCAGGCCGGAGTGTGTGAAGGCATCAGCCGAAGCCACTGTTTTGGCTGGCATGTGGAGGTCAAAACGCCCTGACAGTTTCGTCAACTTCTCGATACAATGGGTTCTTGAAAGAAACACACACTCAACACTCTTTGGTCAACATTCCAACTGTGGCAAAGGAAGCACAAATTACGAGCTGGCTTCATTCTGTGGAGTAAAGCACCCGGTTCGGGTACAAGTCTCTGTTTTGGACGGGACATCACAGTTTTTCTATGTGTGCCGGGAGCACAGATGGTTTGTGGCAGACGGTCAGACGATTGTGAGGACAAGTCAGACCTCCGAGGCATGATTTCACAGCGGTTTTATCCCACTCATGATTGAAACTTTTAAGGATGGTGAGGAACAGATAAAGCGACTGAAAATAATAAGTCTTCCCAGTTGCTATTTCACTGGAGGAATGTTCATGTTAAGGGCCTGGCCTACATATGGCCAACATATCCTCTTGGCTCCTTACGCAACACCAGCCATGTGCATTTCAAGATCAAGGCAAAGAGAGCTGCTCCAAATGGTATGGGGGGGGGGAGGAGGGGGGGGGGACTCATTGTTCTCGACCATCATCCATCTATGTTCACCCAGATGTGACCTGAAGCCAAATATGAAGCAATAACTCCCAAAGAGAAGACAAACAGTGACCACAGATCAGCAAAATTATGAGAGGACGTCAGCTACAAAGGTGAAGTTGGGCGGAAAATCAGCAAACCGTTGCTCGGAGGGTTTCAACAGTTGGCCTCCTCCGCGGCGAGCGAGGATGAACCAGCTACTTACTTTGGAGAGTGAACTGAGGACCTCATTGTGAGCTCCTGCAGAGCCGCTCTCGGCTCAAACCCTGGGACTCATACGTTCCAGATGTTGCAAATTTGGCCAGGCTGCGACCTTCGCACGGAGGCGCTGAGACAACGTCAATAAGGGGGGGGGCCAATCCATTAAGGCGGCCCCAATGAGTGCGCTCGGGTCTTGGAGGAGCGCATCTGATGAGCTGGTGCGAGTTTGCCCCCGAGAGGCTGCGCAAACAGCTGAAAGACCTCGGGAGGAGACGCTCGGCTGCCGCGTCACCCGGCCATCATTATGCAAATGACGCGGGGATCCAATATGACGCATTATCATAAAACATACATTGACTAATTTGATGCATGTTCACAGGTGTAAACAGGCTGTTCCAAGAGATAACGCTCTCAGGCCTCCGAGGCCAATAAAAAGGTCTGCTCCTGCTCATCCCTTCTTTATATAGGAACTGCATCTATCGTCAGTCCACCTCCTGTTCTATCATCCTAAGCTCCTGCATCCCCACAGGAAGGTGAAATTGACTAGTGAATGGAGGAAGACCTTTTCACCTGCAGCTCCCTGAGACTCTAATAATATCTTCAGCCAGAATGTCTCTCTGTCTATAGCCCCCCCCCCTCCTCTCTCCCGCTCTCTCTTACCCACTCTCCCTCTCTCCTTCCTTTAACTTCCACCATGCTGCCGGCTAAAACAAGACAGCTTTATGCCGGTGTCATACCAAAGCACCTACACTGAGACCTACCCACTTTTTCAAAGCATTTTTTTCTCCTTGCACTCTTCGCCCTCCTTCAGTTTCCTCCAATTAAATCACTTTGCTGAATGCCTCCATGTGAATATGGACGCTTGTAATCACATACCAAACTGTTCAAATTCAAACTGCTCATGTACAATCTATGCATGTTTTTCTTTTTTTTTTTTTCACAAGAGTTTGAGTTTTCTGAACTTTCCAGCTGTGGCTTTGTGTGGAAGAAGGGCTTATCTCCAAATGATCCGACACCGACTATAAATAGGTGACAGCTTTTGCGGCGGCTCAAAGGTCCGGTGAGGAGCTCGATGAGCCAATGTCGCCCCCCCCCCCCACCCCTATCCCTGCTTGAGCACATTTAAGCGCAGGACTCTGAAAATGCTAGCTTTGTCTTGTGGAATGCACATCTGAGCTCGCGCCCCGGGGGCTGAGAAAACGTGTCAGTACACTGCGAGATGGAGAGGGCACCCTGCAGAAACAGCTCCAGCAGCCATAAAGAAAAGAGCATGGAGAGGGGGGGAAAAAAGTGACTGACTGAGACCCCCAAAAAACTGCTTCTAGGATTAGGGGGAAAAAAAAGAAGTTGATGAGTTAGGGAAGGTGAGATGGCAGTAAAGTGGTGACCATCCACGGGAACCAGCTGTGTGCAGCAACTGAGCTTTTTTAGAGCAAACGGAACACTGATGAAGCGATCCAAAACACACCTGTACCAACATTCTTTTTTTAAATTAATTCCCCTTAAAAGTCTGAGTAATCCTGAACTCTGTGACTGGAGGCTTTTATAGCTGCAGGCGAGGCCCGTGTGTGAGCATGCTCTTTGAAGACCTCCGAAATCATAGGGAAGCGCAACAAGGGCCATCATCAAATAACTGCTCAGTACTTAGAGGGGGGAAGCATTTCCCACCACTCACACAACACTGCCTTGTCCCGGCCACCGGCCCAAACATCTAAGTGCAAAGTTGAGGGGGAAAGAAGCCGGGGCAACCGAGGGAGGAGAGGAAGAGGAGGTAGAAAGGGGGGGTGGG